>OZ007573.1:46168966-46691591 GCA_963931925.1 Onchidella celtica | reverse complement strand
ATGGACTATCTGGGCGCACTGAAGCTTGCCAGACAAGAAGGCATTAGTGATGAGGAATTCAAAATTAGGTGGGACGAAGAGAAAGCCCAAAACCGAGAACAAAGGGCTATCGAACGAGAAGAAAAGGAGCGCGAACGAGAAGAAAAGGAGAAGGAAAGACAATTTGAAAGGGAGAGAATGGAATGCGAACGGGAACTAGCCAAAAACGGGTGTCACAATGGTAAAGGGAATGGAAAATCTGCTGCCCCGAAGGTACCTAAAATTGCCATTTTTGATGACTCGCGCGAGGATCTCGACTCGTATTTGAAAAGATTTGAAAGGCTCGCGCAGGCAAATGATTGGGAAGAAGACACCTGGGCAGACATGTTAGGGGCATTGTTAACTGGCAGGGCGTTAGATGTTTATTCCGGTCTCAGCGATGAAGACAGTAGGGATTACGAGAAGGTAAAGAAGGTGTTGTTCAAGAAGTATCACCTCACGGCAGAGGGTTATAGGCGTAAGTTTAGGGAGAGTCGTCTAGATAAGGACGAAACTTATACGCAGCTGTCCGTGAGATTGCAGAGATATTTTGAGAGGTGGGTAGACCTCTCAGAGGCAGAGAGAACTATGGAAGGGATCACGGATCTGTTAGTCAGGGAGCAGATGTTGAAGATTGTCGACTGTAATCTTTCCATATATTTGAAAGAGAGGGACCCCAAGTCCGTGCATGAGTTAGTTGAGATGGCGGACTTGTATAGTGAGGCTCATCAGTCGAAGCGAGGGCTGGAGCAACAGCAGAAGTCAGGTAAGAGGGTTGAGGAGAGCAGAAGTAAGGGTTTAGGAGTGAGTAAACCGGTATGCTTCAACTGTGGCTCTCCCAATCACCTGAGTAGGCAGTGTGACCAGGGCAGGACGAAGAAGGGTGCTGCTGCCACTGTCGAGGACAACCGAGGTAAGTCCCAGCGTGAGAGTGGGCGTGGTTGTTTTGTGTGTGGGTCACTTCTCCATATTGCGAGATTCTGTAGGAAGAGACAGAAAGAGACGACCGCAGTCGTACTAACCAGCGATGAGGAAGCCGATGACAGTCAGTGGGAGTCATCGGGCAGGGCGAATACTCAACCAGGGGCTGAGCAGAGTGTTGGGCCACAGACCTTCATTTCTTGGGAGACGGAAGGTAAGAGTATTGAGTTAGAAGGTTCGACAGAACATGAGCCCGAAGACGATGTTCCGGAGAATGATTTATCCGCTCCATTTTTGGAGAAGGGGAGGATAGGGGATAAAGAGATTACTATCCTTCGTGACACGGGATGCACGTGTGCGATTATAAAAAGGGACAAACTGCCTCCTAACAGCTTAACTGGGAAGAACAGGAGTTGTGTCCTGATGGACGGGACGAGAAGGTCTGCTCCTGTCGCGGAAATGTGGGTAGAAACCCCATTTTATACTGGGCTTCTCAAAGCGCTAGTAGTGGAAGACCCAGTGGCCGATTTGATTATAGGAAACATAAAGGGGGCGTCTCTTGAGAAGATAAGTGTGGTACTCACGCGATCTCGCAAGGTGGAGATTGACAAGGAAGAGCATGAGTGTGAGAATGCGAGTGCGAAAGTGAGTCAGACCACAGATAATGAGGAGGCCAAGGGCAACTCAACGGAGGAGGTAAGGGTAGGGGCCAAGATAGGGGAACTCACACCAGGTGAGATAGCCCGGGCCCAGAGAGAGGACGAAACTTTGAGAGTTTTAAGGGAGAGAGCCACGTTGGAGCAATCGGCTGAGGTAGGTACTCACATAAAGGAGAGTAAGGGAATTTACTATCGGGTAAAGAAGGCCGGGGCTGGACGTGCTGATGTGGAGCAGTTGTTGGTACCTAAGCAGTACCGAAGTGAGCTGATGAAGATAGCTCACGAAGGAGTGTTCGGGGGACACTTAGGAATTTCGCGCACACAGGACAGAATAATGCAGTCGTTCTTTTGGCCTGGGATAGGTGCGGACGTAGGTCGTTTCTGTCGATCGTGTGACGCGTGTCAAAGGACATCCAATAAAGGTAGGGTGACAAAGGTACCCCTAGTGCCGACGCCCCTGATCGACACGCCCTTTTCGCGCGTCGCCATAGATTTGGTTGGTCCACTTCCGCGTACGGAACATGGGAGATCGCGTTATATTTTGACGCTAGTAGATTATGCCACGCGTTTCCCGGATGCCGTAGCCTTAAGGGGGATATCAGCTGAGCAGGTCAGTGAAGCGTTAGTGGAAATATTTTCTCGGTTAGGCATACCAAAGGAAATAGTTTCAGATAGGGGATCACAGTTTACCGGTGAGCTGATGAGAGAGGTCAGTGCACTTCTCAAAACGAAACAGATATTCTGCTCGCCCTACCACGCGATGGCCAATGGTCTGTGTGAAAGATTTAACGGAGTGCTGAAGAAAATGCTTCGCCGAGTAGCTCATGACAGACCCAAGGACTGGGACAGAATGTTGTGTCCACTGCTGTTCGCGTATCGCGAAACCCCACAGGCCAGTACAGGTTTTTCGCCGTTTGAACTAGTGTTCGGTCACCCTGTGAGAGGACCACTTGCAATACTGAAGAATCTGTGGACTGGGGAAGCGGAGTCAGAAACGAGGTCATCGTACGAATACGTGGTAGATATGAGGGAACGATTGGAGGATGCCATGAAAGTCGTAGCCGAGAACAGCAGCGTCGAAAAACACAGGCAGAAGAAATACTACGATAGGGGGGCCAAACAGAGGAAACTCCAAGTGGGCGATTCCGTCCTCATACTTCTCCCAAGTGACGGATCGAAACTACAGATGACTTGGAAAGGGCCTTACAAAGTAGAAGAGCAGAGAGGGTCAGTGAACTACATGGTGAACGTCAAGGGGAAGAGACGACTGTATCACGCGAATATGCTGAAGAAGTATATTGAGAGGGAAGACGAACAGGAAAACACAGAGGCAATAGCTGCAGCTATAATTGACGAGACCGATGAAGGAGAGGAAGCGACTTCGATGCCTCTGGAGACAGTCATGCCTAAGCTAGAACAGACCGAAACCTACAGGGATGTACAGTTAGGGGACACGCTAGATCAGGATCAGAGAGAACAGATGCAAGAGCTCATGGAAGAATACAAAGATATATTTACCGATGTACCGGGGCTCACTGACCTGATCAAGCACAAAATCCCATTGCTAGATCAAAAACCGGTGAAGGTAAGACCCTACCAACTACCGTACTCAACTAGAGAAGCTGTCAATGCTGAGGTAGGCAAGATGCTTGCGGCCAGAATCATCGAACCGTCCGAGTCCCCGTACAATAGTCCAATTGTATTAGTTAAGAAGCCCGATGGTCAACATCGTTTCTGCAACGACTACAGGCGGCTAAATGTTGTGACTGCCGATGACGCCGAACCGATGCCTGAGGTAGAAGCCATTATTTCCAATCTAGCGGAGGCAAAATATTTCACCAAGCTGGACTTGACAAAGGGCTTTTATCAAGTTCCGATGGCCGAGGAAGATAAACACCTGACGGCGTTCGCCACACCGTTTGGGCTATACCAGTACAGGGTCATGCCGTTCGGGTTGAAGGGATCCCCCGCCACATTTAACAGGCTCATGAGGAAAGTATTAAAAGATGCTGGCGAAGGGGTAGATGCATTTGTAGACGACTGTCTTATACACAGTGCAAATTGGCCTGACCACTTGGAACGTTGTCGGAATGTCTTCGAGCGACTGAGACGGGCAAATTTAAAAGCTAGACCTACCAAGACGCTAATAGGGATGACAGAAGTCGAGTACTTAGGCCATAAGCTGGGACAGGGGACTGTGAGACCGCAGGAGAGTAAGGTGCGAGCCATTGTCGACTGTGACCGACCGACGACCAAGACACAAGTGAGGAGTTTCCTGGGGCTAACGGGGTACTATCGGAAGTTTGTACCAAATTACAGTGCAATCTCGGCGCCGTTGTCAGACCTCACAAAGAAGTCCCAGGGCACAAAGTTCGCGTGGGGACACGCGCAGGAGAACGCGTTCAATGCCCTAAAAATTTGTTTGAGTTCCGAGCCGATACTACGGATGCCAGACTGGAACAAGGAACTGATTCTCCAGACAGACGCATCTAACCTTGGAGTGAGTGGCTGCCTACTTCAAGAAGACGAGGGTACGAAGTATCCAGTTGTATATGTTAGCAGAAAGTTGAAACCCGCGGAGAAGAACTACTCAACAATTGAAAAGGAATGCCTGGCCATAGTTTTCGCCGTTAGTAAGTTGCAGGCGTATCTGTATGGGAGAAACTTCGTGTTAGAGACGGACCACCGACCTCTAACTTGGATGCGAACTAAAGACCAGAAGAACGCGAGGGTAACTAGATGGAACCTGGCGCTGCAACCATATAACTTCCGAGTCAGCAACATCAGCCGGCGAGACGCTCTATGGGCCGACACTCTATCTAGATTACCAGTAGATTAATAATTTTATTAGCCGATTTTGCCAGGGAAAATCGACTTAAGTGGGGGCGATTGTAACAGGGTGATAGATTGGCAAGGTATAACTAGTAGTTATAATAATATTGTGCCTATAACTAGCGTGGGAAGATAGTTAACGGCGGGGAGACAGAGTCATTGTAGGCCAGAGGGGGAAAGTATGGGATGCAACTGAAGCGCTTTGACACCCGAAAAGGGTAGTGTTTACTTGACCGCCGTACTTGTCGATCAGATCACCTGGGAATTGCTTGGGGGGTAGAGCTGTTTCAATAGTATTTGACGTGGAGCCGACGGGGGTGGCTATTAGGATAACTAATGCACACTCGGTGGGCGTCTTGGGACGCTACCTGACTGGGTATAAATCCCCGAACGCTCCTTCCAACTTGAGACCGCTGAGAGCACTCACCAGCTTCGTGCCGAAGAGGAGACCACAACCGCAACTGTAACTTTGTACTAGTCTTGTGAGTGGGGAAGGTCAGGGAACCCGCAAACATCCTTTGTCAGAGCGTGGTATCTTTGGTATCTTGTCGGCATTTGGGCTGTTGCTGAGTGGTAAGTTAATTGTACGATGTATGTGTATTTTACTTAATGTTCATGATTGTAGAACCTAAATCTAGTGGGTTTACTTTGGTATAACTACTGCCTCTGAGAGAGTCACGGAAACGCCGTTATATATATGTTACGAAACCTTATGGGATGGGGTCTGTTAGAGAGAGCGTTATTCTTCGTGGGGAACGTGTAAATATCATTAAAACTGTATTGAGCGTTTGTTCTATTGCCTATATGGGAGCCTATGGAGTATGGGGGCTGCAGCCTGACTTATAACAGTGTCAGCGGTTTACAGTATCAATGATGAATATCCGTCATGGAGTAAGTATGGAAGTCATGCCTTCCAGCAGTAGATTAGGACGTTGCGATTGTTTTTCTACAGAGGAGGAAGAACAACACCTTCTTGGCTTCTCAACTTCTTGGCCTTTGATTTACGACATCGTGGCGTCTTGGCTTCCCGACCTATTGGTACCTGCCGATACCTGTTGATCTAACTGCGCAGTCAAGCCAGGGTAGAGAGGAAGAACCAGTGCCCAGATAGCGCCATACACCCCTAAAGGAGAGGTTTCCTTATGCTGAATGTTCCCATGTGTTTTATAAAATGTGCTAGAAATTGAATATTACGAAGCCATTTAATTAGCATGTACTGATTTGCATCAACTTCATTCCATCGAAATTCACATGAAATTGTATGACCTGTGTTCCTATTATTATTGAATGAATTAATAATTATTGTATATATGTAAGCAATACAGATATCGTTTGTTATAACTTATAGAAGAGAGATAGTCGATTATTTAGTGTGTTTGTGCCGTGCCCATCACGGCTGGTGTCAGAAGAAAGTTAGTGAGAGAAAGTGGAAACATCACACCAAGGTACCATTATACTAATGCTAACATGTTTGCAAGCCCACACAAACTCGGTGTCTAATAAGCAAACCAAGTATAAAAGGAAATAGTAATTTTTTCAAAATCATTCATAAGGCTATCCCCAGACCTGCCCGCACACCTGCATACACAGCTATTACAGTTCGTCTTAAGGAAACGGCAACTTTAATCTCTCCTCCTACACAATAATTATAAACTACATAAATTTGTCTAAGAAGATCCACCGCCCTATGGGATGCAGACATTTGATCCAGCAATCATTTCCAAACAGTTTCAGAGATAAAGACCAGATAAGATTGTCTTTTACTCTCATAACGGTTCATTCCAGGACTTCTTTGAAGTTTCTGCACTCAAGATCTTAGCTGGGGGAGACGTTGATCTGGAGAAAGGTGCTCGCCTTTCATGCCGAAGGTACCGGGTTCGATTCCCTGTCGGTGCACGCATGTTGGAATTAGGGGGGAGGCAGGGGGGGGGGAGAGAATTCCTGACCCTGATCATATGATTGGTAGGATCGAGCACCTAGTTTTCTTGGATGAGGACCAAAAACTCGGAGGGCACGTTAAGACACCTTGGCAGATGAAAATCGAGAAGAGCAGGCCCTAATCCCTACCACACAAACATACAAAAACCTTAATAAGAAAAATGAAAACAAGAAAAGGGAGGTGTAAATGCCAAGATCAGCGAAGCTACTAAAATAGGAACCTAAAAGCATCAAGATCTCAGCTTGTGTGGTCAAGCTCTATCTCACTTCAGAAATTTCAGACAGATCCATCAGTTCTGAATATCCTCGCTCTTTTCTTGGCCCTTTCCTATACAGAATCACTCAACTCTTTGCAAGTCGTGTACGTACTCTTTCCCTTTGTTGAACTACGCAATCATACACTTACTCAGATACACGTGCACGAGGATAATGCTTTTTTGTATTGATTGATTGGTTGTTCGATCAAGCCATCCATGGCCTCAGGAAAAAAAAAGAAAAAAAAAGCGTAGTCTAGACAGTCTGCTGAACAAGTTGAAGAGCACACTGAATAGATGCTAGCATTGACCAAGTGTACAGTTCTCCAGAACACGGACAAACTTAATAAACACCGATCCTAATTCGTTGCTGCGGAACACCCACGGTGACCTCCACTCGCCAAGACGTTGTTTCCCTCTCTTCCCTTCTCTCTCTCTCGCTCTCTCTCTGTCCCTCTCTGTCTCTCTCTCTCTCTCTGTTCCCCTCTCTGATGTTCCCTCTCTCGCTCTCCCTCTCTCCTCTCTCTCGCTCCCTCGCTTTCTCTCTCTCTTTCTCTCTCCTTCTCTCTCTCTCTCGCCCGCCCTCTCCAACCCACGCTTATACTCACACATACACATATAGACAAGCTATTTTTAATACAAAATGCTACAGAAAAAAAAGTAACTTGCAGATGCAACCGCTAAAATAGCCATCGACATGCAGTATTTAACTTTACGCTGCTAATTTCAAGTCTCATGACCTCAAATAAACAAGGACTTTGTCTTTTCCAGGAGCGGCGCCAAATTGAAAGCACAGACTTCATCTGCACTCCATCCTTTACCATTTTGTTTTCCTTCATCCGGCCTCACCAGCCACAGGTGGACAGTATGCTACCAATTGTAACCCCATTTACTAATGTACTGTAGGTTCCCCTGGGGAAAGCTGGGTCATGCAAATCAAACTGGGTCTTCAAAGTGTCCGCGTGGAAATAGGACCAGCACGGGCGAAAGAGTACTGCAACAAGAGGAAAGTTATAATTTTTTTTATTTATTTCGTATCCTCAATACTTTACTCGTATCCACCCTAACGTGTACGCACATTATGAAGTCAGAATTATACACAATTGTTCGAATTCATTCATTCAATGAGTTATTCAAAAGGAAAAACGATTCGGAATCGGAGGAATCTGATTTCTATGGGTAGAATCGCCCACCTTATCGTGTCCTGCTATCTTCCGGCTTTTGTTTAGATGCTACCGGGGCATCTGGAATCGTTTTGATCCAGAGTGAAACCAACGGTAGGTGGCTAGGGCGCCTTCTCTGGCTTGTTTGTAAACAGGAATTGGCGCCATTAGAAATCCAGGCTGCTGGAACCAATAAAAGCCAGGCCTATTTGGACCTGTGCTAGTGGCTGGCCCTGTAGTGTAATGCAGATAATTCGAAAGGTAGACTGGCGCACGAATATCATCTTTCTAATTTCTATACCAATGGAATTTACGCCCTCGTCTGCATGTTGACCAGTCCAGCATTACGCTATTTAAGCCATATATCACCTTATTCCTTAAAACACATTAGTGTGTACAAACCTTTAAATCTGCAGTTAAATAATTGGGCTTTTTTTTTCTTCAGATTTTGACACATTTTCTGAAGTCTTGGGGTAGTGGTGCACGGAGTCAAGACTAGTTTGTTTCAGTTTCCATTAGAGATGTAGACGATGAAGTTAAAAGGGATCCATCACACCGGAGAGAACGAAAGAATTTGTCTCAGTAAGAAACATGTCTGTCTCAGTAAGAAATAAGTCTGTCTCAATAAGAAACAAGTTTGTCTCAGTAAGAAATAAGTCTGTCTCAATAAGAAACAAGTTTTGTCTCAGTAAGAAACAAGTCTGTCTCAATAAGAAACAAGTTTTGTCTCAGTAAGAAACAAGTCTGTCTAAATAAGAAACAAGTTTTGTCTCAGTAAGAAACAATTCTGTCTCAATAAGAAACAAGTTTTGTCTCAGTAAGAAACAAGTCTGTCTCAATAAGAAATAAGTTTGTCTCAGTAAGAAACAAATAAACCAGTAAGAAACAAATTTGTCTCAGTAAGAAAAAAGTTTGTCTCAGTAAGAAACAAGTCTGTCTCAGTAAGAAACAAGTCTGTCTCAGTAAGAAACAAGTCTGTTTCAGTAAGAAACAAGTCTGTCTCAGTAAGAAACAAGTCTGTCTCAACAAGAAACAAGTCTGTCTCAATAAGAAACAAGTCTGTCTCAGTAAGAAACAAGTCTGTTTCAGTAAGAAACAAGTCTGTCTCAGTAAGAAACAAGTCTGTCTCAGTAAGAAACAAGTTTGTCTCAGTAAGAAACAAGTTTGTCTCAGTAAGAAAGAATTTGTCTCAATAAGAAAGAAGTTTGTCTCAGTAAGAAACAAGTCTGTTTACTATGGTTCGATCATATTTTTGGGCTGTCTGAAACTATTTAGAGCCGTTTGTAAGCTCGTATGCCCCGTGGAAATACACAAACGGGAATTGTTGACCGCAGCGACCTACTTTCCGCTCCATGCTAACAATGGTTTCGCGGAGCCGCCCGTATCTCGCAGTGCAAATCGACCAAAAGTGAAACCTCTCTATACATCTATACTCTCTTTTATAATGTAAAATACCACTTCCCCGAACAACAGCCTCTTCATCATAACATCTCCCAACCGAATGTAAAATTGGGCTGGAGCGCTTTATGACATGGTGGGGAAAAGGCAAGAACGGAACTAACCACAGCAAGTGCTTTGTCAGAAGTAATAAATTGCACGGTTTTAGAAGGGTTAACCAGCAAGGAACATTTGAATAACAGACAGTTGCAGTCTGAGCTGACACGCCTGTAGCAAATCGACACAGACTGACGAAATCCATCCATGATCATCGACACGTGCCAAAGGCTTCTTTCCCTGCCAAAAGTATGTCTTACATACAAGACAAGTGCCCAGGGATATAGAATCTTCTTTATGTAAATATTTACCTAAGGCTTGCGCATGCCTCGGGATACGAATTTCATACTTTAGACAGGCCAATCACGGCGCAGAATCAACCATTCAAAAAGAATAATTCACTTAATCTCTTTGATGTTCTTTTTCCATCTCATTAGTGCTCGTGATTCACATTAAAAAAAAAAAAAATTATGCCAGGACTATCAAGCAATGCTCTGCCGCCATTCTGAGTAAGGAGGAAAGCCAGTTCAGCTGCTTCATGTGAAATCAGCCCTCTGCACTGTGTCAAAGTCTGTTTTACGTCGGATTTAGTGTGAGATGTGATCTACCCAGTTAAACTGGAGCTCGCCCACTGGCCAGACCGAAACACGTCTGTCTTATTACTTCGGGCGCGCCACAGCTGTCTTGGGTAAGCTAGGGCATAAGCCACTTCGTGCACGGAGTCGAAACAGACGCAGAACAGATTGGACTCGTCCTTAATGTTTTCTCAAAGAAAATAATTATGAGGCGAATTGAAGTTGTAGTCAGTGCTCAGAAAAGCAAAGCGGGAATGAAAGAAGGAAGAGTGTCTCTTACTGACTTGAGTATTCGTTCGCTGGGACCAAGCCCACCGGCGTCACCCCTCCCCTTCCCGTTCTTTCTGTTCACCCGCCTGCCATTGGACAATACAAACATCTAGGACAACGAATACAAGATGTATGTCTTTGAGTTTTTTTTCAAACAGAAATTAATAGAAGTAAGCAGAAGCTTAAAAATTGGAGAGAGAGAGAGAGGAAACAGAGCAATATGATAATAATTCAGAGAAAATAAGAGGTGAATTAAAGTTGTAGTGCCTAGTTAGTGTTTTGTCAATTATGTCACCAAAATTTTGAAGTAGACAACCATTTTATGGAGTACGAATGTTTTAATGACTCGGAGAAGCGCCAGTCTGCGAGTTTAGCTGCTGTGCCTATCCTGTGCTTGATTCATCAAATAGCTCGTTTGGGTACAAATCGCGACCATAGAGTTCTTGTTGTTCGATCTCCATCTTCTGAAAAACTGGAGATCTTTTAGTATGTAGAAGAGGTATAACAAATACACACTTTGACACTTGTTTAAATGTGCTGTGGCACTTATCAGGCTATTTCACAGTTCCGGGTTATGCAGGCTCCTTATCATAAAACTAACGCCGGAGATGTTCAACGTCGAATTTCTCAGTTGTGGAAAAAGTGGAGCTGTAACAAACAGGAACTAAGGTCGCGAAATATTTGGTGCATTTCTCTCAAATCTCAAACAATTCTTTGACAGAGCAGGTTATAAGTCGACATATTCTAACACGGCGTTTCATCGGGCAATTACTTCATTCACTGGGTTTTTGGATCCTTTCAGAAAGACCTAGAAAAGAGAGGGAAGGGTTGAAATGACGTATGGAAAAATCAAGAAACCGGGAATTCCAAGGGTCAAAGACTCCTACCAGTATATATTTGCGAGAGGGAAATTCTGCTGCATGGGCGTGTTTAATGTAAGTGAGAAGACATGGCCTGGAAGGTCTACTCACCCCTGGCACGCGAACTTGCGTTATGCCAACATCAACACAGGACGAGAGTGGACCATTAAGGAATTCTCTATGAGTGCCTGTGTGTTTGTGCCTTTATATGTGTGTGGGAGAGAGAGAGAGAGAGAGAGAAAGAGAGAGAGAGAGAGAGGAGAGGAGAGATTAGATGTCTTTTTTTTTTTGCTGGAACATAGGTGAAGATCAAAATATAAAGGATCGCTCGTTATACCGTAGGTGAAAAAAACATTTTACACGTACATCCAAGTACATTATTAAACATGTTTATACTTAAATCTCAGAACTTTTTAATATTCAGACTTTTATAAAAAGAAAAAAATAATGATGAGACAAGTCTTAACGGCATTTTCTTTCACCAGACAATAAACATGGAGCGGTCCTGTTGCCAGCGAGAGAATCAGTTTCAAACGGCTTTAATAAAAAACAGTGGGCGTAAATTTCAGGAGAGCTCACAGAGAATCATGCACGTTGCTATGGCAACACATCAATCATCCTATAAACTTAACGAGTTAAAAATGCCTAACCAAATGGAATGCTTGGCGCATGAATATCATCTTGTCTGGACTTTCCATCTCAGAGAGAGAGACCAGCTGTGCAGTTTTATGTTAGCTGAGTTGAGTTTGGGTTGAACGGCACGTCGGCAAGATACCGGTCACTATCCAGCTTTGACGTTGAGGTGGGGGGGGGGGGGGGGAGGGAGGGGGAGCACTTCATTAAAGTTCGATGCTCAGCACTTCACAAAATTAAAATTTCACAAATAAAATTTACAAGTTCCATGTAAAACTGCTTTATCTGTAAAATTGACAAAATGAGAAAACTTGTAAATGTGTAAAAACAAAAAAATAACTTTAAATAAACTTGCAGATTTCAGTCCCCTACGGTACGTCCAACAGACCCCCACCAGAAAATGGATCAGGGGGCATAAGTGCTATTTTCGGATATGCGTGAAAGCCACACATTCATCAGTTGAGCTGGAATGAAACAAAGGTGAAGACGCCGATTGGGGATTTCCAGGCTCTAAAGACGCAAATACGGAGATAAAGAATGAGAAGAAAGATATTTATGAAAAATAAATAATCCTGACGAGGGGTTTGGGGTGTAGCGGAAAGGCTGGGGTTGAGGGAGGGAGTGGAGCTTAGAAGAATAATTACATTCACCTGCACTGCGAAGACTATCAGAAAACCCAAATTTCATTTCCTCTGTTGTTAGGGGACCGTCGACCGATTACAAAGCCGAACAGAGAAAATACTGAGTTGTGTTCACTGTTCAGCTAGAGGCAGACTGCACATATCCGCCATCTTTAGTGTAAGGACCCACGCATCACCATGGCGATTGTGGCATTGATTTTGATTCGTTAGCTGATTTGCACTGCGAGCACGGGAGACGTCACGAACCAACCGGCCTCGAGCTAAAGGTAGGTCGCTACAGTAAACAATGGCACGTGTGTACATGTTCAATGGGAGACGTTTGGTCAATTCTTTCACTTCCGTTCCCTTGTTTACACGGGCGGTAGGGAATCTGACTAGCTTGGATCCAGCCTTTTACACCCCTGTCATCACAATCAACTACAATGCAACCAGCAGGCATTTTAACGGCTTATTAGACGTATCTCGAAGTTACACTAATCAGCTGATCCACCTGCCATCTTTGGTGCAGGATGATCAAAACAAAAACACTCTGTGATGACATGCGCATTCCACCTGCAGCTGACTGTGTGAAAATTTATGGTCCCACAATAACAGCCACTTACATTTTTATACTAAAAAAATTTGTTCCATTTAGTTTCCAGCAGAATTTGGAAGTTCTGTGTCCAGAACAGAAAGATAAAACACGTATTCCAAGACTTGCTGCTTGCTTAATAAACGATTTATTTTGCTTGTTTGTATTTATTTGTACTTTGTATTTGTCTACTACTTTAATCCCATTTTGGGAAATTGGCCTTTGTGTCATTGCACCCAATTGCAACTGGGGCAGGCACGTCGACGCCACAGTGCGGCACCAATCGGCTGGGTTTGTGTTTTTTTGGGAGGGAGGGGGTGGGAGGGGGAGTGAGTGGTAGGGATAAATTTTATTTAATTTTGCCCGGGCAGCGGCCTGTTTGGCCTGCTCTTTTCGATTTCCAACTACCGAGGTATCTTTAACGTGTGCAACTTGCACGAGCCTTTCGAATTTTTCGTCCTTGTCCGAGAAGACTAGGCATTCGATCCTACCTCCCATAGGATCAGAGTCAGGAAAATATGAGAAAAATCACAAAATTCCAACATGCCTGCACCGACCGGGATTTGAACCCGGTACCTCAGGCATGAGAGGCGAGCACCTTGTCCTAGACCACGGTGTCCCCAACTTTTCATCAGCGGTAGAAGTTACTTTGCTTTACTCCTTCAAATAGTCTTTGAAAAAAAACATTATTATTTTCTACATCAGACTGATGATACAAGGAGGGAAAACTCTCCTAATAATGGCTGCTTAGCAAGATGATCATTAGACATGCTTTGCCAAGATACATGTACTAACAATAATCAGAACGACTTTCTGTCAGATGTTCGTGGAGAAATGAGAACAACTGCTTCTGACAGACGAAAAATGGATAGTAAGACTGACAGGAGATCTATCCTTGCCATCGTGAGGCAAATGCCCTCTCTCTCTCTCTCCCCCCCCCTCTCTGTCTCTCTCTCTCTCTCTCTCTCTCCCTCTCTTTCTCTTTGTCTGTCTCTTTCTCTGTCTTTCCTTCTTTATTTCTTCCTCTCTCTCTGTGTCTTTTTATCTCCCACTCTCTCTCTCTCTCTTTGTATCTCTCTCCCTTTCTCTCTCTCTTTCTCCCTCTCTTTCTTTCTCCCTCTGTGTCTCTTTCTCTCTCTCTGTCTCTCTGTCTCCCAATCTCTCTGTTTCTTTCTCTTCCTCTCTCTTTTTCTTCTCCTCTCTGACTTTCTCAATTCCAGACTAAACCTGCAAGTATTATAAAGTAAAGTTCCAAACAACTACAATGTATTTTGCAATATTTGTACCTAAAAAAGCCGAATTCCAATCACCACCTGTTTGTACCCATTAACTTTCAAGTTTCCGGTTGTGAAAGAAATTTGTACACATCAAAAGGATGAAGGCAGAGGAAACCATCAGTGGCGTGACTTCTGATCATCTCTCACTCCTGGTTTAGAAGTCATAGATGTGTGTTTATGTGTGTGTGTGTGTATGTGTTTACGCAAGGGCTTAAAATACACCTGTACAACACCTGCGACCATCCATCCATTCATCCATCTTTCCATCCATCCATCCGTCCGTCCATCCATCCATCCATCCATCCATCCATCCATCCATCCATCCATCTATCTATCTATCTATCTATCTATCTATCTACCTATCTATCTATGTGCGTGTCTACCTGCCTACCTGTTGGCCCGTTGTTTTTTGTCTGCATGTCTGTCTGTCTGTCTGCCTGCTTACCTGCTCGTCTATCTGCCTGCTTACCTGCTCGTCTATCTGCCTGCTTACCTGCTCGTCTATCTGCCTGCTTACCTGCTCGTCTATCTGCCTGCTTACCTGCTCGTCTATCTGCCTGCTTACCTGCTCGTCTATCTGCCTGCTTACCTGCTCGTCTATCTGCCTGCTTACCTGCTCGTCTATCTGCCTGCTTACCTGCTCGTCTATCTGCCTGCTTACCTGCTCGTCTATCTGCCTGCTTACCTGCTCGTCTGTCTGTATGTACGAGCATCAAAACCACCTTGAAGAAAAACACTGGGTGTATTCAAGACAACGCCGTTTTTTCTCCGCATCTATCAAAACAAACATAACAACCACGCCCCTGACACAACGTGAATACTGTAAATATATCGAAAGGAAGAAAATTACTGACTCTTTTACCCGCGGGAAGAAAACTATTCACTCTGCCACTTTAAACTAATTTCCCGCCTCCACTACAGACGAGCACAGACCATTCATCTCTTCAGAACTGCCAGCGGCACGCTCAACTTTCAACTCGCGTATCAGACACGCGCTGTCTTTGAGTTTTAATTTTCTGTCGGGGATTCACAACTTTACCAGGGAGAAATCTATCGTCTTGCTTTTTCCGGGTACAATTTATCGTGTCGACGTGCTTCCTCTAAACTCAAGCTCAAACTCACACTGATCCGATCCCCCCCCCGCCCCCCCCCCCGGGCCCTAGAAATGTGGAGAAATTAATTAAGGTTCTAAGCAGCTTTAAAAAACTTCCCTGTGAACTAGTGAAGGTGCTGTGTTGTCTCGCTTTTTCCAAGAGTTTCACCGTTTCTTTCTTGTCAGTTTACGTTGATGAATTGTTTTGAATGATAATGTTATAGTCGATCTATCAAATAACAGGAAAAAGAAAAAAAGTCTGCTCAAGGGCGCGACTTCAAGAGCATCTGTAGGCCGGGGCTGGCAATGGAGCGCCGGCAAGTTAGACCTAACTTTTGACCTTTTCTGTCACATGGCTTGCTTGACTTTTCCCCTGATGTCCATCAATGATCAATCTCCCGTCAGTTTTGTTCAGTGTCCACTAACATGATAATCAAAAATATCATGACATGTGGTGGAGAATGGCCTTTATAAGTCATTTATTGGTACTTGGGTTATTTCATGATTGTCGATTTCAAAAATTAAATATTGATTTCAGTCAAATTACGCTGTAACTGGTTATCATGTCAGACCCACATAAAAGCCTCTTAGTAAAACAAACAAAAATTATTGGATGGATCTTTATACCAATGTCCTAATTTGTCCCCCCCCCCCCCCGGTCCCCCCCCCTTTCTCTTCATTTATTTTTCTAATCCTATGGCCGTGTTGTAAACTGTTGTATCTTGGTTTTTTAAAAAAATGTACAGGAGAAGCAACAAACTGAACAACTTTATGTACCGGACTTACTGATAACAATATCATTATTATTGTTATTATTATTATTATCCAACATAATAGATATTTTAAAACCATTATATAACTCTTACCTTTCAGAATTTAAGCCCCAGCCTATAACACAGTCTGTGGGCTGCCAAAGGGTATAAGCATGTCAAATATCTCAACTTTTTTTTAAATTAAATCACGTTACGATGTTTGACCATGCGACACTAGATTTGATTTTTTTTTACAGATGATTAAAGACAGTCTGGCACAATGTTTACAAATCCTGGCAACCCGTAAGATGTCCAAGGACAGAGGCGGGGAAAAGAGAAAGAGAGAGAGAGTGTGTGTGTGTTAGGAAGTTGAGTCTCTGTACTACTCATGCACCTGTTGTGAAGGATTACCCAGGCACAGTTCCTGCTGTCCGTACCCGGGGTATTTCCCGCGTACAATCTTTTCCCCACATTTTCTAATCATACAGGCGCGCTAAAACGTAAAGGCTGGCAGTGCTGAGAGAATGTTTAGGCTTCCAATGAGAAGACTGACCTCTCTCCTGACCCTGGGAACTCCCTTTCCTTCATGTCACCGTGAACATGGGGAGGCGAAAGGGAACAGAGGCGGAAGAGAAGGAGACTTTAACTACGGCAGGGAAGAGGAGGAGGGAGGAGGTTTTTGGCTAGGCAAGAGGAAGAGACAATGTGTCCATGTTATATCGTCGGGTATTTGTCATATTGTTGTATGTGCATTTTTGCCTTTTCGAGAAGGATTGAAGTTTGGTCGGTAAAAGGGTTAAAACACATAAAACATTTTGTTACAAACATATGTCGAAAACTTTTTGCCCGACTGGAATGACACTTATACATAATAAAAGTAAGAGTGAGAGAAAGATTATCATGACAAAGCATCAAAATCGGTAATATGTCGCATACAGCACTACGGCAAATACCCCTTATATTTATAACTTACTATGTGTGATTGTGTGCGACTCAGTGTGCAAAGCTGTACAGAAAAGATTAAGGAAGGCTCTTATTCCAAGATCTATAGGTTCAAAACTATCCTCGGAGAGAAAAGGGGACGAAGGAAGGTACAATATTGTAATCCTATGGGACAGAAAGCAACTTAGATCGGAATTGCAGATTTCCACGAAAGTGTCTTTCCGCTGCCAAAAAGCACAAACTCTTTCTCTTTGCCCCTCTCTCTAACCAGCCAGGCTTTCCTACTGATACACTAGTGTTTCTGCCTGGACTTCTGTACCTGTATCCGTCTTGAAACCCCCATATACCGTTACTAATTACCTCTCTGTTCAATTGCAGTACATGGGAAACTCCCCTGTCTGTTTAGCATTGCACTAAACCAACCATAAAGTTACTAGATTTTCCACTAAAGCTCTCCCACCCATCCACCCGCCTCCCAAATCCCTTACTATCTGGATTTGTTTAGTGTCTTTATGTCCCCCTCGTCAATAAAATTTCCATCTTAGCCCCCCCCCCCCCACACACACACACACATCGCCCTACAGTCATTTCATTCTGGACTTGCCTAATATCTGTGCTTTATCCAAATCACAGTCAGTCTTAAGAGATTTCTACTACCAATGATTATGATATTTCTAGTTTTCTGCATGTACAGATTTGGCAAAGATCATGTCGACAAATTAATGAATAATTACGCTCAGCTTAAAATCCCTAAACATGGCCATTAAAAGTTTAGAATCACCATCATGCTTCTACAAGGAACTTGAGCAGTGATTACTACGGTTTAATGGTCCAAAGAACTAGGACAGCCTGTGAACGTTGAAGAAGGAATCATTTAAAGAAATCCCTGAACTTTGTGGCGGGTGCTTTGATCGTGAAAAAAAAGGGGAATGAAAGAAACTGACGAGGAGGGAAAATGTGGATCTCAATGAGCTGAAACTGACTTCGATCAAGCCAAGATGCTCAATCACAGCGAGATACACGGATTTAACATTTTCTTTGTAGCGTCTGGTCTAGAGCAGGGGTTTTCAAGAAATTTCCAGGACGACTGAAAAGGGATGGGAAAGGGGGGGAGGGGGGAATGAAGCCGGAAATAAAAGAGAAATACACAGTCCTTCTTTCTTTCTTTTTTTCCCTGTTAATGTGTGCTTGAGTTTGATTGCCTATCTGTACATGTATGTGCTACTTTCACTGCCTGTGTATCTGAGAGAAGACAGAGAGAAAGGAAAAAAAAAAGATAGAGAGAGAGAAAGCAATTAGCAAATTAGCCCCGGGGTGGGAGGAGGGAAGCGCTAGCAGTTAGGTTTTGTTGCCTGGGACAGGGGGTTGGGTGAAAGGTGGGGGGGGGGGGTTCAGGTGATAATCAGAACTTTGGGAAAGAAAGGCCTAGCAAGAAAAAGCGAAAACCTCTGGTCTACAAGTAAAAGCTGGCACAAGATTTATGAGCGAAAGGCCAGGCTAGAGTTACCCCACCCTGTCTGATCCAGTACACATACATAGATATACGTACTCTGTGTGTGTACTAAGAAGAATGGAATGAACATGCGAGTATTTCCAGAAAGCCCCCATTATCTCTGGCACTTGCACGATTCCTGAGATGTACTCATGTACTGTCAGGTCATCACTATTGTCGTACTCTGGACTCACTACGTCTTTCGCTACGTGTAAGGGGGAAATAGAGGTGCCAGAACGTTCACCTAAAGTTACCCAGCTCAGTAACTCTTATATTATGCAGGCCCTGATGTGGCATAGCTTGTGATATTTCTAGAATGCCCTAATGGGCAGAAAAACAAAATAGCCTAGAATCCTACAGACCAGAACAACAAAATAGTCTAGAATACCCGACGGTGCAGAACAATAGACCAGTCTAAAATTGGTCTTGAAGATCTTCGTGGCAGAGCAACATAACGCGACCTTAGTTCTAGTTCGTTCCGTCTCCATTTTCTGAAAAACCAGAGACCTTTTAGTACGTAGAAGTGGGATAACAAGTGGACACTTTGACACTTGTTTAAAATGCATTGTGACACTTATCAAGCTCTTTCACAGTTCCGATTTATTCGAACTCCTTATCATGAATACAAAAGCCTCAAACGTTTAACGTCGAATTTCTCAGCTTCGTAAAAAGTGGAGTTGGAACAAACAAGAACTAGGCTCACGATAACAGTCTGGACAATCCTACAAGGCAAACAAGAAAACGCTCCGTAACGTCCGACTTGATAGGACTGAACAAGAAAAGAGTTTATATAGCTTCCCGCAGGGCAGAACAAGAAAATACTGTAGGGAATCATGTAGGGCAGAATAACAAAATACATCAGAATTTCCTACATACATACAAGACAGAACAACAAAATACTGTAGGGAATCATGTAGGGTAGAATAACAAAATACATTAGAATTTCCTACATACATACAAGACAGAACAACAAAATACTACAGGAAATCGAATAGGGCAGAATAACAAAATACATCAGAATATTTTACATACGGGACAGAACAACAAAGTACTGCTGGAAATCGAATAGGGCAGAATAACAAAACACTGTAGAATTCCCGACAAGACAGGACAATAAAATACTGCAGGAAATCGAATAGGGCAGAATAACAAAATACATTAGAATATTCTATATACAGGACAGAACAACAAAATACGGTGGGAAATCATAAATTATGGGGCAGAATAATAAAAACTGGATATTTACCTTGGCTTACAGCGTAGGCCTACAGGCCAGAGCCAGACGTGATGAGATCTGATTTCCTGACAAACGGGTCAGTGTATCGCCAATCCCATGTGCAACACACGGGGGGGATAGATAATTGTTTCTTATCCACGCATTTGTGAAGTTCTGTAACACAGGATCCTATTGTACCGTATGGCAAACTGCCTCCGTAACAAGGCTCCTTTAGTTAACGCAAAACACAGTGACTATCTTTGTAACACACCTTTGCAACACAGTACATGTTCATTCATACACTTGGGCCGGTCTGTAAGGTAAATAAACCAATGTCAAAATAATCTCTAAAACACAGACCAGTAATCTTTTTTAAAAAGGCAGTTAGGATATACACAGTAAAACCGATAATTGCCTGCTTATGTAAACCACGTCTTCTTACAAAACATTCACATTCATATTCAGCTTAAAGCATCGAAAGTACAAACTAGTGTTTCGAACAAGTAGCCGAAAACTTTAAAAACTGCCGAAGTACCAACTTTTTCACCATTTCCCCGGGCTTTTTTCCTGATCTCTCTCAGAGCGCATTTGAGTTAATGTAAACCTTGAGACCATCTTTTTTTAAGGTAAACTATTTTCAAAAAAGGGAAACCTAATTTTTTGTGCTGATTCCTGGCTTCCTGAAGTGGTGCCTTTTGTCTGTTACTCGAACAAAATACCCAGCGCCCACATTGCCGCCATTTCATGACATAAATTTCATTGAAAATCTTTGCCTGGAAAGCTGTCGTGACGGGCGCGTAAGGCATTCCTGCAGTAACACTTAGCGAAAAGCAAATGAACAAACAGCAAGGGCATAAAAGTAACAGGATGGGCAAGGCGAAGCAGATCACGTTGAACTGAAAATATGTAACAAACAATTTGTCCCGGGCAAAGCCGGGACCTCAGCTAGCATTTTCAAAAACGACATCCACCCGGCATTTTAGTCCTATCACAATCTTGGAGTTGGGGAAGAGGGGGGGGGGGGGCACGGTAGCGCTAACGTTAATATACAGTAGGTAGTAACGCAATATACCGGCCTTGCATTGTGACGGCGACGTGTCTGCTCCAGTTGTAACCAGACTGAAGTGACACTACGGCAAATTTCCCAAATGGGATTTAAGTACACAAATCCAATACAAATGCAATACAAATTATAAGTTTAAACATCTACACTTGGTGATAATGGTACAAGTTACAATAAATGTTTCTGATTCCACAATTCTGGCAGTGTCACATCAAATATTGGTTTCTTTCTTTTGTTCAAAGATCCAATGAACTATTGCTGGTATATTCAGATTACTTAACGTTACTTAAGAAGACCAGTTCTGCGGCATTGTCTGTCATCCTTTAGTTAACAATCTTACTAATTCGATATTAACATTACTTTCGGTCTAGATCTAACCAGGGAGATAACTTTCCCAAATTTAACCAGTTTCAATTCGTTTCCCGACTGAAAATGAGTGAAATAAAAAAGAAAGTTTTCTAGAGGCATCTATGGAAGTATTCCAGACGGTTACTTCGAAAACAACTCCTCAATACGACTGATTGTGTAGCAAGCTATATAAAAATAATACCTCTTAAAACTAACCAGTGCATAGATCAATGATATTGTTAATCAGAGAGATTTCATGAAAAAGTCAACCCATTATAACAACCGATATTACATTAACGGATTCACTACTATAAGCCGCTCTGAGCGGTTCATCCGAAATTCACTTGGTGGAAAATTAATGATGTATGGAAATCACAATGAGAAATATTCTTGGATAAATTTCCAATAATTTTGTATCCATCTACATTTTTTTTAAGCCACAGGACTGATCATTGTCTTTCAGAGAATTTCAGTGTGAGAACTAATGTTCTCTGAAAGAAACTAGCTGGGCGGGAATCAGTTAAAACAGTTTCTATCATAACACAAAGAACTATTCACAAACAGAATAAATGAGCGGCCCACAAACGGTTTCCTTCCACCAGCCGCATGAAAACAGTCTTTAAAAACATAACTCTCCTTGGACTGTTGCACAAGTTACCTACTTCCTTCACTCATTCACAAAGAAAAGGAATCCCAGCACTTTTTACCTTACACAAATTGTCCATCCAAAAGTTGAAAAATCTGGAGCAACTCCGAATTCGCCACAACAAACAAACTAAAAACACGAAACTTTACCACATCCAGGTTATTACATAGCTTGGCTCCTATCTGCTTTCACAAACGAGTAGTGCCATCTCTCTCTCTCTCTCTCTTTCACGAGGATTTTTTCCCCCTTCCTTCTTGCGTCTCCTGAACTATTTTGACGTCATTGAAACGAGCTTTTAACGAGGCAAATCCACAAAAAATTAAAACAGCTTTTAAAAAAAATCGCCAGTTTTCTTCACACTCTCCTGTGTACATTTTTCCTCCCTCTGAATATAGAGTTTAAGGTTTGTATGTAAACATGAAAATCTCACTGAAAACTGAAGGGTTAGAGAAGGACGGAAAAAGAAAGGAAGTCTCTGCGCAGGTCACCGTGTTAGAGGCATCCTGGGGTGCTTGGAGTGCCAGATGTGCCCTTGCACGTGCAAAGGATTCTAGCACTAGCCGGTACATCAAACTATGGCAAACCGATGTGATCATTAATTTAAAACATGAGGGCTCATTTTTCCCTTCCTCATAGAGATGGGAAGCCATCGGACCAGAATGGTAATTTTGGTAACTTTCTAGCTGAACTGTGGTAAACAATGAACGAAGCGTCCAATTCTTGAGAAGTGTGGCATGAGTGTCTCACACTGCAATCATTATATTCAGTCAGAACACGCTAATCTTCTGTTGAAATATCAAATGACGAAATAAAAGAGGAAGAACTTGTTTTGAAGAGCTGCCCTGCAAAAGTTAGGACTCAGCAGGCTGGTCAGTGTTTGATTTAAAAACACTGCTGATCACTGAAAACTTGTGCTGTTTCCCCACGGCAAAGGTCTCTTTAACAAAAGCTATGACATCTTGAACACATCAAGCAAGAACATTCAGTAATGCAAACTTAGAATTTTATGAACCATCGGGAATGTTTGGAATAGTTAACAGTTCTTAAGTTAATATCAAGAAAACAAAATGTTAATGAATAAAAGTTAAAGATAGAACCAAATCCAAATCGAATTGAGTTTAGACATCATTCTAACTCCATGTTTTGTGCTCTCTCTGTAGAAATCGACGCAACCTGACAAGACGTACAGCACCACGCAATGCAACATTATTTCTTCTTTACCCCCATTGAGGAGTTTTCACATTTTGATAAACAATGCGTAGACTGAGCACCATACTCACGTGCATGAAACCTGCTATTCAAGGCCTACTAGATAGGCCTTGCTGCTATTACATCTATGCGCGTGCGTTGCAGGAGAGGGCAGGAAACTCTCCGCACATACTTGAAAATTGTACAGGCTAAGTGCTTGAGAAAGGGTTTTGAAGTAGCCGTGGCCGGGTGTGAATACGATGCTGCATAGTTTTCTTTTTTCTTTGTTCTCTTCTTTCTACGCACTTTACTGGCCATTTAGTGAAGCACTGAAGCCTTCCATAGTTGATTCAAACTCATAGACCAATGCTTCGCAACATTGTTTGTCTCATGGCCCTCTTCAATTTCAAAAAAAAAAAAAAAACAAGAATTGCGCTCCACTCAGTATGAGCGGACAAAGCTAGTAGTAGTACACAGTGTATAAAAACAGATTTTTATTTAAAGTCGTGCATCTGTTAGGTTCGATGCTTTAATCTAGACGAGCTAAAGAGGGAAACCGCCAACACGACATAAACTACAAACAACAATTTATCGATACAGCTATCTTAAAAAACAATGTAAAAGTAAGATTTCTCTGAAACATCCTGATGGCTAATCTTTCCTTTTATAAGCAAATCTTAAATAATAATTTCCACAGAAATTTGTTCCTTTTTTGGAGGAGTTTTCTCAGAAATTTGGTATTTTCACCATAAGCCCGATTTCGCCAGATCCATTCGCGATTGTGTCCAGCACCGTTTGCTATCTAAAGGGTGTGATTCAATATGAGAATGTTCTTAAGCTAAAATCACCAAATATTTTTATCATAATTTCTAAACATACTTTGAACTACAGATTCCATTACTGTTTTAGTTCTGTCCACTTGCCTACAATTTTTGAATTTTTTGCATTGGAAATACACACAAAAAGTGATTTAAAGTTTGGCTCGGAAATAATGTTTGCCTGCCCTCAAAGTGAGCTTTGCTTCAGCTACAAGTTTTTGAAAGAATGTGGAGAATTTGGTCGCAAAAAGTGATGAGAACGATGATAAGGGTTTATCCATATGCCAAATTGTCAAGGTGTTACTGTTAAGTGTTAGGCTTACTTTTTGTTTTTGTTTATTTGTTGTTTTTTGTTTTAACTAATGTTGCCAATAACTTTAAAATATTGTGTTTTCTCTGCGCCGGTTCATGGCTACAGATTTGTATGAAACTGCCAGAAGAAAAAAGCAAAAACAAACAAGAACAGAAATATGATGAACATTAATTTGCTTGGGACCATGTAAACAAATAATGAAATATAATTTAATTTACTAAAAAATTAACTCATTTGAAAAGAAAAAGAAAAGGTTTGAACTTTGACATAAAACATCTCTAAGACGGCTGATGAAGTGATATGGTAGGTTGGCGGCCCACTGAAACGACTCCGTTTTGCGTCAGTTCTGACTTCAACGCGCGAGGTGTCTCTTACTGCCAGTAGATCCAAGACAATTTCGACCTTCCCAAATTCGTGAGACAGTCTTGTTTCAATCTCGCCAGTGTACGCGTTCACGTTTAACTCCATAGTTCCCATCTCATCATACTGATACTAGCAAGACCAAACAGACTTGACTCGGTATACTACCAAAGATCCTAGAAACGATAAAGATGAGACACTGTCTTCTGTTCTTCGCACCACTAAAAAAAAACGTGCACACAGTTTGCGCACTGATCGGGGGCGGGGCCCATGGCGCATAGTATGAAAAGAATGTTTGATAAAATGGTTAATTTGTGATGCAAAATTGTGACAGTGCTACTGCGACTAAAAAAAAAAAAGCCAGAGCGATTGAGGTATAATTCCACAATAAGTGACGTCAATCAAGGCCTATGGCGATAGCTGAAAAGTGAACAAAATTAAATATTTTCCATATTTGGCTTTGTAAAATACGGCACTTTTCATGGCTTCCGCAAGTTTGCCGCTTGGTGGCGGTGCGAAAGCTGTGTATACCAAAACTACTAAAAGCACTAGCTGTCTTATCTTATCAATCTAGTATCTTTGGTACTACCGACCTTAGTGATGCGCAAGATTGAATAAGATTAAAACTGCTGGTAATTCTAATTCTAAAACCGACCAAGGAACGAAACAAAACAAGTAAAAGCCAGCAATGTTTCATCTGGGCTACCGTCACCTCCGTTTATTAACCTGTATACATTATTCTAGAATTATAATATTTAAAAATCCTTTTTATTGATCTCCACTTATGAAAGCGATTGCTCCTCTCAAATATGTCCAAAATATACAGAGATCGATAAATTCTCCATCTCAAAATAACAGTTTCAGAAAAGGCTCAGCTGCCCAGCTCAACCATCTCCAACCCCCATGCCTGTTTATACCACTACTGAACAAATACCTCATAAATATGTCCTCACACAACAGCCGAAAACAAAACAAAACAAAACAAACAAACAAACAAAAGACATTGCATTCCCCCCCCCCCCCTTTATTCTTTGTTCAATTTCATATTATGATGCATAAAAGAAAGTATTACTCGTACATGATTGTATACACAATATTTGTGAGCCAGGTAGAGATCTAGAGACGGAAGAGGTTTCATTCTACAAAATAATATTTAAAGGTGAAATGGAACCAGACTGGCATTAGGGCTTCTTCCGATAATAGGACAAGTGTATCCGTTTTGTTTTCTTTTCCTGTTTACTTACGCTAGGCCCACTAAACTACTACGCTAGCGTTCAAACACAGCGTGCCAGCTCTACATCTAGATCACGACTATTTCTTTCCGATCATCAACATTTCTCGAGAACATATTCACATATAATTATTTTTATCTAATAACTATCATTTCTTCCTTCATGAAAAGTCCTAATCTCATCTTTTGAAGACAGAATATTGCGGAAGGGAGGGGGGGGGGGGGAGAGAGATTGGAGAGGAGAGGGTGGTCACTATAAAAGTCTCCCATGTCCCAAGATTGATGATTATCGGCAGGCAGCCCGGACGCTAGTTGAACTTGCTTCAGTGTTGATGATAGGAATTGAGGAAAAAAATGAACGAGGGCGGAACACACATGCATTTTGACTATATGTTTTTGACATCATATTTTCAAAGAGGATTGTATTGTAGGATTTCACTGTCACAGCCTTAGTCGCACATTCTGGGGTGGCTCAGAAACACCACACTCCCAAAGAGGATATTATTGTTATACCCCTACACATACTTTTTGGGGGTCTCACAGGCACCATACTTTCAAAGAGGATTTTATTGTCATAGCCTTAGACGTACATTCTGGGGGCTTAGATATACTACACTCCTGAAGAGGATTTTATTGTTATATCCCTACACGTACTTTTTGGGGTTTCACAGACATCATATTTTCGAAGAGGATTTTATTGTAGGATTTCACTGTCACAGCCTTAGCCGGACATTCTGGGGGCTCAGATACCCTACACTCCTAAAGAGGATTTTATTGTTAAATCCCTACACGTACTTTTTGGGGTCTGACAGACACCATACTTTTAAAGAGTTTATCCTAATAAATTGTTCTCTAGAAGTGTGCTGTAGTCTGGTGCCGTGCATAGTTTTTAGCGACGCACGCCGAAGGTTAAACACTAAGAAAGGACTGATGTGTCCCAAGGAAATTGGATATCGGTATACGGCCAGGAAACTTGCAGTTTCTCCAGTTTTGAGGACAGAAAATTGGAACACCTGACAGGGGCGAGTAGTCAGTCTCGGAAAGGGCCTTTAAATAGTTACAAAAGTCTGACGTGTGTCAAGATTATTGGATCTCGGCACGAGGCCCGGAAGTTTTCAATTTTTACTGGCCTATATCTTTCAGATGTATCTTCCAGACGGTAAATACTAATCCGTCAGCTTTCCTGCATTCTTTTGTCAGAAAACAGACTGGAAACGGACTGAAACTGATGCTATATTCTTACACCTATACCAATGGTCCATCTTTGTCCTTGCTTTTCATTTACAACGTATTTATAAAATGCAAAAAATGTTTTTATGTTTCACATTCTCGGTAAAACTTAAAACAAAACATGAGAACAATAAAAGTATATAGCACAGACAAACAACTATGCCTAACTTCATGTCCATCGATATTCATTCACACTGTATTCTGCCTCACTTCATTACCTCCCATCAGAGCCGTCCTAACATACGGGCACACTGGCCAGTTGCCCGGGGGCTCCAATGGTTTAGGGGGCCCCATGCAGCCTATTGCTTTGCCTAGAGGCCCATAATGGTGTTAAATCAGCCCTGCCGCCCACAATTTGTATGATCTATTGTAAGTTAGACGTGAGCTTTTTACCAAGTGCATTCTTTACTTCCCGTATCTTCGAACGATTTTGTATAGTGAATTAAATCAAGTCACATAATTATTCTCAAATTTTGTTCAAATGGCCTCAGAAAGCCTCCTGTGCACACGTGCGTCGACCAATGAAGTGGCACTTCCCTCCTCCTCCTCTTCCGCGGGATCATCCGATGACGCTCGATCAGCCTCCATTTCATACTCTTTCTCGTAGTGCTGGGCCATAATGCGCATGAGTGGGCGAAACTTGAAGAAGACAAAAGGTGGAGCCAAATTGGGAATTATGATATGGAACCTATTCTGCCGTGCAAAAGCAGAGTGACGTAAGTGACAGCATAACGTTCTTCTACATCATTGTCTCTATGAACTTGTCTCATACACAATTCTTTTAGGTCAAAGGCAGACACCGAAATAGTAGTTTCTGGCGTGGTAAACTCCTAAGTAAAAGCATTTATATGTAGATTGTCTATGCCACACAAGTTTTTTTGTGTTTCTCTCAAAACTTTCAAAGGAACACATACGTCACTGTGCCTTTGCACGACAGTATTGCCTTTACAGTATTTCGGGTTTTGTTTTGTTTTTTGTCAATTCATTTCCTTGTCTGTCTGTTTTTATTTTGGTCTTTTGTTAAGGAAAAACAACAGTCGATCAAATCAAAGGAAATTCCCCAGCTAACATCAATACACCAGTCTGACGAGGATTTGTAAAGAATTTCCATAGGGTTGGCAGGATTAGCGAAGGACCAAATTTCCTACGTCAAATCAACGGCGGCACATTGTCGTAAATAGCAGAGCTATGATTATGTCGAACTATTGTCATTCCAGGGAGCAAAGTTGAGGTCAATTCTGCGTATTTGGACTGGCGTAGGATAGCTGCTTGTGTTGTATTCTACAGGGATCAGCAACTGCAGACCATTCTAAAGTCAAGTGACCTGTACAATCCAGCTGAAGTTAAGTCAACAAATGGACAAACTGCAGGTAGCTCATGGCAAAAGGAAGTATAACTGCCTTAATGTTAGTTAAGTCTCAGTTATTATAATTATACGATTACTACCAGTTTGGGCAGTGTTTTTTGTTCCACGCACCACTCCAGTTTAAAAAAAAAAAAGAAGCAAACAAAAATAAAAAAAAACCTGCACACGACCACACTCGGACAAAGTTGATATACAATAATATATAAAATGATTTTTAAAATATTTATATAATCAGTATGTACACATTCAAATGAAGTTTGGATTAAAATTTTATTTCCTATGTATTCATTTGTTTTGGAAGCTTTGCCCTTGATGCTGGCTGCACATTAATTGTTTGATTCGAAGGACCAAGTTCGTCAGTCGTAGCTTTGGGTCACCACATTTCGTGATATCCAGTTGAAATACACTACGAAATTAAGATTTCTATGAAATATCCTTACGCCCCATTCTAAAGCTACGACCCATCCAAAATATTGCCACGCTCCCACCTTGAGAAATACTGGCTTAAGGTTGATGTAAAGACGGTAAGTTGTCATGTTGCGGCTAGGTTCGAACAAAAGGTGCCCTGAACTGCATCAATGCAGTCAAGTCCTACCCAGGCCAATTGGACCAGTTTGCTCCCAGTTAGACTCTGCGCCCAAAGGGACCTCACTGTAGGGTAATCTAGTCTTGTGAACTAGTAACTACACAAAACAACACATTACAACAAAAACCTGACACGACTTGCGGGTTTAGTTGAGAGCAGCAAAGATCGTAGTTACTGGGCTCTGCAGCTCCTAAGCGCGACTTTTGATCTTGTTTGTTCTGTCTTCAATTTCTTAAAAACTGGAGATCTTTTAGTGCGTGGAACAAGTAGTCTATAACACATGCTCACGTTGACACTTGTTTAAGGCACTTCTCAAGCTGTTTCACAGTTTCAATTTATTCTAACCCTTTCCTAATACTAATTTGATCTCTCTTTACACATTTGTGGTCGAAAATCGACATAATCACACCTGTGAATTTCTACGTAAATTCAACTAGTCATTGCATCGAATCCAAATGCTGTTTTAGTGTAGCCTAGATCTAGATATTGTACGGTTGGGCTTGGTACAAGGAAAAATTGCAAGATTTTTCTTGCGCGGGTCGGCTAGTAATACTAAAGAGGCAAACGTTGAACGTCGAATTTCTCAGCTGTGCAAAACGTGGAGTTGGAACAAACAAGACTTAAGGCCGCATTAAGGCCGCCCCTGGACGCACCCACCTTCATCCACCACATATACGTGGGCACCTTCAGGTAGAAGTCAGTTTCACACAGAAGTCGAGCGATGGGTTTGAAGGAGATTTGTCTCTTGCCAAAACACAGTACGCACATGGCCGAGTTGTCTGCACTGTGGTGAAGAAACAGCAGTGGCGGATCAACCATGAAACTAATGAAGCTCAAGCTTCAAGGTCCCTAATCTCAGAGGGTCCCTAATCTCAGAGGGTCTCAGAGGGGCCCTGAAGAACCTTTTTTTTTTTTCCTGAGTGAATTTTGGATGTTGCCCTATTGATACTGGGTCCCCATAGCAGCTCAAGTTTCTGGGTCCCAAAAATGTAGGTCCGCCACCGGGAAACAGTGAGCGGAATGTTTAAACCTTCTCACTACTGATGTAGGAAAACCAATGCTCTTATTACTTACTGGACTACCACCGCCATTTCGTAGTGGCAAAATAATGTAAATCTAAATAACCATCTACATACTCCTAAAAAAATTCACATTGTTTTCCTACCTAAAAACGAATACGTAATGTCCTGGCGCGCATAACGTCTGAAGCAAGACTGCAGAAATCTACAGGTCGATTTAACAGATTTTATCACGTCTACAAAATCCATGTTACAGACAGGCATACTTTACAGTATGGACCTTTTCTCGTCGGATTTTTAATTTCACTTTTACTTGATTTTATCCATAAGAACTTGAACGCTGAAGGCTCAAAGTGGAGTAACGAAAAAACGTGAAAGGCGCAAAGTGCCCATTATGGTCCAGACGCGTCCCACGACCACTTCCAAATGCTGAAAATCTTAACGTTACGAAATTAATATGGAAATCATATTAATACAACTTACTTTAATTAACCGAAGCAAAGAGCTTCATTTTTGTCCAAATTTTATGAATTCAGCACCTGGCACGCTTTAATGGTCGACGTCTCGAATGTTTTGTTGGCAGTACGGCGATAGTTACGAGTAATTATGTGGACCCAACTGACTTTAAGTAACCTCAGCAAAACGCTTTATTGTTGTCCAAATTATGAACTTTGCTCCTGGTACACTATAATGACCGACTTCTCAGAGGTTTTGTCCCCAGTCCAAAGGCAGCAGCTACGCATGTACATCTACGACCCAACTGACTTCATGTAACAAAAGTAAAAAGCTTTATTATTCTCAAAATTATTAACTTTGCACCTAGTACTCTTTGATGGTCAACTTCTATGATGTTTTAAAACTTTTGTCCGCAGTACGGTGGTACTCACGCATACACCGTCCCATCTGGGCGTGTGTAGTTGTCGATGGTGTGGGTCAGCCACTCTCCACAGCGTATACCGGCTAGCGTGGCACGGACCCTGTCTCGTGGTGTAGGAACACTGCCCATCTGTACTTGCCCTATCTTGGAAGCGCGGCAGGTGAACACACCTTTGCCTGTTTGGAAACAACATGAGACTATTATTATGAAAAAAATCGCCCAATTTTTAACAAGACCTACCGTCGACCACACGGTTCGGACTGGCGTGAAATTCCGAGGGTGTCCTCCTATCGACCTGTAAAAATTTCTTTTTCAGTTTTGAAAACTTGAAATGGTGGGGTAGGTTTTTTTTTTTTGTTTGCTTTATATCGCTGAAACGGCCTCAGATTCTTTTTTTCAGGATCACATGAGCCCTTGACGCCATCACTTGCTGCCGATTGAGAAGAAATCAGAAAAGGGTTTTGCTTAGCTTCCGGTAAGTTTGCCGAAAGACGTCAGTCTCGATGGTGGAAAACGAAACGAGACGAAAGCAGAAGCACTGACCCCACCTAAAAGACGCTTTGAGGATGTTATTTTTGTCACTATCTTCCTCGCTTTTCTGCAAAACGAGACTGATGCCATGTGATCTCATACAAAATGGAGCAGGGTAGACAAAATTGATGACATAATTACTCCTGCCGCGTCGCTTCTGGTAGTATCTCTATTCTGTGTATCCCACTATGCCTGAAACGTTACAGCCAGTTGCTGCCAGCAAAATATTCACCAAAGAAATAATGGCAGAAGCTGACTGTGTCTGACTGGGCTTAGAATGATAGGGTCTTCAGGGATTTACTAATAAAATATAGAAATTGTGGTGTGCACTTCTTTTCTGCCAGCAGCTGACTGTGCCATTCCGGACAAAGGGTAGTATCATACTAAGCCCGGTCAGACACGGTTAGATGCTACCAGCATAATGTACACCGAAGAAATAGTTGCAGAAGCTGACTGTGTCCGCCCAGGCTTAGAATTACAGAGTCCTCCCGGATTTACTAAGAAAACATAATTATGAAATTAATGGTGTGCACTTCTTGTCTGCCGGCAGCTGACTGTACCATTCCGGACAAGGGGAGGTATCATGCTAAGCACGGTCAGACACAGTTAAATGCTAATAGCAAAATGTACACCAAAGAAATAGTGGCAGAAGCTGACTGTGTGTGACCGGGTATTATATGATAAGGTCTTTCCCGGATTTACTAAGAAAATATAGGCAATTACGGTGTGCATTTCTTGTCTGCCAGCATCTAAGTGTGTCTGACCGGGGTTAGTATAACACTCCACTTACCTTCTTCGGAGAAAAGTTTATGTATAAAATCCGTATCGTAATTGTCGTTGGCGCAGTCGCTGCGGATGATGATGGCAATATGTACCCCTGAGTACTGGATCTTGTTTTTTAGATGTTCGACATCCTATGGAAGACCATTGTATAATATATATTATATAACCGTAACTGCTGCTGTCATCATTTTTATCGTCATTCATTGGAAAGTCATTCAGGAATTTGAGTTTGAGTTTGGAGACAACACGTCGACATGATAACGGTCACATGATGCTAAAAAGAAGGAAGACAGACAGACAGAATAGAACAGAATGGTCAGACAGAAGGAGACCCTATCAGAATTGGCCACCAATCACCCGCAATCATAGAGGGGCGGCCACAGAAGTTGTACAGTAGAAACGGGAGTGTTACTGGTGATATTAGCACTGTGACATGTAGTGGTAATGGTAACTGAGACAGCAATGGTAGTAACTTAGTATAAATACCGCATGGAAAAAATATTTTCTATTAAAACGACACAGATACAGGAAACCTGTAGGATCACAGCAAGATCTGATGGAAGAAAGTTAAAACCTGGGGGAAAAGAATGTTGTGCGTTGCAAACTGAGTTTGAATTTAGAGAAAGCTCGGCAACACAATAACGTGTCATATTGTATTTTGAAAACGCACGGCGATAGACAGAGCATCACGATAACGAGTAATAAGACCAAAGAACAAGACAGAATGGAGAGGTTTACTGTGAGACATTACGCTGAGAATCGAGTCCAAATTGAAGGGTTCTTGTCGAATATAAGCTGCGTCAGAGCCCACACACAGGGCGCTAACAGTTGCCAGGTACCCGCAGTTATTGCCCAAAGTCTGAGGGATGAGACAATAATAATAATATGAAATTATGATAAACAGGCTAAGGCTCCTCAACTATGATTATTTGATATAACAAGATGAGACAGCTAGCGCGTTTCGCGTGATTATTTCGCACCGCCGCCTTGCGGCGAATGCACTGAAGTCATAAACAATGCCGTATCTTACACAGCCAATATAGGGAAATCACTAATTTTTGCTCACTGTTCAGTGAACACCACAGGCCTTGCTTGAAGACATTTATTTTGTAATTAAAGCTTCAATCGGTGTAGGAAAACTCTGTTTTGTTTTTTCAGTCGCAGTAGCACTGTAACAAATCCTCATCATTAATTTTGCATTATATCAAGCATTCTTTTTTTCATGCAGGGAGACATGAAGAGGGAGGTATCTCATCTTATTGTATCCAGTATCTTTGGGCTTCCAGGGTTGCCTGGGATAGACTTTCTTCCCCCCTCCGCCCCTCTCCAAGTACCTACCCGGCGCACTGAGTCAAACGGGCGCAAAAAGGTCTTGCGTTGATGCGCTACCAGACTAACTGGGAATTTGAGTTTGGGTTTGACGGCGAGTCGGCTCGATGACGGCCGTTTTGCGCCTTTCGCTGTTTTTTGAGTACTTATTTTTTGGCTTGTTACTCACAGCTTCACCAGTTCAGATTCCACACATAAAACTTAAAAGTTCTCTACAAAATTGTTTTATCGATAAAAAGTTCTCAAAAAAATAGTTTATATAGATCATGAAGGAATTTTTGAAAATGTCTACAAAATCTGTTTATGATTAATAGATCTTAACCTCGTTCCGTTCAGAAGGAAGTGACAGGGTTGCGGGTCCACGTCAGAAAATAATTCTTCGAAGGATCAGCCGGCGCCGTGCTTTCTTCGGATATGTATGAAATCTGCCACTTAGTTAAAATATAGTTTATTGATTGTGGCAATTATATGCCACAAATTCGCAGCACAGACGCAATAAAACAGAATTGAGAAGCGATTATTGTTGAGGGACAGTGGTATTTGACATAGCTATAGATGAGAAGTGAACACAACTCAGTGTTTTCTCTATTCTGATTTGCAAAAAAGACTACGGTCCCCTAACTACTGAAAATGCACGAGCAGTAATTCATACCTCAATGATGAAGACAAAATTCTTGCGACCACGGGCCACACGCTTCATCTTGTCGCAATAGGAGACAATTTCGTTCAGGGCTGAGTCACACCCCACAGACAGATCGGAGCCTGGCACATTGTTCAGAACTGTCACAGGTGTGACGCACATGGGAATGTTCAACTGTCTGGGAATTCCAGATGAGTTGTTAGTGAGAAAAAGCAAAAACATGTCAGTTCATGTGAGAGGGGGAAAACTAAAAAAAAAAAAAAAAGAACATGCAAGTTACAGCCGAGACACAGAATACTGAGACGGACCATTCCTTCTTTGACTATAATTATGTCCACAACTTGGACTACTATCGTAACTGTGCATTTTTTTTTTTTGTAATTTTTTAGATTGAGATATTTCACAGGCTTATAGCCCTTGACAGACCGCATGTTTTGTTATAAGTTGGGGGGGGGGGGGGGTTAAATTCTGAAAACTAAACGCTGAATAATTTTCTTTTCTGTTTTATACTTCAGTAAAATAATTACGTCTTTTGCGACAGGTATTTAATAGTATTTATAATAACAATATCAACATGCAAACATGTCCAAAACCAACCCAACCCTGCTCCTGGGTTTGAGTTTAATTTTTGGGTTTTACGGCGCGTGGAACGGTCACTTTGCTCCCTAAAGCACGCCCTGCTCTTAGCGCGCCAGCCCACAATAGCCCATGCTGAATGAAAACCACAAGAAGCAAAAAAAAAGAATTCAGCCCGTTGGCGAGCCCTTTTGACGGTGTGAGTCTGCGTTTGTGGCTGAGTTTGAAGAGGTGGGATGACGCCATTTTGTGCTAGGAAGAAGCAAGAGGATAGACAGAACATAACAGGACAGAAGGAGCCCGTCCCAGAGGCGTCCACCAATCACCCGCCTATTTTGGAGGGTAATAGAAGATTTTCTATGGAAAATGAGATTTGCTTATAAAAAGAAAGATTGGCCATTTTTCTGCATTCAGTTAAAATATTTTGCTTGAAATCGTCTAGGAAATATTTTATTTTGATTTTCTAAAGAGGTATAAAAAAAAATTCACCTTAGGCCCAATTTCGCCAGATCTACTCAGTTTTCTGTTGTTGGTTTTCTTTCTTTTTTACCGCCTACCGTGAACCAGTTTTTCATCTCTCCCGTAAAGTGGGGAAAAACGAGTTAGGTAATTTATTTATGAGTTTGTAGACATTTTGGAGTGCACACATACGGATGGTCAGCTTTTCCCTCGTGAATCTCGTACAGGCTCTGGTAGGCTGGAAATCCTCCAATGATGACAATCCCGCTAAGTCCCAGCTGTTCGATGCTAGTCGCCACTTTGCCTGGAAAAAGGACGATCCCCGGCAAGCTTTTAGGAGATTATAAGTTATTGTAAAGGTACTGGCATAGGATCATTAATTCAGTAACAAAACCAGGGAATACATAATAATGTGTAATTAGAGGGATCAATACTCATTGATTGTATTGGTAAACAGAGGAGACTCCGCGAGCTGCAGTTACCATTGGACTAAAAGTAGGTCACTGCGGGGAACCATGCCCATTTGGGCGTTGTCATCGAGGGTCAGAGTTTTACTCGCAGATTTTTACAGTTCAATCACCACCCAAAAATATGAACAAGCCACAGTAAATAGGTCCGCACACTCTTTGTGGTGCAGGCAGCCCTCTCCAGATTCTTGTTTACCGCACTGATCTAGTTCTGTGATTTGACAGAAGTGACATATATCCATCTCTTTTTTACACTTAGACTAAACTTATCTCGGTCTGCCCTTTGCTTTCGTTGTCTACTGCCCAGAGTCGGGAAAAAATGTTATTTATGTCTTGGCTTTATCGTAAAACCGTGGCCCACACGAACAAGTTAGTGCAGATGACAACTTTTGTTTTCTGCCAAATGTTCTGTGAACTCTTTGAAGGAACTCGTATATATTTTATCTGGTTAACGGGGTATATAATATTTCAAATCCTCATTAATTTATTGTATTTAAGACAAGAAATATATCTCAAGTAAAATGCGTTTTTTTTCCTCTCCACTGCCGTAAACCTAGGTGCGGTTTCACGATAGGGCCAGCGATAAAATTCATTTTAATTGCCGTTCCTGGTGGATTCTTTATTTCTCAAGGGCCTCAGCCTAATGATGTTAGTCCTCAAACATGTAATGTAATTCCAAGGATATTCTACTCTCTTATATCACTGCATCCGCCCAGTACACTATGACCCGTGTAAGAAGAAAGAAAAACATTTCATGGCAATACTCTTTTTAAAACCAAATCTTATTTCTGTGCTCGGGCAAGCCACAGGCAACAGTTTTACTGTCTTATCGACACCAGAACACATATCCCGCCAGAACACACATTATTCTTACCCAATCCACTTTCGTGACAATCACGTGGGAGGAGCCTAAACAAGCCGCATTCCCATTGGACCAATCTCCCATGCGAGATCATAGCCCTCCAAAACCCAAGTCATACTTACCCAATCCAACTTTACCAGCAGTTGCGTGGGAGGAGCCTAAGCAGGCCACGGTTTTGTTAGAATACTCTTTCACCTGATCCCAACACAGTGGAGTGTATCTTTTCTCTACCAGTCCTTCAAATCCATCCAGTATGCCGAGAACACAGTAACCTCTGAAAGGCAAACAAACGTCCAGTATCAAACAAGGAACGTCAGCAGTGGGGATATTACCCAGAAAAAGAGGGCTGAGCTCAAACATCTAGGGTTACTTAAAATTTAAGTTATAAGTGACAGGGCCTGACAGACTCAGTCTTTGATGAGATGTCACCAAATTTGTTTCCTTGTGATAAAAAAAAAAAAATGTGGGGAAAAATAAAACGTCCTGTGTTCTTTAATTTAACAGTTGATCAATAGATTGCTCCAATTTAAACCCCAAGATTTTTTGGAGCTCCTAGCACCAGGGTCTTTAAATCTTCATTCAATCTCAGTCCCCTCCCTCACCCCAGCCCCACCCCAACCTCACCCATTTCTGTATACGTTTGGTGGCAAAACTACATAAGAGACCCAGAACCCTGGATTGATGATGGTTGATGTTATTGTGATTTGACTGCATGTGACTGATCTTGTCTTATTATCTTATTATTATCCCGTTGACAATATATGAAAAATGAAAACTGTTTCCGGATGATTACAAATCCAAGATATTAGACGTAATCCAAGAGTACCCATGTGACAGCAAAGATACTTGCCAGAATAGAATTGTTTTGCCATTATCAGTGATTATCAAAGTACAACAGTCCCACACAATCTCCCTACGTTAGTTCGATGTAGGTTTGTAAAGGACTGTCGTAAGCTTGGTAATGTTACCACGAGAAAGGACTTCCTACATCAAACCAACGGGGGCGTGATGTTGTGACCGACGGGCCCGCGGGCCTACTTCAAAAAGATATCATAACCAGCGGGCCTAAGTCAGCGTGGTGTATTTTCTGTAAGCAAGCTTACGGTCAGTCTTACGTACTCGGACTGGCATAGCGCGACTTTAGTTGTTGTTTGTTCCAACTTCACGTTTTGCACAACTGAGAAGTTCGTCGCTAAACCTTTACAGCGTAAATATTATGATAAGGAATAAATCGGAACTGTGACACAGCTTGACGAGTGCCACAACGCATTTGAAACAAGTGTCAAAGTGTGCACTTGTTTTACCTCTTCTACGTACTTAAGGATCTCCAGTTTTACAGAAAATGGAGATACAACAAACAAAAACTATGGTCGGGGCAAGGTAGCCGGGTGGCTCCGCACACAAACCTGGTTTGTAAGTACCCGACCACGGATCTGGTCACCACGCACTGACCCAGTGTTGACTTGCCAACCCGCATAATGCCGACGCGGGCAACACCCGAGATAGTGCACAACAGGTTCTTGGTGGTTGAGGACCTGAGGTTATGCAGGAAGGTGTACGCGCTCAGGAGAGACTGGGAGACAAAGAAGGATTATTACGATGGGACAGTCATCTGTCACACAATGATGCCATGTGTCCTTACCAAAAACAAAACCCAAAGAAAAAGAAAAAAAAAAAACAACTGTTGTCTAGTTTTCAAATATTTGCTGTAAAGCCCACTAACATTTAGTTTAAAAAAAAATAAAAACAAAAGTCACGTATAAGGGGAAAAAGTGCACCAATCCCGGAACGGCAGACAGCAGCTCCTGGCAAACACGAAGTGCAGGCCATAATTTCCTTTATTTTCTTGGTAAATCAGGGAGGACCCTTTAATACTAGGCCCGGTCTTACTCAGCCGGCTTTTTTACCACTATTTCTTGGGTGTACATTTTACTGGTAGCCACTCATTGTGACGTTCTGGGTTTAGTATGACACCCCCTTAACTCACTAACTGCCAATCACGCAGTCCACATTAAAATTTTGTCACTCTCGTAGTAAAGCCGACCAGCAACAATCAGACAAATCGCTTCCCCATACCATTTTCATGCGATAGTCGGTTTTCATGTGCCCTGTAACTATGTAGATGCTGATTAACAAGGAAGGACGAGAGGAAGTTAGATTGCACTATATGAGAGAAGCTTGGCGAGTTCTGTGATAAGAGCTAAGTAAGTATTGGAATGGATATTGTGTTCAGTTTAACTGATTCATCTCCAGTCAGTTCGTGGAAACTGGCGAAAGCCCCCAAGATTCCCGAGGTTTTCGCTCAGTGAAGCATTTGGGAACAGGATCAACACATCAGACATTTAACACAGAATAATATCTTGTCTGAATGACCTTACTTTGAATATTACTTGAGCTCAATAAATTACTCTGAGCCGCTCAGAGTGGCTCGCAGGAATCAATCAGTAGAGTCCAATTTCCGAACGACAACGAAGTGTTCTCCATTAGGTAGCATCCCGGCGAGTCCCATTGTTGCCATCGCGTCACTAAGAACTTGACCTCACCTGAAAATGCCTCCCACGCAAGCGGACTGCTTCCGCATAGTTATGATCTTCTAGACACTTCTCCAAGTGCATCGTCTTTTCAAGACACTGGACCAGAGATATACAGGTGATCTCATTGCCCATGACCCCCATCACGCAAGTGCCAACCTCGACCGGCAGGTCTCTGAGGGCCATCACACCCTCCGCTCCCAGCCGCGTCGCTAGCAATCGATCATAAGCTGATGGTGAGCCTCCTCTCTGTTTCAGGGAGAACAACATTCATCAGGGATGGCTTTACGAGCCGCGAGGCAGAAGGATTATTATAACCGTTGCTGTTAACTGTTAAACCTGCAATGTGGTGTGAGGTGAATGTTTGCAATGTGTTGTTGTGTGCACCTGATAAACTAAATTGCCGTAGCGTGATGTCCCTTAACCCTCTATCGCGCAGAGCACCATATTTTGCAACACGTAAAGTAACCTAGTTTTTTGTTGTTGTTGTTTTTTTAATAGAATTTGTAATTTATCAGTAACGGAGTTTTCATGATTTAGTTTGAAATAATTGCATTTTATTTGACTAGTTTAAAATGGATTTGACCACTTCATAAGTTTTGAATAATTCTTTGTAAGTCTCTGAGCCTTGGCGTTAGAGGGTTAAGCGCGGAGCCCAGTTGGGAGCTGCTGGTCCAATTGGTTTAAAGCTGGCAGCCAGGACAGAAGGTCATTATTTATCTTAACTTTTTTAAACACAACAATTCACGTCCTGGCTTTTGCGAAAGCATCTAAAGATCAGTGTATCGCAAACTTTCATTTTCACGACCCACATAGGATCGCTGCAACAACTCCCGCAACCGCCCTCCTCCGTCACCGCAACAGCATTAACACAAGCCTCATTGCATTTGGCGGACAGCTGGAGGGATAGATGGATGGATGGGCAGTCGGACAGACGGACAGACAGACGGATGGATGGATGGACAGACGGACGAACGGACAGACGGATGGATGGATGGATTGACGATGAAAGAACAGGTAAATGACTAGAAAACTAACGAATGGATGAATGAATCAACGCCACTTTGTTGTTACGGGATATCAGGACCGACATTAAACAGGTGTTCAAGATGCTATCGTGCCAGGGCGCCATTAACTCAAACTCATACTCAAACTTCATCTACCTGGACATGACCCAGAACTGTGATTTTTGTGTTGAGTTCCAGCCGCTGGGTCAGCACGGCCTGCACATCCTGAGCACTGATTCTCCTACCTTGTCGGTCTGTGGCCCCTTCAGACAACATCACTAAAATGCCTTCACACCCAATCCGGAGATCATCTTGCACCTAACATCAACAGACAAAAGCTTTGGAAAAAAAAGGATATCTACTCAGCTTCGCTGAACATTTTGTTTTAAAAATTTACTAGAGCATTGCCCAGGATAAACCTGTGCTGTCACCCTTCTCTCTCTCTCTCCCTCTCACTCTCTCTCTCTCTCTCTCTCTCTCTCTCTCTCTCTCTCTCTATCTCTCTCTCTCTCTCTCTCTCTCTCTCTATCTCTCTCTCTCTCTCTCTCTCTCTCTCTCTCTCTTTCCCCTCTCTCATTCGTTGGCTCTCTCTGATGTAGAAAGTTCTCGCAATAAAGAGGTTTTGCTTCATGCTACAGATTTCAATGTGTGCACACGTTTCTGGGCAGGGATATTGCACCAAACTGAACGCATGTGAAACACGGTCTCGTGTTCTCTAGGCTTAGCAAGGGAGCGAAAAAAGAAGGACAATAATTGCATTTTAATGTCATAACAACATTTTTAAAAGATTGCCTGAGACGTACATAAGCACAATGGGTCGTTACAAAGAAGATTGGCTTTGATTAATTGACACTGATGAAAATTAACGTTAATTTTTTTAAACTGCTAGTCAGGCTATACTGATTAATGCTCCCGCCGCTGTTGGTCTTTTCATAACAAGATTTTGTTGCACCTTTACTTCTTTTCATCAGAATAAAAAAAAAAAGGCCCATTTACATGTGTCATGTCGGGGATCAGTATAGAATTGTGTGGATTCAAACATCAGTATTGACACTCATTCAGAGATCACTGCATGCATGGATTCAAACATCGGTACAGGCGTTCATTCAGGGATCGCTATACGAATGGTTTCAGATATCGGCCTAGACTTTGATTCAGGGGTCGCTAAGCGCATGGATTCAGACATCGGTACTGATATTGATTCACGGGTCGCAGCACGCATGGATTCAAACGACGGTACAGATTCAGGGATGCTAAACGTATGGATTCAGGGACTGGCATACTTATGAATTCAGATATCGGTATAGACATTGATGCAGGGATTATTGAACGTGTGGGCTGAGACATCGGTGTTGTCCTTGATTCAGAGACCGTCATACGCATGGATCCAGATATCAGAATAGACATTAATTCAAGAACCGCTAATCGTATAAATTTCATACATCGGTATAGACATTGATTACGGGATCGCTAAACGGACAGATTCAGACAGATATTCCAGGGCCATTTTCGACACTGGGGCAAAGTAACATCTTGCCTTGAAGACCAGCTCCTCCTTCCAGTCCTCTTCGGGTGGCCACTCGGGTACAAAGACCATACTGGCGTCACAGGCGATGCCAGATGCCAGCGCCAGAAAGCCACAGTGTGTCCCCATTACCTGAGATAAGGGGAACGAAAGGAGTGGGGTTGGGGGGGGGGGGCAGGGTTGTAGTTTGTATCATGACTGATTCACTGTCAACAAGGTGGGTGGGTGGATAGGAACTGGGTGGATGTGTTTGCATGATTGAAACTATCCAACAATTCCAATACTGACTGTAAACTACATACAAGGCCGCATAAGTCTTGCAACTAATTTCTACACGACAGCAACTTTTGAACCGCTGGAGATAACTGAATGAAACAAAAAGCCTTGTCATCTTTTATTCAAGTTCTATTGATCCCATAAATGAACTTCATCTAAATGAGCAGTTCAGGCAAGATAGAAACGGGCAAAACACTTGACCCGAAGACCTGAGACCTCACATTAAATAGTTCTGAATCTTATTGTTTGGCTGTCCAAGACAGGAAATCAAGTCATTAGAAAAATGAACGATTTTTATGTCACAGGTGGCAATCTTTGTTTATTTCAGTTTCTTATTTTATTTTTGAACCTGATTCGTTCAAAAGTTACAGCCGTTTAAAATGTGTTGCAAGACTTACGTGGCTTAGCATAGGTAAACGTGGTGTTTATTCTGCGCCTGACGAATACAAGTTTGGATATGTGCGGTGTTTCATGCAAAAATTTTCACATAATAATAATAATAATGGATGGCATTTATATAGCGCATATCCATTACAAAAATGCTCTATGCGCTTTACAGAAACATGTCAAAAAATACATGGGTAAACTCACACACACAACCCACATTGATACACACATAATAATAATAATAATAGATAGCTTTTACATAGACTAGAAACTCTCATACAAATGACATTTTAACATCCTTTTAAACTGTGAAAATACTTGCGAACTGCGGACATCTAAAGGAATCTCATTCCACACCCTGGGCCCAACATGGCTGAAAGCCCTTTCACCAAAACTTTTTAGGTTCACTACGGGTACTTTTAGTCTAAGGTTGTCAGAAGATGATCTTAATGCTCTTGCAGGGCGATGCAGTTCTATAAGTTCTGAAATATACTCTGGCGACATGTTGTTGACACATTTATAACAAAATAAAGCCAATTTATATTTTATTCGCTGCTCAATAGGTAGCCAGTGGAGCTCCTTAAATATTGGTGTTATGTGATCTATCCTTTTTCTTCTTGTTATTAGTCTTGCAGCATTATTTTGGATTAACTGAAGCTTATTGATTTTACTTTTTGGAAGACCACTTAGCAGTATGTTACATAATATGTCTGCTGCGACTATCAGGCTGTCTGTCTCCGTCTGCTCTACAGTCTGTTTATTTACCCCTCCCCCCCCCCCCACCCCACCCTCATCCCACCCGGGGTCTCCCACCTCCACAACAAAGGCGAGCTGGGAGCTACTGGCAGTCGTAGCAATGGCGTCCGTCGCTTCGATGATTCGCATCAGAGCCGAGTCACAACCAATGGATGCGTCAGTGCCCACTACATCATTGAAAATACTGGCGATCAGACAGACTACTTTCAGATGTCGGCATCTGCCATAGGAAAGATAGAAAAATAAGGCGAATGAGTTTTGGTTGTTGTTGTTGTTTTTTTTTGCCTGGGCGTTGTCATCGAGGGTCAGATGGATGTGGATGGATGGATGGAAGGATGATGGGTTGATGGATGGATGAATGGATAATGGATGGTTTAATGAATGGGTGGGTGGGTGAGTGGGTGAGTGAGTGAGTGAATGGATGGGTGGATAGATGGATGAATGGATAATGGATTGTTTAATGGATGGATGGACGGACGGATGGATGGATGAATTGCTGGACGGACGGGTGGATGGGTGAATGGATGGACTGGTGGATCAAATAGATAGATGGGTTTATGGATCCGAGTGCCATCCATCTATTCGTCCGAGTTCATCCATGGATGGAGTACGGCCAGATGGATGGATGGATGGATGGATGGATGAATGAATGAATGGTTGGATGGATGGATCAATGAACGGATGGACGGATGGATGGATGAAAGAACAGGTAGGTGGCAAGGAAGCTAACGAATGGATGAATAAATCTGTACCTAAAAATTGTGTCTTTTGAAGCCAAACCCTGATCCATCAGATCTCTCAGAAGCAGAGTCCATTCTTGATGCAAGGTGTGCACACCTACCCAGTGAAAGTCAGGCAAATGATGTTAAAAATTTTTATGCCATTTCCTAGATTGCTGTGACATTAATTTATTAGTTTGTTTTTATTTTGTCATAGCTGTACATGGAAATGATTTACCAGCCGACGTATGCGATTTTGATTGAGAGACTGAAAGGATTACAGCCGTCTACAGGCAAGATGCTCGCCTCTCGCCTCTCATGCCGAAGGTACCGGGGTCGATCCCTGGTCGGTGCAGGCATGTAGGAATTTTTTTTTCCGGGGAAAAAAATTCCGGTCAATGATCCTATGGTCGGCAAGATCGAGCACCTAGTCTTCCCGGATACGGGCGAAAAACTCGGAGGTCCTGTGTGCACGTTCCGCGGGTTAACAAGAACAAGAAAAATCAAAAGAAGAAACGCGAGGTGTAAATGCCAAAGGCAGCGGAAACTCCAAAAAATGATTTCCAAACACGTCGCGTCGCCAAAAATTGTAACTTTGACCGCACGGCATCCCTGCCCCCCCTCCCCAAACCCCAACCTCAGTGCACGGCGGCTGAGCAAGCGCATTCCCATTCCCATGGATTAACTTTAATCCGTAAAAAAAAAAAAAAACTGGAACCACTCAACAGTACGGAACACCATGGCCTTGGAAACTCCGTCGAAGGACGACGTAAAATTCAAAGTTTGGTAAGAGTACACTTTCTATGACGTCCAGAGAAGCAGAACACTAGCTACAGTGCTATTGTACTAGGTATCGGCGCGCCACTCCCACCAGTGACTATTACAGTGTTACAGCACCAAATTCACACTATGATGGAGATAGAGGATGAACATGTCAGCACCTAAAACTTCATGACTACATGGCAAAAAAGTATGAAACTTTGTACATTGTTTCAATTTTTGACTATGAGTTACTTGGACACATCCATTGTGGACCAAACTCACTCTTTCATATCATTAATTTTCATTGATTTTTTTTTCTTCTTCTTTTTTTAGCCACACAAACAGAGACACGTTTTCGTCGTGCAGACTGGAACGCTTATTTAGCTTTATTAAAGCACACTGTCCTCTCTGAAAAGGCTACAATGTCACAGTACAAATATGTTTAGTTTAAGTGTGCTGTCCCCAGAAATTAAGCCACAATGTTAGGGTACCAAGTGTTTAGGTGTGCTGTCCTCAACAAATTAAGCTCACAATGTCACAGTGCCAACATATGGTTAAGTGTGCTGCCCCCAGACGTTAAGATCACAATGTTACGGTACCATTGTACTTTTAAGTATGCCGTCCTCCACAAAATAATATGACTACAATGTTACAATACCAACATATCTTGAAGTGTACTGTCCCTTCACACATAAAGACCACAGAGTAACAGTAACACCATACCTTTTAGAGTGCCGTCCCCGCCAATGGCCACAAGATTACATATATCACGATCTACCAAATTCTTTGCGGCTTTCAACCTCGCTGCTCTGCCCAGGAACTCTGGACATTTGTAACTGAGGGAGAAAGAGAATACTGAAACGTAAATAACATTGTAACATGGGCTACTTTAGGCATAGTGCCACCTTAGTTCTCGTTGTTCCAGCACCAATTTCGTCCCAACTGAGTTGCGGCTTTAGCATTATTATGATAAGGACTTGAAATAAATCTTAATTCTGAATAGCGTGATGCGTGCCACAAAGCATTTTAACCAAGTATCAGCGTGTGCATTTTGTTTTACCTCTTATCTACATACTAAAAGATCTGCAGTTTGTTAAGAAAATGGAGACAGAACAAAAAAGAAGGAAGATCGCGATATGTATGAAGTCCATAGAGAGTTTAAATGCCAGTAAGATTTATAGAGAATAGAGTGTCGTCCACGACAGATTAAACATGTGACTCGATGATGTTTTAGCGTTAATCCTAGTAATATTTACATGCTTTGAGGTACCCATCCTGATGGCTGACAGAAAATATCGCTCCCGAGTTCCGTGAACATGCTCTGTGGTGTATTTCAGTGACGGCATCCATTGTGGTAAGCACTGTACAGCTGAGTACTTACCTCTTCAGACACGTCCCGCCATCACTGATGATGTCTGAGGAACTGAACCAGCTCGCCTCCTCAAAATGACCGTCCACCATCCCTTTGAAGCCGTGCTTGATGTAGTAGATGGAGCAGCCCAAATACATGCCCATTCGGACCACGGCCCGTATAGCTGCGTTCATGCCCTGGTATAAGAGAGGACAAATTGTAACCTTCGCCGTACGTCATGGGTCTAAAGGACCCAGAAATAATTATAGACACATGTAACTACCTTATCTATGCGACTTTTTTTTTCTTGAAATTCCATTTATTTCCTCAATGACGCCACTGGCCATCTTCCCACTGTTTTAAAATGTTAAAATAAGCTCGTCCCTGCTCACCAAAGCACATGCATTTTTGCTACTCCTATAGGTAGGTCCTAGGGCCTCACAAGGATCATAATTTGTAAAGAGAATTTTACTGTGGGGTTTTATTTGCTCTCAGTCATATGTACTGGGATCTCAGATACGCACACCCCTAAAGCGAGTTTTATTGTTACATCCCTAGTCGAATGTTTTGGAGTCTGACAGACACAATACTTTTAAAAGGCATCCAAATAAGGTGTTCTTTTTCAGTGTTGATGTCCAAGCATAGTTTTTAGCAACGTATGCACCTGTAGTCGGGAAACCTAATGTTTATAACTGAAGGCCAAGAAGGAAAAGTCAACCATAGTAACACCTTTTGTTTTATTAAATTTCTAGATCATCCTGGTGCAACTAAAAAGCAAACAGGGAGATACAGAGGATCGGTTTTGCCCGCTGAATTCGCCTCAGCAAGACACTTGAGCTAGATGTGTGCAGTACTTTACTTGGGTTCCTTGCCATCTCATTTCGTGTTTGCCTGTCATTGAGTTTCTCGGGTTACGATATATGTTGATGCAATAATGCCTAAGATGTGTGTACATTGCAGGTGCTCTTAAATGCCCCGTGAAAGTGAATTTCCCCCATGGCATAATAAAGTGATATTTATCGGGTATATTCCATTTGGGGAATCAAATTGAGAAAAAGTCCAATTACGGAACTCTTTGTAGGTACTCTGTAGAGAATTTGTGAATTATATCTATAAGGTAATAAGTATTACATTGTGCGTGTTCCTGGTGAGGAGCAGGGGGAAATGTTTCCTTTTGCATAAAAAGGAACAATTTTAGCAGGCGAAAGGGAGAGGTTCAAATGTAAGTTATAGATCGGGCGTGTATCGAATCGATTATAGCTAGGTGAGATTACATTGGTCTGTAAAAAATGTGCCCCAAATTGAACTTTTTACTCAGTCCCGCCAAGTTATCAAATTTTGGTTCCGCAAATTGACTGCACTCTTCTTATCTTATCTTGTCCTTTCTTGCCTCGTATCTTCTCAAACAACAGCAGGAGTGACTATAATAAAGCAGTACTGGAGGTGACCACAGTCTAACCAGGGCATAAGTTGTTCTAGAGGCAATGTGCTCGCCTCTCACGCCGAAGGTATCGGATTCGATTCCCGATCGGTGCAGGCATGACCAATGTTGGAATTTGGGGGAAAATTCCTGTCCCTGATTCTGCGATATATAGGATCGAGCATCTAGTCTTCTCGAATAAGGACGAAAAACTCGAAGGGCCCGTGTGCACGTTGCGCGCATTAAAGATACCTACTAGGCATTTGGAAATCGAAGAGCAGGCCTAACAAGGCCGCTGCTCGAGTAAATTTTTTTTTTAAATTATCTCCCCCCCCCCCCCCCCCAAAAAAAAAACATTAACCAAAAGGTGTAAATGCCAAGAGCAGCGACCCTCCTCAAGAAAAGACCTAAAACCACAGTCTAACCTGGGAGTCATCCCCTGCCGTCATCAAACCGATATTGGCCCCTCTCCAGGAGTGGCGAGCTTTGGCTGTGATCAGACTCATGCGGTGTTGCAGTGACATGTTCTGCATGCTGCGCTGGGTACTTGGGGTAAACCCCCCGCTCTGCATGATTGTCTTGTCTTAGAACAACGTTTTCAGTGAACCTGGAAACATAATAATCTTATTATAAAGGGGAAAAAATGGTGGCGAGGATATTTCATCGTGGCGTAACTCTGGTATCGGTAATTATCAACTGTCAAGATAAAAGGTGACGAAAAATCAATAGTCGTGTTGTGACCCATATCTCTGTATCAATTGGAGACGTTAGTTTAAGAAAAATGTTAAGTCACATTTTGCTAGAAATAGAACTGTAAATATCAGTGGAAATTGGAAGTGCATAGGGAGGGAAGATATTCCCTCCCTATGCACTTTGCATAGGTAGGGAAGATAGTGTACTACGTCATCACTAAACGTGTGGAATTATTATTGGTCTAAATTTAGTCCGTTTGATTTAATACGCGATCTTAGAATTAGTTGTCTGCAAGCCAGTGGCGGCAGGAGCGACTCGCGATTCGAGTCAGTCGACGACAGGAGGTTATATGAATCAAAATCATTCGAATCAGTCGGCGAGTCAGCAAAGACAGGAGACAGACAAACAGCCTAGACCGAGCTCAAAGCAAAACGTAGGGACAAAGGCTCGTTGCTCCATCGCCCACTCCGAGCAGAGAAGGTCAAGACAGAAGCCGACCTCGTGGTGCGGCAGCATGGACATAACCATGCGCTTACTGAACTTGTGTGTGTGTGGGGGGGGGGGGGGATCAGTCGATTTCTTTATTACCAAAATTGAAAAACAAACAAACAAAAAAATATGCGTGGACAATACTGTACTTGCAAGAAGCAAATTAGCTTCAAATAGTTTCAAAATTTTTGTTTCTCCCCTCCCGTGTAATTTTGTGGAGAATGACCTGAAATGTGAAGGGTTCGATCGTCGAACTACTGCGTAGTCGAAGTTTCATCACTCCAGCCAGCAACCCTAAGGTAGTCCTCTGTATAGGATGTTTGCACAAAGCAATGGTATTGTTCCTCGTAGATCCGCTGTTTACAGCATTGACCGACGTCTGTTTGATGTAGGGACCCCACCCCTACGGTAATCCTACCTACTCTACGGGGATATCTTGCACAGATACGTCGGATTGACGCAGGGGTGCTGGCTGGGAAATTCCCTGGAATGCTTGACCTACAAGTGCCTCAACAAATTAAATGCCGATATATTCTTCGTGTAAGTACATGTGCTTTACTGTATGTTTTCCTGAGCAGGCAATAAACAGCTAGTTCCCCTTGCTCCTCTCCCAATAGATCCACTCTGGACTTTTCATAGGTGCCATGCTCAATTACAATAATACATGTAATTACATTCTGGCTCCATGGGCTTAAAATTAAAGCCTGTCAAATTCATTGTTCCCTCTCACATGAACGTAAATTGAAGAAGCATAAGAACAACAGAAAATCTTTCCTCTTACAGCTTTTTCTTTTTGCCATATTTTGACAGAGGTAGGTTAGGTTTGCTGTCGCCAATGGGAGGTAATGGGGATAAGCACTGCTTACCGCCGGATGATGAGTGTGATACATGACCATTATGTATAATTATGTTTCATAGCTATCGCAAACAGAGCAGGCAAAATACAGGTAGAAAGGACTATCTTCCCTGCCTAAGCAAAGTAGGCCTATTACACAAGAAATATCTTCCCGACCTAAAAAATATGCAGAGACAAAAATATTTTCCTTGCCTAAGTTAAGTGGATAGTCAAGAAATAATATCTTCTCTGCATGCACATAGGGATTGCACAGGCTGGGGATATCTTCCTTACCTATGCAAAGTGAATAGGCAGAGGATAATTTATCTTCCCTACCTATGCAAGGTGAATAGGTAGGGGGTGTCTTCCCTACCTATGCAAAGTGTATAGGTGGGGGATATCTTCCCTACCTATGCACTTCCGTGGAAATTAGATAAACGGGGCAATTTATTTATAGTAACATCATTCTTCTATCGTCAACCAGCGCTGAGCAAGTTTCATTTGAAATTGGGCCACATCAATGCAAGAACATACTTACTTAAGTCCAAAGTCTGTGTTTGTTTTTTTTTGTTGGTTTTTCTCGAAATGACTCAGACAAGTCTAAACTTTGGTCTTGAACTAACCCCTTCAGTTGTAACCTGTATAAAAATTTTGAAGCTCATAATGTTTGCAGTTTAGTCAGTAACTGGTGCCAAGCATCGAAAAGTTCTGAAATAATTAGTAATGGTCTTCTTGTCCCCCTTCCAGTCAGCTCAGCAAATTAAGGAGATTGGAGGAGGTCTAAACCTAGATCCAGTTTTAAGAACTTAGTTTAATGGCTGGAAAAGAACAAGACAGCCAACAATCTAGATCTAGATAGATCTAGATCTAAATCTATCGTGATGATAGAATCTATGCTCTAGAAACAAACAAAGAGACAATGTACACCCACTAAGACTGGTCACGAAACACTCAATTTTAAAAAGCACAGACCCAACAGGTGAAACGGTACTGATTTAGTTGGCACGATGTGCGCCCTCTTTCTACTGATAAACTCGAGATTGTTCTCGAGAATTCTGTAGAGTTCTTGTACCGAAAGCAGCCATTTTGGAGCCCCTTGTCCCTTTGTTGCGCACATTTCAATGACGTCACTGTAAAACATTTTAAAAAACCATTTAGCTCGAGGGTAAAGAAATTGACAACATACTTTTTCAAAACCTTTCTAATTCTGTTGAGATTTATTGTTATTTTGTAGCGTTTCTTTGTTGTTTCTAAGGCTGGGATTTGCTACATAGAATTTTTTTCCTCCCTATTTTTCCCTGATGAGAAACGAATAATTTGAAAGGTTGTTGTTATTGTTGCTGCTGTCTTTCAATCTGCTCGTTTTATCAAGGGCGTCTCAACTTCGAGCCTCCACACACTGGCAGACGTGATTCTCTGCCATTTATAATGCAAGCCAGGACTCGCAGATAAGTAGAGGCATTTATATAATAATCTGTTAGTATTCCATTTTTCATATTCGAATTTTTTTATTGTTTGATTATTTTATCTGTTCAATTTTCCTTTTTTTTTTTCTGTTGTTTTTGTGTTGCTTTTTTTTTTTTCTGTTGTTTTTGTGTTGCTTTTTTTTTTTTCTGTTGTTTTTGTGTTGCTTTTTTTTTTTTTCCTTGAAGAAGGTTTTTGCCAAAATATTGACATTTCCTGTCTTCCCATTTTCTTTGCCTTTCATTGTATCGTTTGGGTATTATTTATTATGCTACATACAATTTTTTCTTTTTGCAAAGCTTAGACTTTGCAGGAAGAAAGAGCCTATCGTCTGCAACCAGCTGGGAAAGTCTGTCTTGGCGTAATGCAGTGGGTCATTGGCGCCACTGGTCCAGGTTTTCCCTGGTCTTCCACTGACCTTGTATCCAGAGAACCGCCTGTTGTATGTGCGATAGCCGGCTGAGAGATCGGCATTCGCGAAAGGCATCCAAACCCATAATTAATATCCTCTGCTACTCTGTGTGCCGGTGGTCTGGTATTGCTCCCACCATTTCGCTGATCTCTGTATTGAAGTTGAAAGGTAAGGAGTTAAAACAAAACATTCACAAATATCTGTACTACTAAATAATATCATTACCACCTTGCTACTATACTACGGGCACTTGAGTTCATAATCTCAATAACTGTACACACGATAACCTTGACCTGGTGTCTTCTGAATTGCATTAGTTACATTATTTTTAAAACTGTTTTCACGTTCTGAAATTAAAATGTATCACCTCTTTGAACTGATAATCTACCTGGCAAATTGTACACAGAGGAATCGTCTTAAGCAATAATAACATCGCAACCTTGCGTAAAGATAGGAGAGTATAATAGACCGAACTGGCAAAGAGAGAAAATATATAATTTTTGCCAACTTTGACCCTTAAAAAGTTAGTATTAGTCGGGACGTACGGAACTCTCTTCTACATTTTATTAACTTTCACTGTAGTCAAATCTCATGACATTTGAAATGTTGAAAAGAAATTTAAAAAGAGGATTTTTTTTGTTTGCGAACAAATGAAACATGGAGAAGAGAGAAGCGGTATAAACCAGTGAGAATTCTTCGTTACTAGCTGAGTTACCCGGCCCTGCCCGGGAGAAATATCTTTATTACTTGTAATGATCTAGATCTAGGACACAAAGTAAATTTCCTTCCACAGACAAAGAAATACAATGACAGAATCAGTGTCGACTCAGATTCCGCGCCAACTCTGGAGTTTTGTTTACCCTTTTTCGCTAAAGTTTACAGGCGATCCATATTTTCGTTAATCCACAATTTGCTTCCTTCAGCGAATGAACGATGAGGGAAACTGCGTCACGGCACTAAAAATAGATTATAATAGCGTGTCTCTGTTCTAAAAGCATGAAGCCGGAAGTATTTGTTGCGAATTTTACGTGTGAATTATGCAAAATGAACAAATTACCCAGAATTTCCAGCATTTGTATATTATCCCCTTACATCACAATGTCGAGGTATAGGCGATGAGAATGCTTCCAGGGTTTGGAGCCCTCCGACAAAAGGCCTTTGAGGGCAGAACTTTCACCCTTAGCTCCATTATAGTATGATGACGGGCGTTGGCAGAATGCTGATTCGATGACCAAGACAAAAAAAAGATTACACTGAAAACATCCTCTCTCTCTCTCTCTTTCTCTCTCTCTCTCTCTCTCTCTGTGTGTCTCTCTGCCTCTCTCTCTCTCTCTCTCTCTTTCGCTCTCTCTCTCTCTCTGTCTCTCTGTCTCTCTGCCTCTCTCTCTCTCTCTCTTTCTCTCTCTCTGTCTCTCTGTCTTTATCTCTCTCTGTCCCTCCCCTTGTCTGTCTGTATGTGTGTGTGTGTGTGTGTCGTCCTCTCGCTCTGTCTCTCTCTCTGTTGCGGCTACAATATTCAAGATTAGGGTAACTCCTGCCTTTCTGCACTGTCATCGAAGGCTTGAAGTTATCTCTCATAGTGTGTGATAGGTAGAGGTGTAGTGAGTGACCTCACGGTCACAAGGTGTGACTATTGCTACTATATATGGCCTTTAGCGTCTTTACAGACGGTCTTAGCAGCTAGAATATTCACTTTCATTTTGACTGACAGCTTCTCTCGTGGCTTATTCTACCAATGTTTGACCCGAGAGTGCGATGGCAGTGATTGCAGGTCAGTCTTTTGGGTTCACTTTGGCGAGTGTTTTCATTCCGCCTCTGTCGTTTTGTCAGGTATGTTTCTTTTGCCTTGAAGTCTATTGCGAGCGTGCCACTGCGCAATTTTTGTCTCCATCTGCTTCGATCATTTGCAAGGTTCTCCCATTCATTGGGGTCGATGTTGAATGCTTTCATCGTGACCTTGCAAGTGTCTTTGAATCGCAGATGTGGCCTACCTCTGGGTCGGTTGCCAGTAGCAAGTTCCCCGTAGAGAATTTGTCTGGGGATGCGATCATTTTCCATACGGTGGAGATGTCCAAGCCACCGCAGTCTTTTTTTGCCTAGGAGAGCCTGAGTTGATGGAATGTTGGCTCGGCTCAGAACTTCGATATTTGAGATCCTGTCTTGCCACTTGATCTTGAGAATTTTGCGTAGGCAGCGCAGGTGGAAGGAGTTGAGGGATCTTTCATGTTTGGAGTAGGTGGTCCATGTCTCTGAGCCATACAGCAGGGTGCTTAGGACGCAAGTTTGGTACACGAGTACCTTTGTTTTGATGGTCAGCTTGCTATTGTTCCACACCCTTTTTGAGAGTTTGCCAAAAGCTGTGGCCGCCTTTCCTATTCTGGCATTTATTTCAGTTGTTATGTCTGTGCTACCACTGATGGTTGAGCCTAGGTAGCAGAATTTTCCCACTTGCTCCAGAGGAGAGCCATTCAGCATGATTGGGTTGGGGTTTCTCAAGCCTTGTGTCAAAACTACAGTTTTTGAGACACTGATCTTTAGCATGAATTTGTCACAGGCTTTGGCAAGGCTATTGATGAGAGCCTGGAGCGTGGTTTCATCGTGGGCCACGATTGCAGCATCATCGGCGAAGAGGAGCTCTTGTAACATAATATGCTCTGTACGAGATTTTGCTTTTAGTCTGGCAACATTAAAAATGGAGCCGTCCACTCTGGTGTTAATAAGTACTCCACCTGAACATTGACCAAAGGCATTCTTGAGTAGGGCTGCAAAATATATACCAAATAAGGTAGGAGCAAGAACACATCCCTGCTTCACACCGCTGTTTACAGCAAATGAATTGGATGTGCAGCCCTCAAAGTTGACACATGCCCTCATGTCAGTGTGGAAGGATGCAATAAGTTTTAGCAATGTTGGTGGACAGCCTATGGATTTAAGGACTGCATACAGGCCAGATCGGCTTACGGTGTCGAAAGCCTTTGTTAGGTCCACAAAGCATGTTATAAGCGGCCTGTTTTGTTCTTTACATTTTTCTTGGATTTGCCGAAGTGCAAATATCATGTCAATAGTTGATCGTTTGCTTCGAAAGCCACATTGTGTTTCTGGTAAGACTTTTTCCGCCAGTTGTTGAAGGCGGCAGAGGATGACGCGAGCAAAAGCCTTTCCAGTAATGCTGAGGAGGGATATGCCTCGATAGTTGTTGCAGTCGCCTTTGTCTCCTTTGTTCTTGTAAAGTGTGACAATTTTGGCGTCTCTCATATCATGTGGTATCACGCCTTCTTTCCAACACTGCAGTAACAGATTATACAGGTGTGGTAATAGTGGGCCTTTTAGGTCTTTTAATACCTCTGCAGGAATGTTGTCACTTCCTGTGGCTTTTCCAGCAGACAGGTGGTCGATTGCATTGGAAAGCTCGACTAAGGAAGGTTCAGCGTCAAGTTCGGCCATTATTGGCAGTTTTTGGAGGTGTTCCTCAGAATCTGGTGGAATATTTTTCTCAGTTGAATACAACAGAGAGTAATTGCTACTACTGCAGTGAGTTTCCTTGTGTTCACATCAAGGACTGGGCTTTTCCAGCACAGTTTGCTAAGGGAAGTAACAGTAGAATTTTAAGTAAAACAGAATACTTGTGTTTATCTCCCTTGACAGTGCATTGGTATTTTCATTTTGTATCCATCATGTTACGCGACAGCTCGATACGTTGCTTTAAGTGCTACATAGAATCCATCTTTGACAAAAAAAATGAGCTATGTTGTAGATACGTGTAGGGAGCCATGCAGTTTATGATACGTGCGCGTGCGTGTGTGTGTGTGTGTGTGTATAGAAAGGGGGGGGGGGGCTATGTTCGTGCTTGGTTGGCGAGAAGGTAGGGAAGTAGTGTGTGACTTTCCAAGTAGACCATTGCACCTGTGTCAAGAGTTGTATTAGGCCCGTCTCTTGAGAAAATGAGCTTTGATGTAAAAGTCCTACGGTGAGCCCTGCAGTTTTGATGTGGGCTTATACAAGAATGTGTTGCTAGGAGATGTGTTTGATGGTGTTTGGGGAGGAGAGGGGGGAGACTATCCCAGCTAGCTACCCTACCTAAATCTGACGCATAGGACTGAGGTCAAATTTGCAAAGGAATGGCATCGTTACGACATCGTGCCGACGTCAGTTAGATGTAGGAAACCCGTCCCTGCGATAATCCTACCAATCTTACTGAGATTTTACATCGGATTCAGGTAGGGCTGGTGGCCGAGATGTGATATATCGGATGCACCATTGCACATCATGCTTTACAAATTCAAAGTCAGCTAAAATTACATGACGTGGCTATGTACCCGCGGTTCGAAAACGTTACAGAAATGCTCTTCTTTTATTAGGGCAAGCCAGACCAAGGCTGGCGCAGGTTGGTGGCTTGCCATTTAATTAATATGCATCACACTAAAGTACTACCCACTGCCCACACTGCGGCGGTATGGGCAGTGCAGTCGTGTTTTCGTGTAATGAATAATAATTCGGCGGCGAGCCATCAGTTTGGCACCTACTCCAGCTTTGGTCTGGCTTGCCCCTTAGTTGTGGCTCAGAAGAATAGCGCAGTTTGAGATCCTTCGGTCCAAACAATTGGGTAAAGAGGAAAAAACAACCAACAAAACATTATAGCTAAGATGCGGCAGAGCTGTCAGCCTGACAGAAGCATAATTGAATTTGAATATGTCAAGGTCTAGAAGGGAGCCCCAGAGACATATAAAAGGAAGGCTGCATGCCTGGTAAACTATCATAACTCGAGGTGTTGTTTTTTTTTTTCTTTCAAAAATGGAGATATTTGGCATACTTGCAGCCCTTGACAACCAGCATTCATTCTGAAAACTAAGAGTTAAAATTAACTTGTTTTAAAAATTGTTGTTTGTTTTAAATATCGTAACTATTAAAAGTCTGATAAAGTAATTAAGCTTCTCCCGAAAATGTTCTAAAAAGGAGTAACTGTAGTTCATGACGCAGCCCTCGACGGATCGGCAATCTTTCAGAGAAAAAAACCATAATTATGCGAGATTTTCCATGGAATTCAATTTCAAGGTGAGGCCGCAACACGCAGGGAAGTCTACATTTTATACCAGCAGTATGTTTCCCCTCATTAAATGATTTATTTTTTTTTGTCGACAATTAAGAAAACGAAAGAGCCACAAATGAAAGGTTGTTGTTAGAGGGCCGCACTGGCCTCTGGGGTTTCGCACTATGAGACCGTATTCTGAAGCCTTTTGTGACTTCAGGGTTAGAGATCTAAACTTTTCATAACGAACCGCTAGGCGGGCGTACAGAGCCCTCGCTCAGACTGCCAGGGGCAACAGAAACCCCAATCACCAACCAAATGCGAGCAGCTGGTTGAAGGGTCTGGTTTACAGACACATTGACTTAACTTTCTGCTCTTTTATTTTGCAGGCAGGTTAAAAGTGTTCCCATCCAGTTCGGGTGCACTGAGAAGAGAACTAACAAGACACACAAAAAACTGCAGACACCGTGGTTTTCTGTCTTTCAGCATCTCTTTGTGAGATTTTGCACAACAGATTTACCCTGTGACGGTTTTATGTGTGTGTGTTTTTTGTTGTTTAGATAGCTTTAAAGTTATACAGCTGTCTGCGATGTGATGGCAATGTCTTGCTAGACTGGTGGGTAGATAGATAGGTTAGGTAATAAAACAGGTAGGTGGGTAGTTAGGTAGGTGGATAAATGCCTGGGTAGGTAGGTAGGCAGGTAGGTAGGTAGGTAGGTGGATAAGTGCCCGGGTAGGTAGGTAGGTAGGTAGGTAGGTGGATAAGTGCCTGGGTAGGTAGGTACGTAGATAGGTAGATAGGTCACGTAGGTAGGTAGCTACCTAGCTACACAGATGGATGGAGGGATGGACGCACCAGTCACACGGGCTGAAAAACCGGTGGATGGATAGATGGATCGGTGGGTGGACGGATGGACAGACGGTGAGGGGATGGGTAGGCGGTCACACAGATAGATCTAGATAGATAGATAGATAGATAGATAGATAGATAGATACAAACAGCTAGACATGTCACTGCGCACCCCTCACACCAAACCTTACCTGCCATTCAGTGCCACAGTTTATGTGTGACCCACATGTAATTCACCTAGAAAAGCCAGTCTAGTTTCATCCCAGCGCAGACTCAACAGAAATATCCTAAAGGTAAAAGTCGTTCAAGCCGACAGAGCCAACAAAACAGATGGGTGATGTAGCATATTTTTCTTCTCTTCTCTGTGCTCCCCAGTGCGATATCGAATGGTTCATTGACCGAATTTACGTCTTGCTAATTTTTAGTTTGCCTTACATTGTCTCAGCTGAATGCCTGTCTGTTTGTTTATCTATCTATCTATCTATCTATCTATCTATCTATCTATCTATCTATCTATCTATCTATCTGTCTGTCTGTCTGTCTGTCTGTCTGTCTGTCTGTCTGTCTGTCTGTCTGTCTGTCTGTCTGTCTGTCTGTCTGTCTGTCTGTCTGTCTGTCTGTCTATCTACCTACCTACCTATCTATCTATCTATCTATCTATCTATCTATCTATCTATCTATCTATCAACATATGATCAGAATACTAGATCGTCTACTTCTTCCTTTATGGTCTGACAGAGAAATTCATAAAACCTATCTCTGAGACTCCTTCATTTTGGGGGCAAATACATGATTGTCACAGCCACTGACTTGTTGAACACCACGAGTAGACGGTGTTATGGACAGAAAAGGCCTATATTTTCTTTAGGGCCTAAAAGGCCTATTTCAGTATAGTGAATAATCAACAGGTATTGTCATAAATAAACCTTTGAGGAACTTTGCCTCGTAATTTGTGAGTAGTCTGTCTTCTTCTGCATCCATGGAGTTTGAGTATGGATTTCTGGACGGTATGTGTACACGTGTGTGTGTGTGGGGAGGGGATGAAAGAAAATTTGGAGCCTAAACGGTCAACTGCCTGAAAAGGGTTGAGAACCACTAATGTAAATGAAAGAACAAACTTGGTTGAGGTGTGTGTGTGTGTGTGTGTGTGTAGGGGGGGGGGGAAAGGTGAAGGGTGCAGTGGGAGTGGGTCAGAGGCTGTCTACGCAAACATGAAACCAAACAGAGGAGCTCCGAGCGCCTGGAGGGCATTACCCTCAATGTCAGTGCCCTGGAACTGACGCCCGTTGTGTACAAAAGTTTGTTTATATAATTATAAACAGGTCGTTTTGACCTGAGATAAATAATTCATGTGTGTTTGATCCACACTTTTATACAAGTTTTTCAAATTCGTTATTAATAGTTGAGAGTCTATTTTTGTTCTAACTGAACATGTCGACAATAAGATGAAATACAAGACTCGGGGATTAAAAAAGGGTATAAGAGAACTGAAAGAATTCGAACTTAAGTTAGAATTAGTTCTCGTTTGTTCCAACTCCACCTTTTGCACAACTGAGAAATTCGACATTAAACGTTTGCAGCTTTAGTATTAAGATAATGAGTCAGAATAAATTGGAACTATGAAACAGCTTGATAAGTGCCACAACGCATATTAAACAAGTGTCGAAGTGTTCATTTGTTATAATCTATAGTCTGAAGTCATTGTGCCTTCTAGTTTTGAGCTGAAGGAAGAACACGATAAAGTTGGGTTTCCATAGGTAGGGAAACGGAAAGAGCGACGGAAATGTGAAATCCATCAAGTAGTGAAAAGAAAGAAAATATTCATTCTATTTCATTACTTCAAGGATTTTTGACGTTTCCGTTTCCATTTGCCGTTTCCGTTGCCGTACACATGAAAACACAGCTCAACGGTCACATTGTGTTAGGGAAAAAGCAGAATGAGAGACAGAATAATCATAATAACAGAACGATAGAACGGGAAGAGACCATACCAGAAGCGCCCACCAAGCACCCGCTTGTCCGCTGGACATAGGTTTGTCCTAATTGACATCAAGAATTTTACTAATATCTTAGAGAGGTAAAGCATTCAGACATTTGGAATCATTGGAAGTGAACCCAGTGAGCAAAGCTACCTAGAACCGACGCCTAGGATTGTCCTCAAGTTTGCACACAGGAAAGACGTTATTCCTACGTAGATCCTCTGTCTACAATATTGTGCCGACATTGATTTCATGTGGGGAACTCGTCCCCCCCCCCCACCCTTGGTAACCGTACCAACCCTATGGAAATCCTACACAATCTGCGTCGGACTGACGCAGGATGCTGGTTGGGAAGGAAACAAATCCCAAAATCCAGAATCCATTGGCTTAAAATAATGTACTTAAAGATTTTATTGTGTACAGTAAAATGTTTAAAATAACGACCTTGGGGTCCGCGATGCATGAGAACGAGCTCTGTGGGAACTTCTATTAACAGTTACGAATTCATTTTGAATCTGAGATAAAAAGAAAAATTTCAATTTTCGTTATGTAAAGAAAATTTGCCTAAGGGTCCAGACCATTTATTAGTATGAGTGCACCTTGTATTATAGCGTATCGCTTGCTTACCCATGCTTAAAATATCATCATTCTATAATGGAGCAAGAGGGTGAACGTGTACGAACGGAACTGTGAGACCGAAAATTATGAAACCTTGTGTACTGCCTCTGTTTTTGACGATAAATTACGAGGAAACATACATCTTGGACAAAATTAATGCTGTCCTTTATATTATTCATTTACAATGTTTTTGAACCGGGCAAAAAACAAAGAAAAAGAAATGCATTTTCGTCGTGTGAACTAGAAAAGAATTATCGGAAATTTCGTTTTTCGTCTCTCTTTGTTCTAATGTCTCTCTTTGTTCTAATGTCTCTCTTTGCTCTAATGTCTCTCTTTGCTCTAATGTCCCTCTTTGCTCTAATGTCCCTCTTTGCTCTAATGTCCCTCTTTGCTCTAATGTCCCTCTTTGCTCTAATATCCCTCTTTGTTCTAATATCCCTCTTTGTTCTAATGTCTCTCTTTGCTCTAATGTCTCTCTTTGCTCTAATGTCTCTCTTTGCTCTAATGTCTCTCTTTGCTCTAATGTCTCTCTTTGTTCTAATGTCCCTCTTTGTTCTAATGTCTCTCTTTGTTCTAATGTCTCTCTTTGTTCTAATGTCCCTCTTTGTTCTAATGTCTCTCTTTGTTCTAATGTCTCTCTTTGTTCTAATGTCTCTCTTTGTTCTAATGTCTCTCTTTAAGCAATGCTGGTTGAAAATGTACTTTAAATATCATATCTGGATATTCTCTGAGTCAACGGGCCAGGTAGTTAGACTCAAGGAAGGCAATAGATGAAGCCTACACATAACGTTTTTGAAGGTTTGTCACAAAAGTCATAATCTTGTTGAAATGGGGAAGGTTCCGGGAGGGGGGGGGGGTGGGGGAGGTGAACTTGAGCCGTCAACCTGACAGAAACATCGTGTGGTTTGAATGTCTATGTCAAGGTCTAGAGGGGTGCCTGGGAGACATACAGAAAGACAGGAATAAAATTTTAAAAAACAGAATAAAGGAGAGCTTTTTTCAAGGCTACGATAATATCGCTCTGTAAAGGTCTGTTGGTTATGTTTATACAACACTGTAGTATAGACACGCAATGCTAAGCAATAAACTGCTGAACTGAAAAAGGAACGGGTAAGGGAGGGGGGAGGGGGGGGGGAGGGGGGAAGGTGAAGTAAAGAATTCTGAATAGATTAGTGCAGCTGTATAGAGGCCACATTCGTACACCGCTGAGGAGAGGAATGTCGGTTACTCTCCAGTGAAAACGAGACCGCATAATATTAAAAGCTTAGGCTGTCATCGTAATAATAATATAAAGACAGGAAGCTCTACTGCAGACAGATATGTAGAGCAAAATCCTGAGTCTCGGATGATTGACAGTAAAGGTGGGCGACTGGGATAGAGATAGTTGGAGCAGCACATTGACAGATAGAAATAATTATGAACAAGAAGGAGTACTGCTTGACGTTTTTCCTCATCTGTGACACATGTGGATGAATATGGCGAAGTTGGGCTTGAGGTTTAAGACCAAATTCCTGCGAAAATTCTCCCAAAGGAGGAAATTTTTCTATGGAAATTTCAGATGTGCATTATTAAATAAAATATTGGCCATTTTCCTGCATTCGGGTACAATAATTATTTTTGCTTGAAATCGTCTAGCATGTTGATTTGTTAAAGAGGAATAAAAATTTCAGCTCAAGCCCGATTTCGCCAGATCTTCTCATACTGTGAACAATTCTGCTCTTGAATAACAAAATGGTCTAACCATTTTCAAATTTTTTAAAATTATTTATTAAAACAGTAGGCTAAGAGAAAAGACACTAAAGAATTAGGTTTATTTCCTCTTTGTGGAATTAAGCCTTTATTCTACTGAAAGACTGAATGGTCCAGTACACGATTATAAGGTTATCTCAGTTTCTGACAAAAGTGGAATTAGCTGAACCACTTTGTTGTTCAAAAAGGACTGTTCTAGTGGTCATTATACGACCAAAATTCTGGGACATTCACAGGCGCCGAGGAAAAAGCATTACATAAAATTTAAATATAACAATAAAATCCTCTTTAGGACTCTGGCGTAGCTGAGACGCCAGGATGTAAGGGTATGACAATAAAACCCCGCAATAAAATCCTGAATGAAAAGACTGTGAGACCTCAGGACCTACAGGTAGAAGTACTTAAAATGCATGTTTGTTGGTGAGCACGCACGTGCATATTTTAAAATTTTTAAACTATGGGAAGAAGGGCAATGGCGTCGTTGACGAGTAGCCAGAATTTCAAGAAAAAATTCCCCAAAATAAGATATTATTATTACAAACGTTTTTTATTGCTTCTGGGTCCATTAGACCAGAGACGTACGACGAGCGTTAAAACAAACAAGGAAATCAACGAACAGAACACCGATGAGTTAAGTCACACAGCTTTAGAAACAAAACGTTTCCTGACCGTCAGATGAACAGACAAAGTCGAATAAATAATAGCTGGTTACTTCTGTATGCAGATCACCAAACACGAGATAGATTAGACAAAATGATCAGATAAGTATACCGATCGACTTACATGGATCTATGCTTCAGGTTAGCCGAGGCTCGTGCTAGCCCATTCTGATTGGCCGATTAGTTGGGTGGTGACGTCACGATAGTGAGATCCAACGACTCAGCTTGTGGGCGAGATCTCACTGAAACTAAATGTCATGATGTCATTGTCCAAAACCAGTCGGCCGATCAAAATCGTTTAGGTTCAACCCCCACCTACCCCCCCCCCCCCCCCACTCACTAGTCTTATTGTCTTTTCAGCCTTTGTCTTCTCAGAACCGCCGACTCGTACTACCTGGGAACATTTGGAGTGTTCCCACTCACTTCATTTAACTGACTTACCTGTTGAAGTAAAAACTAGGTCACGACAATCTTAAACCTGGACGATAATGCAAGTCCCACTGCCATGTCAATCTCGGTACAGCTGTACTTGGTGGGTGCGGGCCAACTTATCATTGCCAGGCTAATGACATACGAGTGAAATATTTGTTGACGGAGGGGCAGGAAGATTAAACTTCACATAACATAGAGCCTTCGTGTTATATTCTGTTGGTTTCAAAATGGGAAATGAAACTGATTTTTTGAGAGCAGATTTTCTTCCGAAATATTCGAATTTACTTCAGAATGTCTGTTTCATGCAAATAAAATAAATGGTGATTCTCTGGGCATTGCTGTTTTTGTTAAGGGCTGCTCTGGCGCAGAGTGCAGAAACATTAGATAATGTTCATTATTTGCTTCTCCGCTCACATGTGAGTAATGACCGGGATTTCCTGCAAGGCGCCGACTATTTGCTCCCAATGCGTTGCCCCAATCCCTCTACGGAAGATCAGGTCACAGCAAGTTCTTGTTTGAAATGATAAATTTAAAAAAGATTAAGATAAAAGTATTTTTCTGATTGCCCATTCGTTAAAATTTGTTAAGAAACTCCAGATTTCTAGCTTTTGGACGTTTCTAACTATTCAAATGTCAGCTATTCCTTCATTTGCTCTTCTTGGGAATGACATGAGGGACTCCATGATGAAGAATGGGCCGCTTTCATTTCATAGCACTCGTTATAATCATTTCACCACTTGTCGCTTGCACTGTGAGAACTGACTTCAATGTGAACACATCCTTAAAGTCCATGATAAATCGGTCTCTGGCGGTAGCAGGAATGAGGTCGCCAAAGCTGACCGAAAGTAGATCATGCTGAAGTTCGGCTGAACTCTGTGACCTGTGGAACATGACCACTTTGCCACATATCAACCTGGACAATTGTACTTATATAAATATGTTTATATATTTATGGTTTGCGGATATTCATCCTTACAATCATACTGTCCAGATTGTTTGCAGAATAAGGAGTTTTAGTTGTTGTTGTTTTGGGGGGTGCAATTTTTTATCTATCTTAAATATTGTCGCCGTCTCACATGTTAAAGTTGTATGTCTAACTCGTAGTGATGAGCTATCATGACAATGTAGTCCAGGATAAGATGAAAACTTTTAAGGGCAATTCTCTTTTTAATTTGTTAAGGTTTGCCATAGACACATTTGAGTGAATTCATAATCAGTTGTGTGCCACTGTGATGAGGGACCTGTTAATTCAATTTTCGTGATCCACCATATCAAAATAATGCCAGAGCAAGTTTTTCAACAAAAGGGAAGTGACAGTGCAACATCCCTGATTGGGGCAAGAAAGCGGAATATAACTCGCCACGTCTCTCCTTTTTTACTTTCACCTTGTGATGTAAGAGCCCAGGACTAGATAATATTATCCACATTAAACAAGGATCTTCAACACCGCTGTGACTTCCCATCACTGATTCACTGACTTGGTTCTGAAGTGGCAACATCTTGTGTCGAGCTGACTGTCACGAGCAGAGTTAGGGTCTTGGGGATGTTATGACTGCACGAGAGGCAGCTAACTCACACTCGGACACAACCACACAAGAAAAGTATTAAATAACTAGAGCGTATATCTATGTCAGGCCGGTCAGGCCATCTTATTATTTAAATATTAATAAACAAAACAAAAGACAATAGAGGTATATTCAAAGCAATAAATTCTAATTACTAACTTAATCTATGATATTCATGTAACTATGGTTCCTTATTGGATGTACTGCAATCAATAGCAAATGGGTATATTATACGAAACTAGATATCAATCTAAAGTGACAGTTGAGTCGCCACTGGCCAGTCGCCAGGCAAACTCTCCCTAAATCATATGGGCTTGAATGTTAGGAGAGCCCAGTACGTTCAAAGCCTACAGAAGCACACTTCGGCTTGTAGGTAATTAAGCAGTTGCAAAAGACTATATATATATATATGCACAATCACTATTCAATTCATCAACAATGTGCTATATTACTTCAATCAGACTATGGAGATAGATCTATAATACGGGCCACTCGTCGTCGAGTGCCAGCTGGGGTTTCCTTAGACTTCCTATGAGGCTGTGGTTCTCTCTATCTCTGATCTTCTATTATGCTTAAACAAATAAGATATATTACCGTTGGTCACGCCTACTGGTAGGCGCGAACATCAAAAGAGCGCAGCGTGGGCTTTTAAAGGTCAGCCCACTCAGACCTTTCTTTCTAGAGCTCAGTCAGTCCGATTAGCAAGGACTTCTAGTCTTCAGACCACACAGTTCAGGTACTGCCCAAACGGAGATACTTCACGACACGATGCTTCTGCTCGTCTGTATTCAATGAATCTGAACGTTACACGATGTTTTATACTATCTAACTACCCAGCAGTGCTAGTCCGCTGGCCCAATTAGTTCAGCTATCTCATTGGCCGAAACCTCCCACCATTTTAATTGTAGTAATACGTCTGCACTATTCTACCAGCCAGTTAACGTGCAAAAACTTGTCTAGTCATACTTAACAATGTCAACTATCCCCACCTTGTTTCACCCCTACTCCATTACTTATTAGTCACGAACATTAAAACCGACAAGCGTGAATCTAACAGTTTAACTTTACATTTATTTACTCACCAACTATAATTCGCGAGGACCGTTCAAGGCCACCAGCCAATTTCTCATGGCCCTGGTAAAAAAACCACTCACGCTCTGCGTGAGATCTAACAACATCCGAACCATGACACTGACCTTAAGATTCATTCATTCACTACCACGGACAACCTTCAAGAATTACACTTAGGTAACTGGGGCCCATTCAAAAACCTTTAGTTATTATGAAAACTTGAAGATTTCCATGGAGTAAAATTTTTCTAAAACCCCTTTGCAGCTCCTTATGCTGTGTTTATATTTTAAAGTTTGAAGAGAACATATATTTCTTTTTAAAAAATGAAACCCAGATATTATTTAACTTTATGAAGAGTAAACATTGTCGAATATCTTATTTTTAAAGCTGGCGCAATTTTATCCATACACCGACGTGTCAATACCCTGGTGTCCAAACAGAAGTGTCGCCCGCGGGTGACCTTTCGGGCTACCCGTAATGTGCGAACGCTCAATTTTAACCAATCTTTGGCCTTAACCCCCCCCCCTCCCAAATTTCTCCTCTAAGCTCTCTACGGACCGTGCGGCCATTAAAATGATGAGTGGCCGTGATACGCCCAGGGTATTCGCCAACTTTAAATTACATTTTGCCAGGATTATTTGACAGTTTCCTCAGAAAGACCAGCGGAAGTTCCGTGCGTTGACAGGTGGTAAATAGTCATAACGAAATTCCAGACATACTTTTCCAGTCTACTCGACGAAATACATGGGTTATTTTTGTTTGTTGTTGTTGGTTTTTTTTTTGCGGCTAAAAAAAATGTAAATAGATCGTAATTAAAGACTCAGTTTTATCCAAACTGGGATGTGTCCATGTAATGCATCGTGAAAGCTTGGGGCAGTGCACAGTGTCGCAATTTTTTATCTCGTAGTCACGGAGTTTTAAATACTTACGTATTAATTATTCTCTAGCTCCATTATAGGTTGATGGTTTTTATAATTCATGGGCGACGAGACATCGTTCTGGCGCCTACACCAGCCGTGGTCCGTCTCACCCTTTAAGCGGCTTCAGGACGGGTCCACCGAGATGTATTAATTATCATTGTTAGCGAGGCTCTTGAGGAAGAGAAGACAGGGTGACCGCCTGTGTTCAGAAGCAGGTTAAAGTTATTTCATCAGCTATGAGGCGAGACACTTGAGAGTGAGTTTGGAGGAAGCACGTCGCCCCCGACAACGGTCACCTTGTCCTAGGAAAAATGCTTGGCGATTGGTCTAGACAGTAGGCATGGGCAAAGATCTGGTTCGTGAACCGGTTAACCAGATATTCGGATGAAACCGATTAACCAAATGTTCAACTCGACTCGTTTCTCATGAAATTGATATCTTTTAAACAAAGCATAAAAACGGGATGTGTTCGTACAGACTTTGATATTTTTGATACGCTGATTTCAAAAATGCAATTATTTTTTCCATCTGACCAACTTATTACATGTTTATACGCCGACTTTTCCAATCCGCCTAAAGAAACTTGAAAGGGGACACCACCACATTCCGATGACACCATCCTGTCTGCGATGGTCGTCCCAAACTGCCGCCAAAAAAAATCAAGCGCGTTGAAAACCGGACTTACTTTCGTCAGTAACGTTGTTAAAAATTCGGTTCGCGAACCAGTTAACCAGTTTTTCACATTCGGATCGCTCGGATAACCAGTTAACCACAAAGCGATTCGCTGCCCAGCCCTACCAGACAGACTACAACAGTGCGATAGGACAGAAGGAGACCTGACCAGAAAGTGGCCCCCACCAATCATCAGCGAGCGGGTCACGATGGATGTTTCGCTTCAGGGCAGTTGTACTTAACCGGGAATTGAAGGGGGAGGGTGTAGGTAAATATGTCGGAATTTCAGGGAGTAGGATATCTAGGCTGTTAGATAATGTACACCACATGGATTGTGAAAATACAGAGTAGCTTTTATTTTTTCTTATCCCAGATTGTACATAAAAATTTCTTCTGACATTTAATTCAATCTCCATTCGCTTTTAAACTCCTTTGATATAACCCCGGGTTGTCCTATTAGTGTTGCTGGGTCTATGAAGTCTAACCTATGTTGTTGTTGTGAAAATAAACCCAGCCAGCAGGCCTACGTCAATCCAACGTAGATTTGTATCGGGTTTCCGTAAGATTGGTAGCGTTACCGTATGGGCAGGTTCCGCACATCAGGCCGATCTGGTGTGATCTGGTAACCAGCGGATCTACGTGCGTAGGAAAGACGCAAACTTGATGTCAATTATAATGGTCTGACTTTCGTTGGGTTGCTGGTTGGGAAATGAGCCATGGGACACGCATACAGGGAGCCAAAGCATTTACAACAGGACTGTCCAACCTTGTTGAACTAGAGTCACAGAGAATGCATCGCGGGCCACTCCTCAGCCAGCATCCCAAAGTCAGTTCGACGTAGATTTGTGGATACATCCACAAAACACTCTACCGTAATCAAATCATGTGAATGGAAATAATAAAGTTTTAGGGAGGAATGGGTTACACACCTTTGGTCTCGCCCCTATTTCATATTCTGTGTATTAATCGCCGCGCTCTGCATTTAGGCCTACTATAAAAACATCTATCTATCTACCTAAAGGACCCCCCCCCCTCCCCGCGCCGCACACGGACGCTCCTAAAGTCAAGTCCTTGTAATATCCTTATTGTTAACTCAAATGGAACTCCGACCGAGTGTTAGAAAACAGATGTTTAATCCATGGTAACTCTGTCAGTTTAACAGAGAAATAACGTGGAGAGATATTTTTGGCAGCGAAAATGTGAAACTAGAATACGTGATTCTGTTGCTCCAGCGTGTCAGTGCTCAGAGACTATTCTGAGGCAACGCCGGATGCAACTGGGTGGCAAATAAAGGATGGACCAATCAGAATTAGACGTAGACGCGGATTCATTGTTGGTTTTTGTTTTTTAAGCCAGTCGCAATTGGCGGACAGGGGCAAACATCCTATTTTGGTTTGCTCTCAATACGTAAGTTCATAATGTAACGGAATGCTCCTCTGAAAAAGGCACTGCGTGAGTGTTTGTATGTATGTGTTGTGTGTACGTGTGTGTGTGTGTGTGTGTGCACTTGGGTGCAAGTAGGTCACTTCAGTTTTTGAGGACATTCCTGCTCGTTAAATCGGTGTTTTGAAATCTTACTTGATCATTTTGAACAGAGTTTGCGTTAAACTCTCATATAGATGTGTGAGTCTTGTTCCGTGGAAGTTGCCAAGTTACAGCTTACGGTATGTTTATGTATAATTATCACTTTATGCCTTGATCTTTATAAAAATATGTACCTGAACTAAAGGAAAGAAGAAAAAATAGTTTAGATACCGGACCTGAGAAATGGCTGCTCCGTGTTAAAACCCAGATCTTTTACTTACTATACATGCAACTTTATACCAGTATGTTTATGAGGGCGGTTACTGGACTGGGGCCATCTTGAGTCTCAGTCATCCTATCTCAAGTAAGCTTAATATGTATAATACTGTATATTATACAACTTATTGAATCCTTGAAAGTATAAATTCCTGAAAACCATTGTCCTAGCCAGTCAAGCCAATCAAGCCAATCCCACTCTCTTTCACATAATTATAATTATTTTCCATCCACAACTTTCAGGTGCTTATGTACTAAGGCCTCTCAAGTTCGACCATGCTATTGTCCTGTCGGGGACGTCCGCACTTTTTACAATTGCCCCTCTGATGTTACAAGCAATGACCGCTTTCCCAGTTATGGGGCTCTATAGCGCACAACAATATTTTGCTTGTCGTGTCCTAATGCAATATTATTGGGTTTTGGTTGTTTGTTTTTGTTGTTGTTGTTTTTGTAATTTTGCAGGCAAATCTAACGGGAGTTGGTTTCGTAACTAATCCCCTCCCCTGCCACAAAAAAAAAGGACAAACATTTCAAAACAGTTCATCATCCTATTTTGTTATAAATTTTTAGTCACCTGTTACTGTAGCCCACTCCCTACGTTGTTAGCGGAGCATTCTGAATGGATACGTTAATTTCACATTCGCGCGTCAAAATTCCGAACGAACTCAATTATCATCATAATCATATAATAATGGAGCTTGGGCCCAACTTTGCGACCGCAAAGGCTTTTTTACTACGCAACATAGAGAAATGAAACTTGGCACATGTATGTAAAATTTATTAAGCCTGTACGCGTCGAGCTAATTTTTTCCCGAAACTCTTTACTTTTCCCAGAAATTCAGTTATAATTATCAGTTATCAATTCATGATTGCGAATACGACGTGATAATGTACTTCCGTCAATTTCGTCATTTCCGCCTCTTACCGGAAATGCAAACTAGAGTTCACGATCTAGTCACGCCAAGAAAACTTTGATAGTGATACCGAGTATAGTGTTATACAGATGAGGTGAGTGCCATTCATTCATACCAAGAAAACTGTGTGTAAATATTTAGATCATTTTTTACGAACACATGAGCCCATGAAAAATGCTCGGTGCGTACTACTGTGCACTGTGTACTACTGTAATACTATGATATCTATCTATTGATCGCTGACTTTATGTGGATGACCCAAAGTGTCTCGACATCAATGTCTTTGTGCTGATTCCTTTCGGTCTGGAGTGGTGAGCTTTGTTTTTACCATTCGAAGAATGGGGCAGTTACTAGTCTTGATAATGCCATCCTGAGCGCGCCCGCATTCTGTACATCAGTTTTCCGCTCTTACATTTCACGTCCATATTATTTTCTTGCTGCACCAAACAACCGATCAGCTTGACATTCGTAATGTTCTATAACAAAGCCTAGATCCCGTGACACAGTGACAAAAGGTGGCTGCAAATAGCGCTGCATCATGTACGTATCTTTAGTATGCTTTTTTGCCTCTTTGTGTGTCTTGTTGTGTTTTCACACAATAGCCTTGCATCCATGGGCAGAGTTAAAAACGTCCATCCAGCAATGCTGGTTAACCAGCAGCTGGTAGTAGTGTTTCAACCTGAAAACTCAAAGTGCTTCATTTGAGATTCCAGGATAACGAAACCACACAGATTACGAATCCGAACGGCAGTTTCCTTGCTTTTGTAGATTTTAGACCAGTGTTTTGAGGGATGAGGCCTGGCAATATTTTGATGGGACTTGGGAATTCAGAATGGGGCATAGAAATCTTAATTTCATAGTGTATTTTGTCTTAACTATAAACTGTTGTTTGTTAATGTCGTGCTGGCGGTTTGCTTGTTTAGCTCAGATTAAAACACATATTTTTAAAGTATTTTTGTTGTATGCTCATTTGTTCGATCGTGGTGGTGGTGGGGGAAGGGGGAGGGGGGGGGGGGGCTCACACGTTTTGTTTTTGTTTCGTTTTTTTTTTTTTTGACAGTGCATGAAGTGGAGCTTGGGACAAAAACGATTTAGGAACATTATTTTGGACCAGTGCTGCTTGATTAATTGAGAACACAATTATTTTGTCACCCTCAGCGTTCTGTTAAAGTACATGGCGGGTGTCTCGTATGTTGTCTTACAGCAAATTATTTTGTATTTGTATTTGTATTTGTATTTGTATAACTCTTTAATCCCATTTGGGAAATTTTGCCTTCCTAACCTTGGCACCCTCTAGCGCACAATACGGTTAATCCCCTGGGATCAGTCTGTTCTCTAAATGTGGCAAAACCTAAAAATCTGTGAATACAAATATATTTTATGGACTCGTGTGGATGCACGCGAGTGACGGTAAACATAACATATTAAGGAGTTCTCAATCTCACTTCATTCTGTGCACAAGTGCACTCTTTGCCTTTATGTCATAAAATAATGCGTTTCACTTGAGCAAAAGTTATCTATGGAAGCAGGTAAAATGGTGCATCATTCTCCCTCTTAATAATAATAATAATAATAATAAATTACATTTATATAGCGCATTTCCAATAAATGCTCAATGCGCTTTACAAGTAATAAAAAACTCATTCCTCTCTCTCCCACACTCCCTCTCCCCACCCCCCTCTCTCTCTCTTCCCATCACATTCTCACTCCTTCTATCACATGCTCTCTCCCCTCAGGTAAGTCAAGAAAAATAAGCCGGCTGGAACAAAAAATGCTTTAGCTGCCTTTTGAAACTTACTAATGATTTTGTTTGTCTCAGTTCCATAGGTAACTTGTTCCAATCCATTTTCCCGCTTGAGGAAGTGGTAATGGAGGGAAGATAAGAGGGCAGAAAGACGATTTTCCTCAAGTTACCGACCTATCTTTGTGGTGTTACTGGTTGGGTACGTCGTAATATTAGGAGAGGATTTGCTTTGAGAAATTTTCACCCTATTTCCTTTGAAGAACTGCACACCCCACGACCTTATTTTGTTCTGTCTCCTTTTGCTGAAAAACTTGAAGATCTTTTAGTATGTAGACGAGGTATAACGTACAAATGCACACTTTGACACTTGTTTAAAATGCATTGTGGCACTAATCACACTCGATCGTGGTTCCAGTTTATCCAACTCCTTATCATAATACTAAAGCTGCAAACGTTTGACGTCGAATTTCTCAGTGGCACAGAAAGTAGAGCTAAAATTAACACGAACTAAGGTCGCTCCTCAATCCATCACACACACACACACACAGTTGCATACTGAGATCCTCGTTCTCTCCACTGGTGCAGCCGCCCATCAAGGTCAAAAATGGGATGGCGCCAAAAAGCTTTTAGTGTTAGTTCATCTTGTAATGTCTTTGGATAATGTTAACCTTCGCCGTGTGTCCCTAAAACTATGCGATGGCGTCATAATAATATATCGTGACAAACTGTCACCACACTCCTTAAAACAATTTATTCGGATCCCTCGTTAAAAGTGTGGTGACGTCTGTCAGACATCAGGTCGTAAGATCAGGGATGTAACAATAAAATCCTCTTTGGGAGTGTGACCTATCTAGGACGTACGACTAATGAGATGCCAATGAAATTCTATAATAAAAGGAAGCGCATATCCGTGCAACATGTTGTGCACACAGTTGGATGACGTAGAACACACGGTGTGAATGAATCTTCTTCATTCATAGAAGAGCGCTTACATTTTAGACTAGTCAGGTAGAGCTACCACAGCCCACGTCATCGAATTGTATGCAAACATGTTGTACGGATAGGCACTTCGATAATAAAATCCTGTTTAAAAGTATGGTGTCTTTGAGCTCTCAGGAGATATGGGAAGAAATAGCAACAACGCATGTGCGTTAGTGAGCATGAACGTGCATAGTTTAAAATTTTAAAACTGTGAGAAGATGCTCTTTGACGTCATTGGGGAATACCCGGAATTTCAATTTTTAAAACAAATCCCAGAAAAAATGATAGTTACAAACGTTTTTAATTGCTTCTGGGTTCATGATACCCACGATGTACGTTAACAATAATGTTGTATCCACGAAAGAGGTCACAAGTACCTGCCTCTCAGCCAATTTTAAGGTAATACTTCTTTTTTTAAAAGACTAGCTGAGTTACCCGGCCCTGCCCGGGATAAATCGATTTATTAGTTTCAGTTCTGGGTGATTATTATGGACCTGCTTCATTTTGCCTGTTCCTTTAGCTTTATTTTATTTTTGTTTGTTTGTTTGTCTTCAGATAAGTTTTACTGCTCTCCCTTTGCGCGTTGACATCCTGTGCATCCCGTCAGCATCCGTCAAATGGCAATATGATTTGCACACGGGTTAGTTAGTTTGAGCCGAACACATCGCAGGAAGTGATAACGTCATGTGTAGGCGGAAGTGGGCTATTATTAGAAACATACATCACTATCTTCTTGATCGTAAATTTCGGATCAAACGCTCTCGTGAATTTAGTCTTTAATTATAACCGCATTTACCGATTAACTCAGAAATAACAAACGGTTTTGTTTGTGTATAGCGATAGGAACAATGTTCGCTATCCCATAATTCTTTGTGCCAAATTTCAGGTCGGTGCGTTGTGTAGTTTCCGAGTCCATAGGACTATTAGGGGTTTTGTTGTAGCTTTATTATATAGAAGATAATCTATATTATAAAACTTATGTCTGGAGGTCTGTTTTCGTACATGACTGTCACAGGTTCCCAAGACGTGGTCTCCTGATCACAAAACAACAAAAACGAACAACGTTTACCCCGAATAACCCATCTCCCACAACAACAGAAAACGCAAAGCTACTGTGCTGAGGAAGGATAGAATAGACGAGGATACACAAGATAGACAACACACTATGACGATACACTCATAAAACGTGATAAACTACTTCCCTCACTCCAAGACAACATGAGTCATACGCTCGAATTCATACCCAATTTATACACTTTATCATTAATTTTAAAATAGAATTACACCTAAAATATTTATCAATACAATCACTCACCACCCCCTTCACATATCATTATCCTCTATCGTACTTATGGACATCACTCACCACCCCTTTCACATATTATCAATCTCTCGTACTTATGGACATCACTCACCACCCCCTTCACATATCATTATCAATCTCTCGTACTTATGTCCTTTCTCCTGTCCTCCAAATACTTAACTTCTATTCACTGTCTTCTATTATTCACCACTCGAGACGACCTACACTGCCGTCAGCATTCACCACTCGAGACGACTGACACTGTCGTCGGAAACACCACGACTGGGACGATCTACACCATCGCCAGCATTCACCACTCGAGACGACCTACACTGTCATCGGAAACACCATCACTGGAACGATCTACCCTGTCGCCAGCATTCACCACTCGAGACGACCTACACTGTCGTCGGAAACACCATCACTGGAACGATCTACCCTGTCGCCAGCATTCACCACTCGAGACGACCTACACTGTCGTCGGAAACACCATCACTGGAACGATCTACCCTGTCGCCAGCATTCACCACTCGAGACGACCTCCACTGTCGCCTTCAAGGTCTACAACCAGAATCCTCCAGTCCCCCTACGTGTCGTTGACTTTCCTCATTCTCCCCGTTCACTGCCAGTGCCGTCCGTGTTTTTCAAGTGCATCAACTTTAACTTTTCACGCTTTCACTCACCCTTCCGTTCCTCCGTGCACTCACTCGACTTTCATACATAGGTGTACCCACAGGGGCGTCACCCTTCCATTATTAATGAAAACCTCTCTTGACAATGACCCTGGGACAAAAACAAACAAAACCAACAAACATCATTGGTGATCATTACCATAGCCAATCAGAATCCAGAAAATAGTCTGATAGAGACTAAAATTAGAACATAATCATTTCCAAGCGGTGACTTTGTGCTTTCCCGTCCGAAGAGAACGGACTTGCTAGTATTTGAACAAACAAAAAAAAATGTGTCCTCATTTCAGGCAATGAAGAGGTTGTTCAAGATTCTCTTAGGTGCCGCTGCATGTCCGCAGGTGAATGACCTTTATGCGTGGGTATGTACTTTTAGATAGCTCCGTGTGCGTAAGACATCGCAATACATTGCTCTTGCCTTTTCAGGACCAGCTTTCGGAGGGTTAAAGTACAACCTAACCTGAAGGCTATTTACATTCCAGCCGCGACCTTTGACTCGGTCTCCTGTACGCAGGTCGGTGATGTACTGATAATTGAGTCACACAAGGCAATGTGGCAACTTGTATAAACCTGGCAATGAGGAGCGCCAACGGCAAGCACTTGATGACCAACATGGCGGACAGACAACACGTGTCACGGCTAGAGTAGAAAGAATACGCCCTATAAATCCTGTACAACACATGGTGTCAGAAGTGAAAATCGACGGAAATTTTAAGCATTTTCTAGGACATCTAGATGATCAATAGATCTATACTTTAAAGCCTAAAAGGGACCAAACGGGTCCTGAACGAAGTCTTGTGTTAACCTTGCATTTTACCCACGTGGGCCACTGTGCTGTGTGAACTGTGACTGTTAGTTTACTACTGAGCAGATCTAATCTAGGGCTGGATCTAGACAATAACCACTAACTCTAGCATAATAGATCTAGACCAAGAACTGTTTGAGCACTGTTGAAGTGATATGGGTTAGATCTAGATCTAGACATTATAGATTTAATCTAGATTTACCACCAGTTTGTTTTGACCAAATTTGGAAGGTTTCCCACCCGTGACCTGCAGATTAAGAAACTTACAGTCAAAATAACAGTAACATTTAGAAACAAGATGCCTAAACTCAATCCCCCAGAACCTATAGATTTCCAGCATCCGAAGTGGAAAGAATGGAGGACGAGATTTAACAGATACAGAACAGCCAGTAAATTATCCAAAGACAGTGGGGAAGTCCAAGTTGCGACACTAGTCTACTCGATGGGCAAAGAAGCTGAAGATATTTTTGCCAGTTTTACATTCGAAAATGAAGGACAGAAAAACAATTTTGATTGCGTTCTACAAAAGTTTGAAGAACACTTCATTCCAAAGCGGAACATAATTTGGGAGAGATCGATTTTTCACAAACGTATCCAAGAGGAGGGTGAAACAGTTGAAGAATTTATTAGAATTCTTTACAAGCTGGCAGAATACTGTGAATTTGCTGATAGAGACACACAGATAAGAGATAGATTGGTCATATGACTAAAAGACAAATCAGTATGTCAGAAACTACAATTAAAAGAAGACTTAACATTAGAGAAGGCCAAAGAAATTTCTCTTAATCATGAACTGATCAAGACACAAAATGAAGCAAGTGCAAAAATAGATGCAGTAAAAATGAAAAAAGGGAAAGAAAAGCCTCACAGAGGGAAGAAGTACAGGGACCCAAAACCTGAAGCAAGATTTAGCTTTAATGACAGGAAGTATCAAGGTCAGGCCAGTGGTCACTCATCAAAAGAATGCACTAAATGTGGACAAACTCATGCCTGGGGTAAATGTCCAGCATTTGGCAAGAAATGTTATAACTGTCAAAAACAGAATCACTACGCATCAATGTGTCGACTGAGTAGACAATCCAACAGACCAAGTCCAATTACTCCAAAACAAGTCCAAGAAGTAGATTTGAGACAGGGTCAAGAAGAACTTGAGGATTGTTCAGATTACTTTATTGGCTCCGTCGTTTCAAACGTTCCACCCTGGACTACCAATGTTGAAATTTTGGGGGAAATGATAGAATTCAAGATCGACACTGGTGCTGATGTAAACATTCTGAATCAACAGACATGGAAACAACTAGGTCAACCTTCACTTGATGTATCAAAGGCAAGTCTGCTGAGCCCAGCAGGAAAAATTTGTACTTTGGGAAGATTTAAAGTAAAAGTCAATGACAGCAAAGTGGACATGTATGTAGTCAAGAATACAACTTGTAATCTCCTTAGCAGATCTACGGCTATTCACATGGGATTAGTGAGGTTGGTGAACAGTGTAACCCAGTTTGGCAAAGTAAACTGTCAACCAGTGAAGATAAAACTAAAGAGTGATACCAGGCCTTATGCTGTACCTGTATCACGTAGAGTGCCTATACCCCTTATGAAGAAAGTAGAATCAGAAGTCCAGAGGATGAAAGATAATGATATTATTGAAGAAATCAATGAACCAACAGAATGGGTATCCCCCATGGTTCCAGTCTTAAAGCCTTCAGGAGACGTTAGGATTTGTGTGGATCTCAAGAAACTCAACCAAAACGTCGAAAGGGAACGGTACATCTTACCAACAATGGACGACATCATTTACAAACTAAAGGGTTCAAGAGTATTTTCGAAGCTGGATGCGGCTTCAGGTTATTTACAAATACCACTTGATGAAGAGAGTGCAAAACTTACAACTTTCATTACACCAATGGGAAGATTTTACTTCAAAAGACTTCCATTTGGAATTTCGTCAGCACCTAAAATATTCCAGAAAGTGATGGAGAAAATACTTGAGAACATAGATGGAGTCGTATGTTATTTTGATGACATGCTCATCCATACCAAAGATGAAGCAAGCCACACAAAGACATTGCTAATAGTAAAAGAAAAGCTCCAGAAGGCAGGATTAAAACTGAATGAAAATAAATGTACATACTACCAAAGTGAAGTCAAGTTCCTCGGACATATAATCTCAGAAAAGGGTGTGAGGCCTGATCCAGAGAAAATAAATGATATCAAAAACATGGAAGAGCCAAAAAATATTCCTGAGCTAAGACGGTTTCTAGGAATGGTCCAGTATCTTGGCAGGTATATCAAGAACCTCTCAACAATACTGAATCCGTTGAACCAACTTTTACAAAAGAACTCAGCATGGTACTGGGGAGCCGATCAAAGGAAATCATTCGAAACAGTCAAAGAATTACTGTCAGATTCAAACACATTAGCATTTTTTGATTTGCAAAAGGAAACTGTAGTGAGTGCTGATGCTAGCAGTTCTACTTCAGAAACACAAAGAAAGTTGGAGACCAGTTGCTTATTGCTCAAGAACACTGACTAAAGCAGAGATGAAGTATGCCCAAATAGAGAAGGAATGTTTAGCTGCTACGTGGGCTTGTGAAAAATTTGAGAAGTACTTGGTTGGAATGGAACATTTTGTTCTCAACACTGACCACAAACCTTTAGTGCCATTGATCAACAACAGACACCTCATAGAGTGCCCCATCAGATGTCAGAGACTTTTAATGAGACTCACGGGATTTAAAGTCAAAGCAGTGCATATTCCTGGGAAAGACATGGTTGTTGCTGATGCATTGTCCAGAAGTCCATCAAAAATCTGCACAGAAACTGAACTACAAGAAAATGTGCAACAATATGTATATGAGGTTATGTCATCATGGCCAGTATCAGATGCAAAACTAGACCAGATTAGAAGAGAAAGCAGAATGGATGAATGCCTCAACACAACGATGGAATATGTCCAACATGGATGGCCAGAATACAGAGAAGATGTGAAAATTGCAGCATTGAGTATGTATCCATTCAGAGGAGAACTCAGCTTAGTGGATGGCATCTTGGTACGAACAGACAGGATTGTTATTCCATACTCAATGAGACAAGAAATAAAAGAAATCATCCACGAAGGTCACTTTGGAATAACAAAATGCCGAGAAAGAGCAAATCAAAGTGTGTGGTGGCCCCAAATCAGCCATGAAATCAAAGAAATGGTATCAAGATGTAAACAGTGCATTACAAAGAAACCTACACAGAGGAAAGAACCGCTGTTACCGTCAACGCTACCTGACCGACCATTTCAAAAAGTGGGAGTTGACATTTGTGAATTTCAAAAGAAATCATACTTAGTATTGGAAGACTATTATTCCAGATATATAGAGATTATGTACTTGCCCAACACAACTTCTTTCACAGTGATCAGCAAACTAAAGTGTTGTTTTGCAAGATATGGTATCCCAAGCTGCGTAGTATCTGACAATGCCAGACAATTCACATCAGATGAATTTGTACAATTCTCCAAGAAATGGAATTTCCGACATGTCACAAGTAGCCCAAGATTTCCACAATCAAATGGGAAAGCAGAAAGAGCAGTCAAAACAGCAAAAGAAATACTGTCTCAAGACGATATATTCCTCGCTATTCTTGCGTACAGATCCACACCATTGGTGGAACTGGGAATAAGTCCTGCAGAACTACTTTTCAACAGGAAAATAAGAAACACGTTACCATGTTTGCCACAAAACCTGAATAATACCGGGTTAGACCATAAAGAACTGGAAAGGAGAGACAGAAAGGCCAAGGAAGCCCATAAGAGAAACTATGACAAACGACATGGGGCAAGACATCTACCAGAACTCGATAGAGGAGACACAGTCCTTGTCAAAACAGATCTGGACAAACAATGGAAAACTCCAGCTGAAGTTGTAAAGAAAATAGCACCAAGGTCATACATTGTCAAGACTGAAAACCAAGGCGAGTTGCGAAGAAATCGACGTCATCTCTACCGAGTTCCAGAAGGAGTTCAGTATGATATTCCAGATCATGATGTCGAGACAGAAACCACAGAGGATCATATAGATCGTAGGATTTTTGTGGAAAATTCAAAAGGGGCAGGAGGAAACAAAACAGCCAGTCCTTCTGAAACAAACAAGACTGGTCATACTTTGAGTCCTGCAAAAGCACATCCTGCGATAAGTTCGTCCAAGGGAATTGTCCTAAGAAGATCCAATCGACAGGCCAAGGCGCCCAAGCGCCTCATATGTGAATATTAATGTGGCTTTCAAGGTGCAGCCATAAAGGATATATTATGGTAGCACTTAGCCTATTGTAATTAGTTATGAAACTGTTGGAAGTTTGTGTTACATTGTTTCAGTAAAATTACTCTTCAAGTGTTAAGAGAAGTACTACAGTAAGCAAGGAGCATACTGGATCTGCAATATAATTTCGAGATTCTTCAGAAGGGGGGAGATGTACTGATAATTGAGTCACACAAGGCAATGTGGCAACTTGTATAAACCTGGCAATGAGGAGCGCCAACGGCAAGCACTTGATGACCAACATAGCGGACAGACAACACGTGTCACGGCTAGAGTAGAAAGAATACGCCCTATAAATCCTGTACAACACAGGTGACATGTATTTGTATTTGTATTTGTATTTGTATAACTCTTTAATCCCATTTGGGAAATTTTGCCTTTGTGCCATTGCACCCCAGTTACAACTGGAGCAGGCACGTCGTCGCCACAGTGCAGCGCCGGTCGGCGTTTTTTTTTTTTTTTTTGGTGGTGGGGGGATGAGGGGGAGTGGGTGGTAGGGATGAATTTTTATTTAATTTTGCCCGGGCAGCGGCCTGTTCGGCCTGCTCTTTACGATTTCCAACTGCCAAGGTATCTTTAACGTGCGCAACGTGCACACGGGCCCTCCGAATTTTTTCGTCCTTATCCGAGAAGACTAGGTACTCGATCCTACCCCTCAATAGGATCAGGGACATGAAAATATGAGAAAAATCCCAAACTTCCAACATGCCTGCACCGGCCGGGTTTAGAACCCGGGACCCTTGGCATGAGAGGCGAGCACCTTGCCTCTAGACCACCTTGTCCCCAACATGTAAGGGGAGCGTCACGGTGGCTGGACACAGAGGAGAGCTGACCGATTTTCTGCTCTGTCCGTGTGGCGAGACAGAAGTTCTCATTTTTGTATACGACCGATCTACATCCCTTGATCTGTAGCCCAGTAGTGTGACTTTGGTTTCTATTATATCTCTATTTTTATTACATCTCTAAAATTAACGTAAGTATATTGTGAATTTGTACGTCGTCATTTTTACAATGTAAATGCAGTGAATTCAGAGCCGTTCCCAGGATTCTGGAGGTGTGCAATTTTCCCAGTGAAGACAGTGCTTTGCAAACTTTACACGTGATACTTCGGAACTTTTTGCACAACGTGAAACCAACCCACATGGTAAACTATTGTAATTCAACTGTTGTTGTTTTTTTCTTTAAAAATTGAGATACTTTTGGAATGCGTGTAACCCTTGACAGCCCACACAGATTGTGTTTTAAGTTGGGGGTTAAAAAAAAAAAAACTGGAAACAAGAGGCTGAATAAAGTTTTTCAAAATGTCATAACTATTAAATCTGATAAAGTTATCCTGCTTTATTAACGCAAGGCTTTGCAAATGCAGTAGTAGTTGTGTTGTTGTTTTTTTAATTCGCGTTTCAGCTGCGTGCCGCTATGGAGTATCAGTTCGATGCATATGCCCCTTGACTTGGAATGAATGAAAAGAAAATGGCAGTTTTATCCCAACAAAATGTTTTAATCTACGAGCCACTTATGAAATGTGCACCCAACCAGTAATCCTACAGAAGTCCGACTCGTAGGATAGAGGTCGAGTTTGCTTTTAGGAATGATGTCGACATGTCGTTCCTACGAAGGTCCGTTGGATATGACATTATGCCGCGCCGACGTCGGTTTGATGTAGGAAATCGGACCTACGGTAATCCTATCAACCTTACGGAAATCCTACACATAACTACGTCAGACTGACGTAGGTGTTCTCGATTTTGGCCATTTTTGATCCCCCTCCTTCCCCGCGTTTCATGCTCTATCGTCAACATAGCGTATTTCCCCTGGTAGGCCCATCAGTATATGGCCATTCAAATGACAAAAGTCCATGATAAGTTCCTGAACCTCTAAGACTTTAAATGGCATGTTGCATAAACTGTTTGCCTTTTGGGGCCCAAATCTGATTTTTATATATTATCCTACAACTTACTACACTGAAAAAAAAAAGTATAAATAAAACTAAGTTTTTAATTCATTACCATACTTGATAAGCTTCCGTGTGCTTCACTGAGCCATTACCAAAAAGGGTGTATTACACTTGCGAACTTTAAAATTTCAAAGCTCACCGAACATTACACTTGCGAACCTACCCGATATCGGGGCAAATATCGGATTTTGCTCGAATATGGGGGCACTGTTCGATTACGAATATTCGCCCCCCCCCCCTCCCCTCACCCAAGCACAAACACAAAACAGGCCAAACAAGTCAATCAGTGAAACACATGGCAATAAACATGTGTCATAGCGTGTGACAACACAGTGATAACAAGCTTTTACACTCTCAAGCAAAAGGCGTAAACACAATTCGTGACTGCAGAGCCCACCGGCAAAAAACACAATTCATGTATCTTTACACACGTGAATACATTGTGGAAAATAATTTTGACATCCTGATTTTCATACTTACAACTGGTGCTGGTGCTAACTGAAAATCCGAGGCTAAATAAACCACTATACCCCCTCATACTTACAACTACGTCACAGTGCGACTGTGAGGACTGCAACTCCAACAACACGATGGATATACAGATAGTTGAGACAAGTAAAGGCAAGCCAGCTATTCAACTGGAAGGACACCTGTACAGACTACTGAGATCTATTGCAATATGTTCAATCTTCTCAACACCATCTACCAAGAAGTCAATGGAGAGAACCTTGATAGTAAAACCTTGCATCTTGACTTTGAGAAGGCAACCCACAAGGCAGCAACGGAGACGTTTCCAGGAATGACGGTGAAAGGCTGCCTATTCCACCTTAAACAGAACTGGTGGAGGAAGATCCAGGAGTTGGGGCTGTCTGGTGATTACAAATCTCAAGATTCAGAAATAGGCCAGTTCCTGAAGCTCACTTTTGGACTGCCCTTTTTTGATTACCTGGACGTCTATGAAAGCTTCGCGTTTGACATTTTGTTCCAGGCCCCTATTGGCGAAAGGATAGACAAGTACCTGACATACCTGACGGAGACCTACATCTGCAGCAATTCTACATTCCCACCAACTTTGTGGGCCAGCACTGATGTCACCAGTAAGAGAACAACAAATGGGTGTGAAGCATTCCACCGAAAGCTGAATGGCCTTTTTTACACCAGTCATCCGTCTGTTTTTTAGCTGTTCGACCGCCTACAAGAAGTCCTATTTGAAAATCATTTCAAGATGCGCGAGGGACACCCAATACCACGGCGTGAAAGAAAGAAGCAGGAATGGCTGGCAGCAGCAATCAGCCAATACAAGGACGGAGCCCTTGCAAAAGACAAGTTCCTGAAGAAAATATGCTTTACGTCATTGCCGAACACTGGCTTGTAAATAGCTCCAGAACAAGAAGAGTCTCCCATGTAAATAGTGTACATAGTTTTATCCAGTACTGTGAACAATAAAATTAAACACAAACATTCCTAATGTGGCCTCATACCAGTATGAGACAGTCCCAAGCCTGTAAACACAGAGGGGGAATGCATTACGATTACCAGTACAACTCGATTACAAATCGTTAGGTTCGCACATGCAATGCTTTAATTTTTGTTGAACCACTATAGGTTCGCAAGTGTAATGTTTAAATTTGCTCAAAATTTAATAGGTTCGCAACTGTGATATTTTGAAAAATAAGGTTCGCAACTGTAATGCTCCCGAACCATTTCCCTCCCCGCCCCACCCACCATGAAAGTGTTTCATACGATAGGCTCCTCCCCTCCCACCAACCCACACCCTTCCTAGTATCTACCATTAAGACACATGATGTTACAGGGGCCCCCATGAGTAACAGACCTTTCTTATAATTATTCTTAGTAAGTAGATTTGTTTGACGAGGGTTCTGGACCTCAAAGACTTGTAGCTAGTGGTTGGGCGAACAGTTGAAGTAGGCCGTCATGGTTGTCTAGTTGTTTCATCTCCTGCAGATTCGCTCTGTCAAGAGTTTAAACTGACCATAAGATAATTATGCAGATTGTTCCCAAGAAGACCCAGCCTATTTCCGACCGTTGTAAATTTGCTATCACCACCTACATTTGCCCACTTGGTTATGTTAGAAAGACTTGGGAGAGAGAGAGAGAGTGAGAGAGAGAGAGAGACAGACAGACAGACAGACAGACAGAGAGACTTTGGACCAGCATTATCCTACCTCTATCTAAACAAACAACAAACCACGCACACCTAAACTCCAATATGAAAACTACCTAAAAGTAGTATAGAGAGGGTTACATAGTGACCATTGACCTCCTGGTCCTTATACAACAAGCCTTCCCTTGCGGGTGTTCCGGACATTTGCACTCTAAACTCGAGACAGACCTACACTGTCACTGACCTAGTCCTTTTCAATGTCCTGTTCACATTCTGCTCGGCTACGCTCGATATACAAGTTTTCAGTGAGACTTTCAGCAGTGTCAAAAAATTTCGTTGACATTATTGTGTCCGGCCTATGAAGTTTGATCTGGAAAACTGTGGAGTCTCTTCAGAGAATTCTCAGTTTAGCTGGTCGTCTTTCTACAATTATATTTGTGTACCCGACGCAGTCAGGACATCGGCAAGGTAATGAACGACGTACATGTCGTGTATTGTCTTTGTCATTATCAGGGTGAATGTCAGCCTATCTGTCGTCGTTTCACATCTTCTCCCACAGCGTGGATGTGATCGAGGGTTTTCAACCAGAATATGTTATGTTCAAGTTTATTCATTGCGCTTAAATGCCCGCAGATATCCAAGGCACAAGGTGTGTGACTTATTTTCATAACCGAATAAAACTATTCATGTGACCGTGATGAAGTTAAAGCAATTATTCAAATTTTCACTAAGGTTACAAATTTCAAACTTGTTTTTCTCAACTGGACGAATTTGGACATGAAACATTCAGGTTGCCAACCCTCGAGATGGATTTGGAATTATTATCAAATTGTCAGTGAGCCGCCGAATAGAGTTTCCGTACGTCCTGACAACTTTGAATTCTCACGGTTCTGCACAGACTATCTCAGAATTGTTTTCGTTTCGTTTTCTGGTTGAAAGGGCCATGGGTTGGATTAAAGACTAGGCTTTCGGGTTAGGGATCGGATGGGTGGTAATGGCGTACGAAAACTCTTCGCACCATGACTGGGGGGGGGGGGGGCGAGGGGGTATTTTCAGTGAGCCCTTGTGATTCGTGTCGACAGCGTAGTTTATGTTTACAGTAGTTTAGTTAATATCACGGTCTTTGTAGTATTGCCGTAGTTGGTGGACGAGCAGGGTCGTGTGGTGGCAAGAGCGTTAATGGTGGTTGTTTAACCGTATGATTTATAAGTTATCCGTAGTCGCACGTCTCATACCATCGGGCTTCGTTCGCCCGTCGCTATCATGCCACTCTTGGTCCAGTTTCTGAAATTGTACAAGCATGTTTAAGTATTCAACTCAACAGTGAGAGGAACATCAGTGCAACAGTACGACAGAAGTTTCATAGACCAGCCAGCACCAATGTCGTCGATGACTCAGACGTGTTCAGCCTCTCTGAATGTATTGGTTATCTGATGTAAACTGAATCTTTCTCTTTCATTTGAATCGAATGTTTAAATTTTTTCAGTCTGGTTTATTTATTTTTTTTTTGTTCTTTTTAAATCTGATTTTTGTAATGAAAAATTAAAAAATTCGTTGGACGATATTCTGACCTGTGTCGTGTCATAATCACCCGTTGGCTACAGTTCATGTTACTCTCAGCACTCTGATCTCACAGAAGAGCCTGATAAGATGCTGTGAACGCAAAAAAATAGAGGGCTAGGAAAAAAAAAAAAAGAAGTAGAAAACGTGTCTGATAAGAGCAATCAGCGTCCAAGGTGTTACTGCAAAAGACTCTAGGTCAAGTCACTGAAAATATTCCTGCAGGTTCTTATCCTACGGTACCTGCAAACCCATGGGCTACACTGGCCTCCCCTGTGTGTTGCCGTAGAACGAGTGATTCCGCCCACCGTTTGTCAGCTGATTTTGTCGGTCAATGGGGACATGAAAAAAACAAACAACCTAATAAGGTTATATTTTCTTGATGTAGTTCTTTTCTGGATAGTTCTGTAGGCCTAGACTACATGGCGTTGACGACTTTTACCATTTTCTTAAAAGCTGTTTTGTGTGTGTGTAGGCCTATGTGTGTGTGTATGTGTGTTTAAAGCCACTAAGAAGAGCACAGTTTAACGAAACTGGCATCGGAAGAAATGAGAACTTCGTTTGATTTGATTTCAAAGGAGGAAAAAGAAATAAGACAATGGGTTTTACTTGGTGTCACAGGACTTGGGCTTTTTCATTAAAAAAAAAAAAAAGCAAAATGGAAGAAAAGAATTACTCAGAATAAAGATGGAGCATTGCATGAAGATCTACACATCAATTTTGCTGGCGTGCAAATGAAACATTTATCAGTGTTATAAACTCCTCTTCTAGAATATCTCCACGGGAGTCTTTATGAAACTAAAGTCTGCAAACCTTTGAATGAAATTATCAAAAGTGCAAATAGCATAGTTCAGCCAAGGTTCCCGATCGCCGAGTGCTGTTGTCCCTGTATGAGGCTTGACGACCGACTGTCGAGTTCCCGCGCACCCAGCACTGCTAAACTTGTACGCTACAAACAATTGTAGATAACACTCGTTCACAGTACGTGCAGCCGTGCGGCGCAGTTCAAACCAGTTCAACATTCGGTGCGTGCTTTTACTCTAAAGAAGAGGTTGGACTTGATGCGAACGATATAAAAGTGCGCGGTGCGCGTGGTGTCTTCTCGAATAACTACTACGCTTGACAGAGGCAACGACCGCAAGCGAAAGGTATCACTGGAAAGAAAACAAACCCATCAACACCAGCTTTTCTGAACTTTTCTGAAGGTGGGACGTGCAAAATGATCGATTTTTGTATCCTCTTGTTATTTCAGAATTCAGATTTTGAAGGCGCTGAAAATTAAGTTTGTTCACTGAATGGAAAGCAAGATTTCGAAAACTATATTATTTTGGAGGGTCAACAGAGTCAAATAGAATCGGTTCATAGACGCAGAAAGGAACGATCCATATCAGCAGTGTTTTGTCCTTGCAAGAATCGCCATTATGTTAGTGAAAAGATAGGTGTAGCATTATTTACTGAAGGAATTCTAGAGTAGGACTAGGTATTTCTTCTTCTTTTCTCTTTTTCTATTGGAGATTGGAGAAAAAAGAAAGACCTACACTCATTTGTGTGAGTGTTGACCACATGGTTAAGTTAATGGCAAGTTTTTAACCACACTGTACACACTTATTCTCTGAAATTGATTGTTGATTAAGTGTTCTTTTTATAATAATTATATTTCTCAGGCCAAAGACAGGAGTTTGTTCTGTTATTTGTATTGAGACGCTGTGAATGACGCAGAGTTGCTGCATTCATATTTTGTTTCGCAGAAAGGCACAGGCTTTATAATTGATATTATTGTTGCTTGAATTTGGAATGACCTGTGCAGAGTGAGAGTTTCTTAGGGATATTGTGGTAATGGATGCAGAAAGATAGAAAGAGATACAGAAGATCGTGTTTACCCTTCGCGATTCGTCTCAACAAGATATTGTAGCTAGATGTCTGACATATTTTACATAGTTTTCATGCCATGTTACTTCATCAAATAGTTATACCTGTTATTGAGTTATGATATGTTCTTATAATGATGAATTTAGATGTGTGTACCATGTATAATGCTCTTAAAAGGTTAGTGAAAGAGAATTTCCCGCATGGGAAAATAAAGTAATTCCTACCTTGTTTTATCTTAACTGCAGTTTTCTTACGATCTCGACCCAAAAAAAAAAAAATCATTCATAATCATCTCAAGTAATGGTGTAACACACCAATGTTTCTGCAGAAAATATGAATTTTCATATCAAGTGCGTGTGTGTGGCAGTCCCGCTTTTTTCATTGACAAGGCACTACTCCATTTCTAATGAATATTCTTTGTGATGCCTCGATAAGTACCTGTAATGGAAATAAAGAAGAAAGATTAAAAGACAGATGAAAAGACGAAAAATCAATAAATGAATTAAAAAGAACTTTTGTAAAAAAACACCACGGCTGTAACTATGTACACCATATATGGTAATTAATGACTTGTCAAAGGTGACAGTTGTTAGCAGTGTTTGGCCACGCCCCCGTTCTCCTCGGGGAAGCCAGATGTAGCCGGCCGGCCAGTGTAACCACGCGACTGATTAGAATAACAGACAGCGACAGTCAACGTTGACGTTAGAGAGAAATACGTTTGATCAAGCGTGCATGTGGCAGTGTATACATAAGGTATAATTTAGCGTTGTGCCAAAGGTAGACTTTCTCAAAACCCGTGTTTTCACTGGAGGAAAGTATTGAATTTCTTACACGCAAGTACGTACAAGTTTGGTTTTGAATTAGTTGATACAAAATTTCTACATATGCATTTTTTAAAATTTTTTTTTGTAATTATTATTACTTCTTAAGATGGTATGACATCTTGACTGGAAGAAAAAAAGATTTGGGGTCTGTAATACAGAGTACTGAAACAGGTAATAAGTTACATTTGTCCCAAGCACTTGGCCTTTGTAAGAACATTAAACATAATTATTGGAGAACATCTCTGTCTGGCTTCAGTTTGAGGCTGGGGGCCCGAATCATATTGGAGAAATTGACACCAAATGATTTTAAATCTCAAGAAGAAGAATTAAGGATTTTATTATTATTATTATTATCTTCCCCAGGTATGATTATTATTATTATTATTAATATTATTTTATTATTATTACTATTACTGTGTTTCTCGGGGGCCTCAGCTGAGGGCTGTTCTCTCCCAGGTATGATTATTATTATTATTATTACCATTACTGCTATTTTCAGCTTTACTTTCATACAGTGAAGATTATAGAAATGCTCTGAATAAAGAGTTATCTTTTCAAGATTTAACCCCAATATTTATCATTGGAAAAAAAGATGTGCTCAGAGTGTACATCTAATAGATCTAATATTTATGAATATTTCTCTTGAGAATAGTTTTGTTCCGATATTTTTTTCCTCTATTTTATTTCCCTCTGGCGGATTGCACTTTCGTTGTTTTCTGCTGTAACTTCAGTTCAATGGAAAATATGTCACTATGATATCGACAGAACCCGTATACGCGCGAAGTCGCACCGTATTTGAGAATAATGTGGGTCTTGAACTTATCCCTAGAATTTGTCTTGACAAATTAATATGATATGTATTTCAGACCTATCATCATACAAGCTCGTCGTAAATGTACATGTACATGAATTCATTCTCAGCGTGACTTCCGCCCGTTTCATTTGATTTTTTCTCGCTGTTCATTGATAATGATGACAATGAAGTAGATTGAAACTGCGGGCTTTTCCGGGTTTCCCGACGGCTCAAGGGGTCTGATAGGAAAAAAAAACACAAAATAATAATTTACTCGCATTTGCATACATACATAAACACAAATACAACTACACACGTGCAAGATCGAATGTACATACAACACACATCCCATGTATTAAACATGGCACAGAAATTCCATCAACATTCAAAATATATTTTAAATGAATGGATTTTTCTACTGTTTTGAAACCTGGTGATGGATTACAGCTCCATGCTGTTTAAATGTTATTGCGTCTTTTAATCGGTAATAATAACAGATAACACTGACCAAGCTCTCCATCCCGTCAAGTAATCTCTAAGCCAGTGGTTCTCAACCTTTACCAGGCAAGGGCCCTCATAGCTTCCAAATTTCCTATCTTCTCCCCCCTCCTCACCCTTTTTCTCGTGTTGATTATTCATTTAAAACACCAAAACCAAGACGGTACTGTAATATATTGTCCAGAAAAAAAAAATTGCGTTGTTTTCCTCAGTTATGAAATTGTTCAAAGAGTTGATGTGGCAGTATTTTGCAAATACCGAACGCTACATAATGAATGAATTCACATTTACGGAACGTGAATGTATTCATAGTTAATATACTTGTTTTGAACAGATACAGCAAAACAAGTGAATAAAATAAAGGATGCGCTGATAAAAATTAACTGTCGCCGCCGATTGAAAACCATGCAATAAGCGGAGGGAAAATAAACAGCACAATGTTTTTGTAAAACATGCATTAAAAAATTTGGTCATGAATAAAAGCGTCAAAGCATGAATGTTACGGTAACTGGTCTTGTATCAAAGTTACCTGCGACACAGAGCCGTCTTAATGCGTGGGCACACTGGGCAGTTGTCCAGGGTGCCTACGGATTTATGGGGCCCCATGCACGCAAAATTTACATTGAATTTTGAAACTGGGGGCAGCAGCCTATTGCTTTGCCCAGGGGCCCAGACGATATTGGGAATGACCTCCAGGAAGAACTCCTGCATGTTCTGCTCTCGGTCCTGGGGCTAAACAATGAATTCTGTTCTTGTTTTTCTCCCAAGCAATCAGAATTCGCTGTCTCAGAACTGAAGAATGAATGTACAAAGAACTGACATTTTCAAGAAACATTTCAAAACACACTTGTTTCAATTGATGGAATGCAACCACAACTCTTTCTGATCGTTGTCAGTTCTTGTATGTTCCTTGTATTGGGGAATTGAATGTGAGTGGTAGAATGACTTTATAGTTCTTACAGCTTGTGTTACGTGATGAAAGACTGAAATATAAATGCTTTTTTTTATAATTATTTATTAGTAGTACTATTTCCGATAGCATTCTTTTATTATTCTTTCAATGCATTATAGTGGGGGGTGAGGAAAGGCGGAGAGAATTTGTATATATTCATAAGAATCAGAATTCCTAACTTCGTCCGTACAGAGCCGATGTTTTGCATTTATAATATACTTTGAATAGTAAGAGAGTACCACAAATGTTGTGAACCATGTGATAGTATTGATATATTATGTGGTGTAATTATCGTGGTTGCTATAGAAACTGCTGTCATAGTGGGTTTCGGGATAATGTTTAAAAATTCAGAAAGCACAAATCTTGACCAACCGAATTTAATGAAATTTAAACTTTCAGCAGTTTGGTATGTTTGGTACATTGTATGAGAGAGAGAGAGAGAGAGAGAGAGAGAGAGAGAGAGAGAGAGAGAGAGAGAGAGAATGCCTTTTTGTGTCTGTATAGGTGTGTTGTGTGTGTAATATTTTTTGGCCAATCTGTCCCGAAACACCTCCCCCCCCCCCCCCCCCCCCCATGTAAACAAAAAAATTAACGATAATGATTTTAAAAAAGGAATAGAGAAACTGGCAGATTTTTCTCTTTTTATGTTTGTGTGGGGGATTGGGGGAAAGAGAGACAGAGAAAGAGAGACAGAGAGTGAAAGAGAAAGAAAAACGGATGGGAATAATGAAAGACAGTATGAGATTGAAAATTCCTTTTACGTAATATAAATACGGATATGGATAAAAACAAATTGTGGATTCATGAATACCCAATAACAATAGAACAATGCAATATTATGTCGTTTCATAGACAAAACATGTTTATAAAGAAACGCATTTGTTTTTGGTGTTGTTTTTTTTCTGAGTGCAAAGCAATTTCCCCCCGCCCAGATATAGACAAAAGAAGAAAGGCGGGAGGACATTAAATTTTAAATGCATTTTTTTCCCTCCATAAAACACTTCCGTGGGAAGCAATTGATATTTAATGTCTTTTTTAGACAATGGGGGACGAGAACACAAATGAAATTGACGCAAGTGGCCTACAAAGCGGACGTCTTGATCCCGAAATCTATGAATCATTATGTTGTAACAGCCCCCCCCCCCCCTCCTCCGTTTTAATTTGATTGGGTCTTATCAATTTCATCTTCTGGTAGTAAACAGACCAGTTTTTCTGTGGTTTTTATAATATTTCAGAAATTAAGTTGTTCATGAAGTTGCATTTTTTATCAATAATGTGAAGCTGCATCTTTGGTCAAGAATGTGAAGTTGTATTTTGGTAAAAAAAAAAAAAAAAAAAAGGAATATGAGTTGCAGTTTGGTGAGGTATAATTATGAAGTTCCTGTTTGGTGCAGTATATGAAGTTGCATTTTGGTCAAGTGCTTGAAGTTGCATTTTGGTCAAATACATGAAGTTGCACTTTGGTCAAGTACATACATGAAGTTGTGTTCTGGTCAAGAACGTGAAGTTGGATTTTGGTCAAGGATAATAGAAAGGCAAATGTTTGGGTGAGATTTAAAGAAACTTAAAACTAATCTCACAATATCATAGTTTTAAACTGCGTGGATCCAAGGAAGATAAAATATGTATTCTTTCGGTGGAGCTAACAAGAGTGCTCAAACCTAGATTATGCTCATGCATTCGGAGAAACAGATTTTCATGAATGCATGCCGTTATGCGAAGTGCGTGGCCCACTTCAGAACTTACTTGCGCATTAATAAGTTGTAATTGTTTTTGTTGTTTATGCTTTCCCAGGAACAAGATAGCCTTTCTTTGCCATAGCAATAAGGAAATTGCGTGCGAAATATCAAGAAATGAATGCGTAAAAGTTGCTTTTTTTTTTTTCCAAACCGGCTCGGGAATTCTGACTGCCGTATAGCATGCGGCGTTTGTGGCCCAGTCGTACTTGAAAAACGTATTTTTGCAGAAAAGTTTACATTGCAACCAGGTTACCTCATCGGCATAGGATTACAGAGTGGTTCTGGGAGCGAATCGGTTGGTAATATTGTAATTTTTTTTATTTTTCTTGAGGGGAGGGGATGACCAATAAACACTCCCTTTAATAATCAAACTATAAAAGGTCACTCTGTACATAAGGGGGTGTTTATTGAGGCTACATGTAGCATTCATAACCAAAGTCCAGCCCTGAAACATTAATTGTGCTGCCCGCTTCTCGCTACGGTAATACTGATCTCCGGGTAGCCCAAATAGTTATGAAGGATACTTGTAGCCCCCATAAACACTCCCTTTTTTAAAGCTGGGGCTGTATCAGCCATGAGGCTATTGTTAAGGGGGGTGGGGTGGTGTTTTGTAACAGTAACCTGTAGCAGAACAATGAACGCATAGCAGTGTTAAATTCTCTGTTTGGCTTTATAATTAGACTCCGATACCTAGACTACAGCCCCTAGCCCATACTAAGTTCTTGGTGAGGTTTACCCGTGGGCACACTTTTTGTCTAGTTTTGGGGAAAAGTCGCTACAAAATGTCACGTTGTTTTGAGTGCAGGGTTTTGTTGTGGTTTTTTAGGCCACGTGTCTTATGAAATTGGAGTCGCCCAGGGCACATGAAGTTTGTTGATAATTCGTCGCGCGCAGTTGGATGCGCTGGGTCGAGAGATCCTGGCACTTTTTTTTTTTTGGTGAGTGCTAAAAGGTCGTCTCTCTTAAATCTGTTATTGCTTCAACGCCCTCTGTGTGTGTGTGTCTGTGTGTCTGTCTGTCTGTCTGTCTCTCTCTTTCTCTCCTCTCTCTGTCGTTTTTCTCTGTGTCTTCCCCTGTCCGTTTCCCTCTTGCTCTCGCTGTCGCTCTCTGTCTCTCTCTCTCTCTGTCTGTCCCTCTCTCTCTGTCTGTCCCTCTCTCGTGCACTCTCGTTTGAGAAGATCTTCAGAGATTTATCTGATTTTTTTTTTTTGCACATGAAATTGATCACATGCTAATCTTGACACTGGCAGGAAACAGTGGGCGTTCCAGTGAGCGTCCTCCAAGGATCTCGACGTCATGTTGGGATTGTGCGGAACCGTCATTAGAAATGTTTGCCCTACCGTCCTCTTGTATGACTTTGTCTTATTGGAACAAACCACTTGTTTTTGCTTGTTTATTCTGGCCATGTAATGTTTATCTGCCAAAGACAAATAACGCTTATGAAATACATTATGAGTTCAGTTGTTTTTAAGCTTTTGTATTACAATTTCGAAAAGTCAGAAAATCTCCCCAACAACGTCAGAGGCGTTCCTCGGAGTAAGGAAACGTCCAAGAAAATTTCAAGACTGCTTCATATCTGGCCTTCAACATGACACCCTGTGGAAAACGATCTAGAGGGGAAAAAATTAAGAAAGAAAGACATCAAAGCAAAAACACACCCACAACAACAACAAAGACCCACGGGATCGAGAATCGAATTCATGCTCTTGGCAATTTGCGCGGACGCTCTGCCAACAGAGCTAGTGCGCGGTAGTCGGCAGGACGGCACGGCACGTCAAGTCCTGATAGAAAATTATATAATGTTAACTATTCATTGTAAAACGAGACTGACACAAAATCCTAGCTACACTCCGACGATCTCTCGCAGGCCTGTAACCTGTTTATCCGTAAATAAAATCCTTGAACATTGGTAATTCAGACAGCTCTTTACCCCCTGACCCGTTCGGCACATATCTAAAATAAACATTATGAAAGGCAACGCTTGAAGCTGAAGGTTTTAATTTATTTTTATTTCATTTTTAAGTCCAACTGACACACTCTCCGCGTAAACTCTTGATAAGTGATGACATGGTGTGGAAACAAGGTCACCTGCAGTGATTCAACACTACTCCACGTTTTGTACGTGACTCGGCAACAGAAGAAGAAAAATAGGTCAGATTACGTTCAAGCGTCGCACTGTTTAGTGCGATCTTCTACAGTGCACGCACACTAGAACTTTAGTGCAGAGCTATTGACATCAACGTGTCCATAGATATCGAGCCCAGAGTGAAGTTGTCGCTGGTTTTGTTTTTTTCTTGTACGTCTATCCTCACTGGGACAAGGTACCGTGCCCCGGTTTATCCGGGCCGTGAACTACACTTGTTTATCAACAAAATAAAGTGGAAATACAGGTCCACGTTGAATTGCGTCGCTCAGCCGTTCCGGTGCTCTAAAGTTATCGGTACTTTTTATAATTATAAATCGTATCGTAAATTTGTTGTTGTTGTTTGTTGCTGTTACTGCTTGTGTTCACGCACCGCTTATTGCCAATGTCTTATTGATCAATTCTCGTCTTTTCCCCGCCTGTTTGCTGTCAACACTGTGATGTTCTGCCGCATACTGGCTGTTACAGCTACTGTTTTTCATGGCTTAGTAATTTACTTACAATGCTGTCGCTATGGTTGTTGTTGATGTTTTTGTTGGAGTCGTACCTTATTCATTAGCGGTATTTTAAGTCGGCTTCTTTTTGCCTCCAGTGCATCTACTAAAGCACTAATGCGCAATGTACTATATGCCCTGAGGTCATGTGGCTATGATAAACTAATCTCGGAAAGAAAGGAAAGGGGGAGGGGGGGGGGGCTGAATAAAGACTGTTGACAGATTAACAAAAATGTCATACAGAAAATAGGTCAGCAGGAAAACAAGATCACTTGACACATGTATGATAATGCAACAGATTCTGGTGTTAGTTGGCGATCCTAGTTCTTGTTTGTTCCAACTTCGCTGTTTGCACAATTAAGAAATTCGACGTAAGACGTTTGCGGCTTTAGTATTATGATAAGGAGTTAGAATAAATCGGAACTGTGAAATTTCTTGGTAAGTGTCCCTGGTCCCAAGGCGTTTGAGACAAGTGTCAGCGTGTGCATTTATTATATCTCTTCTAAGCTTACATATTGAAAAAAAAAAAAATGGAGATAAAATAAACGAGAATCCGCCCGCTCGCAACTTAAGTAAATAGTCCAGGGAATTGTTTCAAAACCTTTCTCACCCCAAAAACATTATTTCTATCCCCGAGTGAGTTCCTGCTCTAAAATTTATATAAAGATCCAGTCAAAGCAGTCCATTTCTTGGTCATCTTTGACCATTAAAGCCAATAATGCAATGAGTCAAGTTTGCATGGTTTTGTGGACTATTGAGTCAGGAACCTTGTGCACTAGGGAGACTGAATCAATTCTGTCTACTTGAAATACAGACATACAGATCGTACACTGAAAAATACAGTTAGCATAGGAAGCCGAAGTCTTGAGTCAAAACCCACACAAAACAATCTGTACTCGGCGCGCCACTGGCCAAAGTTGAGAAACAGGATGTGCACTTTTTATTCCATGTATTTTTGTTTAGAGTTTCTCGATGTGGCTCTTTTCCAAGCATAAACATCACGTGGTTTTTGCTCATATGACTTTTGTTTTTGCAGTATTATTACTTATCCGAGCTCTATGTTCAACAAAGGACGATTTTTTCTTCCATAGATCAGCAATTGTGAGATCTGGGCAAGTCCATAGTCTCTAATCCCAGTGTTCTACATCTTTCTGTGTCCATCAAGTCTTTCACCAACTCCGCTATGAATTCGTCCAAAGAGCTAAACAAGAGCACCAGTGGCCCTGCCACACCACCAGAGAAGAACAAGAAGCTCTCGGGTTGGATTGTGGGCTGGTTCTATGTCACAGCTATCATCTGTACTTGGGATGCCACCTTCATCATGCTGCGTCCATACACCTTGCCTGGTGGATCCTTGGCCTGGTTCTGGTACCTCTGTGAGTACTGTTGTTGTTATAGTCTCTTATTGGCAGCTTTTGTTAGGAGACCGTAGCATTTTACATAGTAAGCTATAGCTGAGCAGTGAACACAAAATCAGTATTTTCTCTGTTCGGCTTTGTAATAATATTAGGCCACGGTCCCGTAAACAACAGTCTTTATTTTTTGGTTAGTTTTGAGGAGTCTTCACTTTAATATTCTTAATATTTTTAATGTTCAAGAGATGTTCATCTTTTGTCTCTTGTCTTATCTTAAGTTGTTTTGTTTGTGTTTTATGTGTTACTTTTTTGCTATCTTCAAAAAGTGTTGGGTTTTTTTTTTCCCCGTTGGCTTCAAATGTATTCCCTGTTTTAGATTTTTCTTTGCCGAATTGATTAATTTCAACACAGTGTGTCCAGTGTAATTTGACATAAACAGGGTCTGAATAACCCTTTGGGAATGAAATGACAGTCCGGCCAGAATACTCCCTCACCCTCCCCGACATTTTTCATGTCCTGCTTTGTATGATTCATCGTTGGTACAGCATCCGTGCGTATTATTCTGCATTTCACTGACAGGTATTGCTACTCCTCAAACATCGCATAATTATCGTGATTCTGTAACTATGTTTTCTTTTCTTTTTTTCCATCCAGACAAATATTACGTGACTGTGGACCAGCGCTATCAGGACATCGACGATGCTTACGTATTTGCTCAGAGCTTGTAAGTCGTTTTGTCATCGTCATGTGGGTATCACTATCGCACGATAAATATTTGTCAGTTACAAAGCATCACCACAGCATTTATAACTTAGGCCCCATGTGGTAAACACAGTTTCTAAGCACTGTTTTCCCCTCAGCTCCAATGTCTTAAAGGTCTAAAGCATTCACTGGACTATCCCAGCCAGCGTCCCTAGGGAAACCTGACGCGTAGGGTGACTTCAAGTTTGCACATAGGAATGACATCCTGCCCACGTAGACCCGCAGGTTTCGACATCGCGCCAACATCAGTTTGATGTTGGGTTATCCGCCCCTGCGGTAATCCTACTAACACTATAGCAATCCTGTGCAAATCTACCTTGGTCTGATGCAGGCATGTTGGCTGGGAACTCTTCCGTCATCAGTAGTTTCCTAGCCCAGAAAATATGCTCAGATTTGCTACCTTCCTTGTCACGCCATCCAGTCCATTGAAACATTGTCATCACACAAATTGATTATTTGAGACAAGCTGAAGGACAATAAGTGTTGCATGTTTTCTTTCTTTCACCTCATTCTGCACACATTTCCTCACTGAAACCAGATCATGTAAGTGTTCAGAAATATAAGTTAATGTCAGTTTACAGAATTTCGGCATCATTAAATTTACCTAAATGAAACATTCTTTTATTCTTGCTCATCTCTAAACAGTCATTCAATTTGTGACCGAAAACAATACTTTTCTTGTCACTTCATTGATCTTTGCTGTTTTTGATTATTCTACAGATTGAACTATGCGGAAGTAGTACTGAATATTGTAGCCATCATTATGGTGAGTGCACTAACTTGTAGTCTTGTCAATATTTGGTGACCTTAGTTCTTGTTTGTTCCAACTCCACTTTTTGTACAGCTGAGAAATTAGACAATAAACTTTTATGATTTCAGTCATGAGGAGTTAACATAAAATGGGAACTGTTCTGTGAAACAGCTTGATAAGTGCCTCAACGTATTTTAAACGAGTGTCAAAGTGTGAATTTGTTATACCCCTATTACATTAAATTAAAAGTGCTCCAGTTTTTTAGAAAAAGGAGACAGAACAAACAGGAATTAAAATTACGATTTTGTGCGTGAGTGGGACACAATGAGAATACTGATTGTAGCTTGGTGTGAAAATGAGATTTTATAATGACTGTCATCATTATTGTCCTTGAGATGGGTTGGGTTTTGGAAGTTTGAAAGCTACTGTATGCGCCATAAAATGAGAACTGAATTTTCTGTTGAATTACACTTTTCAGTGTAAGATATGTGTGTCTGAAGCTCAAGTAGATTTCCCATGATCTTACATCAACGTTCATTCTTTGTCCTACATATATTTACCTTTATCTATCAGATGTTGACTGTTGTTTTTTTTGTATGTGTAAACAAGCAAACCTTCTGTGATGCAAGAATGGGCGTCAAGTTCTATGGTAACACTCTTGATAGCTGTCGGGATAGATGTCAAATGCTTTAGTCTCTTTCTGGACCAAAATACTTAATATCTGTCCCAGTAGCACTGGTATTTTAACGATACTGTTGTAGCAGATGATTTTCATGATTGCCCTTAAGACCTCTGAAGTAAAGATTTTGTAAGTTCTACCCAATTTTTCACAATGCCGAGACCTGATGCTTTCAACGAAGCTGTAGAGAGTTTCACTAACTATAAGGAGAGACTGGATGCATACATAATTGCCAATGATACATTGCTTTTTACCTATTTCTGTTGCAGTTAGCTTTGTTTTATGTATTTCTGTCCCAATCTAGCCTTTTTTCACGTATTTCTGTTCCATTTAGCATTTTTCAAATGTATTTTTGTCTTATTTAGCTTTTTTTGTATGTCTATCTATCCTATCTAGCATTACCGTCGCTCACGCCACACAGTTGCCACAGCCTTCATGGTCAGTGTTATGACCTTCTGGAAAACGGTTCTCTATTTCCTGATGTTCTCGGAATTCTGCACTGGTGGGATCTATCGCATTGGCAACACCTTCATGCAGGAGTTCTTCCTGGTGGTCATTCCGAATATCATCTGGGTCATCTTGCCTTTCGGGGTCATGTACGAGCTGTGGGGACAATTGATCCCTAGTGGCCAGGTTGTGTCCAGTCATCAGAAAGGCCAGCCAATCTGGCATCATGATGGAGATCATGTGATCATCAAAAATGGCCATGTCAATGGTGTTGCCTTGAATGGAAATGGGGTAGTGAATGGGAAGAGATATGCAGTTAATGGTCACACAAATGGCCTGGCCAATGGCCAGGTGCTGAACAGGAAAGGGAAGTAAATTTGCCGCAGAGGACAAAATAGACATTTTTGTTATTTATCATTGTTTGTCTGTAAATGCTTATGGTGGGCCTATCTCAGCCATGACCTGGAAGGGCTCTGTTGTGAGCAGTGAGTGGCACAATGTCCCTCTTGTGATGTGTTTAAGCTGTTGATAAATGGGGACATAGGAACTAGAGTTTGTAGCAGATTTATAAAAATGTGAACTTTGATAATAATTGTACCTTGCTTTGGTGGCGTTGGCACTGTGACAACATAAATACTAATAAAAGTAAGGGTGTGGTTCAGAGTTTTGTGTTGAAATGCAATCACTTAAATTTAGTCCCTAAAATAAAGGTAAATGTCAAATAATTGATTGACATAAAAGCCAGGTTTGATGTCTTTGTTTAGCCAGGCTTGCTGCTCTTGGCATTTACACATGGCTGAAATGAAAGCACTTGTGATGAAATGTTTTAAATGACGGGCAGAGTCCAAATTTTTTTAACCTTTTCACATCACCTCACGCAACGCTTAAGCACCCCACTTTACGACAGATCCAGATGCTACACTTTATAGTTGAGTGATTCTTCGCCCAATCTTTTCAGACCGCACAGCTCAGACCCTGAGTTTGCAAAGGTTTGCATTATTAAATACACTGAGCAACGTATGTTTGCTTACAAAACATATTACAGTATACGACTATCTTCTACTCTTAATAACCTATACATTGATACAACAGCCATATTTTGTGGGTTTGTTGTGGGGAGATTTTTTGAGGACTTTTAAATAAGCCCCAAAATTCTGCATCTATTACCACAAAATATTCAGAGTATTCATAAGGAAGGTGAAATGCACAAGCCTTGCATTGTGAAAAAGTGCCACCAAGGTTATGTGATTCATTTTCTTTTTTCATTGACATATATTTTATATTTTCTGAAAATATTGGTGCAGAAAAAGTCAAATATAATACCCCTGTTCATTACAGCAATTTCGTTTGGTCATATCATCTCTGGAACCATACCCTGATGTACTCAATGACATGTCATCCATTCAGAAGTAACTGATGTGTCCAGATTTGACTATGGAGCTTAGAATTGTGTATAGCTCATGTCAAATAGAAAATTCATTTTCATCTTTCAGCAATATTTATTTTATAATACAATAAAGCCTACATCACATCATGTTTCCACAGCCATCTCTGCACTTTTATTGATTTCATGGGGTTTTCTCTTAATATCAAGGTCAAGTGGACTTCAGAGAGTATAATGATGATATAATATATGTTTTTTTATCTTTGATAACGCCAACCCTTTTGACATTGTATCACAAAACCTGACATTTGAATTGAGTATTATCATTTTTTATCCTCTTGAACTTACTGCTTCGCATGACATAACTTACCTTACAACTGGCATTTTCTGTTTTATCACATAGTTTTAGAAGGTGAGTGAGTGGAATGGGCGATAACATTTGTTGCATAATATTATGGGTAATGGCGTGAATATGTGCATGCAGGTGTATGTGAATTTTGCTTATTTGAGGGTTGTGAACCAGAATGTGCAATGTCCAATTTTATTCATTGCTCTTAAATACTTGTAGATATATATCCAAGATATAAGACGTGAAACCGGCCATTAAAGCTATTCATGTGAACATATTGAAGCTATTGCAATTATTTGAATTTTTATTAAGGTTGCAAATTTCAAACTGGCCTTTCTCAATTTGACTGTTTTGGACATGAAATATTCTGTTTGCCAATCCTCGATGTATGTACACTGTACACACATGTATGAAAGTTTGTTTTTTAACCTATGGAGAGATAAGGTATTGTTGTATTTTTGTGTTATTGAGGTTTGTATCTCTTTATGAATGCATTGTATTGTGAAGTGTCAATGGGCATTTTTTTACCTTTCGCGTAATTGTTTTAACTATCATGCTTCTTTCTCATCATAGCTCATTTTTAATGAAACTGAATTTATATGCTATAATAAATGAAATAAAATTTGTATAAAAGATCAAAGTTGTTGTGTTATTGATGTATATTGTATGTAAAAAAAAAAAAATAGACATGACTATCTTTTATGTATGTTTAGCTGTTTGAGTGAATGTTGACTATTTCTGAAGATCCAGAAAAAAAGGGTTTTTAATAGTTTATTTACACCAGCAATAGAAACTCTCTCTCTCTCTCTTTCTCTCTCTCCCCGCCCCCCCCCCCTCTCTCTCTCTCTCTCTACACCTACCCCCTTCACATTTGCACACACACACTTCTGTCCCTCTCTCTCTCTATTTGGCTATATGCTTACACTATCTGTTTGCAACAAATGCAAGTGCCAGTCTCAGTATCTCTCACGTCCATCTAGATCTACTCACAATGGATTACTCCTCACTCAGAACAAAGTTTAAGCTTTTATTAACACAAGTTGCTACAGCCCATAGGGCCAGCGATAAAGTACGTAAGTTCCAGTTTGGAGATTTTAACCCCCACCCCCTCCACTTCCCATTTGTAAGCTTTTCAGAAACCAGGCTTCAACACCTTTTCGAGAAAATGAGGGTTGAAACTTTGGAGAGTTATGTAAAATCATCGTTTGGAATGAACTTATACATAATGAAAGTAGGAGTGAGAGAACCACTTTCATGACTAAAGTTCAGAAATCCGCCAAGTGTCGCCTATCATATAATAATGGAGCTTGGTCCCACCTTTGTTCCCGCAAAGGCTTTTTTACTACGCAACGTAGTGAAATGAAACTTGGCACATGCATGTAAAATTTATTAAGCCTGTACGTGTCGAGCTCATTTTTTCCCGAAACTCTTTACTTTTCCCAGAAATTCAGTTATAATTATCAGTTATCAATTCATGATTGCGAATACGACGTGATAATGTACTTCCGTCAATTCCGTCATTTCCGCCTCTTACCGGAAATGTAAACTAGAGTCAGAGCACAGACTAGGGATAAACCAGACGGGACATTCCCATTGTGTGACGTCACGAAACATCGTTCTAGCGTGACCTCAAATTTCGTCTACTGCTAGCCTTCCGCTATCTTGGAAACACTGCTAGTAACAATAATTATGGCAAATGCCTCATTTTATGTAATGTCGCTGACCGTTCGAATGTCAGAAGGAGAAAACGGAGACGTCCAAATCACATGGTTACAAAATAGTGGCGGACGTATTTCTTGGTGGTGCTTAATTGATTCTCTTTCAGTAAAGTTGGTTTGTGGAAATTGTCCAAAGCCTGTGATTCTGGTTCGGTTCAACAAATCGGGAGTTTTCACCTAATGTAGGTTTAGGAACATGATCAACAGATTAAGTATTTAATACAGAATACCCTGTCTGAATCGTATTACTTAGAATATTATTTGAGTTCAGTAAATTACTTTTTGAGCGGCTCAAAGCGGCTAGCTAGAACTGATCAGCTAAGCGCACACATGCCACTTTATGTGTCGCGTCGCATCGCATGTTTCTTGTTCTGTTTCTTTAAATCTGGGTGAATGAATGAAGATGCACACATATTAGCCCATTACAGAGTCAGCCGGGAACATGAAACTAAGACAGTGAGTCGCATATTGTATGCCTTTAGCCATTAACCGTCGCCGTACGTCGTTAAAAAGTATACGTGGCGTACGTTGTGATGTCTAATCGACACCAAACTTCTAAAACTAAAAGAACAATTCATTAGAATACCCTCTATAAAAGTACGGCGTCTGTCAGACCCGAGAACGTACGACCAGGGCTAACGTTCATTTGCTTCGGCATCTTCTACGTATAAGGTTTTGCCGTGGATATCGAGTGACCACGCTCAAGTTTTGCACCCAGGTGTAAAGTTTCTCCACTGACATGTTTCTCCGTTCTGTAAATTGGTTTTAGGTCTTTATTTTAGGTGGCTCGCTGCTCTTGGTTGTACCAGAGACCTTATATAGCGAGACAGGTAACTGTGGCTGGATCCGCGTATCTGGGTCAGGCATCCGTGTTGGCATTAACGGCGGTAACAGAAGACAAGTCTTTATTATCGGCAAGAAGCTTACATTGTTATACCGTATAATGGTGTAAGCTCCTCGATTCTCGGTAGTTGTAACAATGGCGAGCACTAAGAACAAACATTGTAAATGGTGTTCTGCTATGTACTGTACTAATTCAAAGAACAAACGACCGGATTTATCATTTTTCTCCTTTCCATTAGACCCAGTCAGGTAATAAACTTTTACGTGGCTTTTATTTTTATTTTTTTTAAAGCATCGGGTCAGCATACATTTATTGTCCAATTTGTTACAAAATTATTGTCAAATGTTGGTCGGGGATTGTAATGCATTGGCATTGACTTAAAGTTAAGGTATCCTTGATTACTTTGAATGTACTTTAAAAAATTAAAACTATTTTATTCTCGTAAATTATGACGCCTTGGTTGTTTTAAGATTATTGTTAGATTGAAAGATTAATTGTAATTGACAGGTTTTTTTAACGTATGCTTGACTGTGACTAACATTCTGGAGTGTCTTTCGGATCTAATATGTAAGTTGAGCTGAAAAGGAAGCATAGTGGATGTCTATGCAATGAAAGAAAAGAAAATATTATCCATTAGATTGAGCGTGACATCTTTGTGGCAAGGCATATTGTCATTCCTTCTCCAGATGCAAGAAGTGGGTAGTGAATACACGAAGGGCTGATCTAGAGAAGAAGTCGGCTGAAGCACTGCACAAGAGCAATTTTCTGTGTTCAGAGCACTTTGAGCCATGCTGTTTCAGCGCAACAGCAACAACGAGAAAACGATTGGTGAAAGGCGCCGTCCCAACAATTTTCAAAGTGCCAAATCCACCCCCCAAACTCACTGGAAATCGACCATTGCCTACACGTATCATTCAACCTTCTCCTCCCCCCGTATCCTCATCACAACAAAATGAACCTGGATCCCCAAATACAGGCGATGCCGACAAAAGGGTAGAAACAATTAAAAACTCTTTGCTCTAAAATCTCATATTACCAAGGAGTGCCTGGCGGCAAATGAGATGAAATTATAGAAACAAACGAAACTTACCAGTAAGTTGATGGTTGTTTCTGATTTCATCGAGTTTGTCGACAGGAACGGAGTGGTAAGATGCCCTCCCTTACTTAAAATCACTCCCACCCGGGTTACATTTGGATGATAAGAGACTACAATACACATGCTAGTTCATGAAAGTGTTAAACTATGATTTGAGCCATCTAAAGTGTGACTCGACCTGGCACGGCGCATATCTCTGTCTTTATTTTAAACTGTCTTTATCCACCTACAAACCGTATCTTTACTCATTGCTTTGTGGGGTTTTTGATAGCTAATCAATAGTTTGTTTCGACATTTACTTTCCTAATATCTGTTGTTCTGTGAATATACTCAGTAATGGCAGTGACCATACATAATTTGGGATTACTGGGAAATGCAAGAAGCTGCAAAGGTTGTTGATGTGACCCTTTCCGTGAAAGCTTTAGAAGAGTAGAAATGTAAAAAATACATTTGTTTCCTGTTAATTTCATGTTCTTAACATCTAATGCATGAATAGTTTGCGACCTTTGCCCTGACAACAAAGCTAATAACATTGTCAGCTTCAAGGACAATTCTTTCAGACTCAAGCTGTTATTTGGATACCATGTTTCTAAGAATGCCAATACAATATTAGCTACTACCCTCTCCTTCCCCAGTCCTATCCATAGTCTTTCCCCCTTTTATCACACTCATAAAACTATTTATCATCTTTTTCTAAACGTCAGTAAATTGAAAGAAATAGTGCCCATCATCGCCTCTTATTCCACTATTGTCAGCCTCCCATCTGACTGTGCGACCGCCGTTATCTGTATCTGGGTCACGCTGGGCCTGTCACACTGCACTGCAGTGCAAACGTATGGAGCGGCCCCGGCAGTTACCTGTCTCGCTATTGTAAGGTCTCTGGTTGTACACCCCACTTTTCTAGTCTTTATTTTAGGTGGCTCGCTGCTCTTGGTTGTACACCTCACGTTTCTTGTCTTTATTTTTCTTGTTAATGTTTGTGTATATTTTTGTGGTAGTTTTTGTTTTTTTTTAATTTGCCAGGGCAGCGGCCTTGTTAGGCCTGCTCTTCTCAATTTTCAACTGCCAGGGTATTTTTAACATGCACACGGGCCCTCGGAGATTTTCGACCTTATCCGAGAAGACTAGGTGCTCGATCCTACCTGCCATAGGATCATGGACAAGAATTTCTCCCCCAAACTTCCAACATGCCTGCATCGACCGGGAATCTAGCCCGGTACTTTCAGCATGAGAGGCGACCACCTTGCGTCTGATCCGTTTCTCCGTCTATACTCCCAGCGACATGTGTTAATGCATTTCCCTTTGCGTACTGTTGTTGAATCTGCCACAGATTTCGACCTGGGTGTATACCCTACATAGGTTACTGGGCCAACTGCTGAGTGCGCGTGAAAATAACAATTATATTTGTGCGCAGTATGCTTGCATCATGATGAGTTCGGTGAGAGAGAGAGAGAGAGAGATTACAACTCTGAAATACGTTGTGCATGTATGTGTACAATTACAAATGCGCTGTAACCTGCAACAGATTTCGGCCAATTACATCAGCTAATGTTCAGTTCAAAGGCTGGGATGTCACGACCAATGAAATTAGCTCTCCACAAATAGGGTACAGTGTTGAGACTGCCAGGTCATTGCAAGCTTCAAATCCCGTATTTCAAACGTTGCCAGGTTGCCAGTCGCAGGCTGAAAAAAAAAAACAACCTCTAGCACGGCACAATCCTTCCCTCCCCACTCCAGAGGTGAAGAAATTCGCCATTAACTATTGTCCCCCCCCCCTCCCACCCCTCCCCAAACGTTCTTTGGCGTCCCATGCCGTGCTACTTCATGTGTAGTGTCTGGTATTGAGTAATATGACAAGTTTATACAACACTACGTAAGACTCTCTGTGAAAATGGATTTCCCCCATGGAATAAAAAGTGAAACTTATCTTATCATTTCTTACCCTGCCAGGCCACTTGCTCAAGCCAAATACATTCACCACAGACCCCCCCCCCCCCATCCCACCTCCACTGCCCACCCCCTTAAATTTCCCAGCATGTTTCTGCATGAACCAAACATAATAATATTTTGACCGATATTTCTCAACGATCTGGATGTTCTAAGGGGTAAGCCAGTCCAAGGCTGGCGTAGGCCCCAGATTGGTGACTCGCCATGTAATTATTATGAATCACACTGAAATATTACTCACTGCCCACACCGCGATGGTATTGGGCAATGAGTATCGGTAGTGTTTTAGTGTGATACATAATAATTAGGCGACGAGCCACCAGTTTGGCGACAACACCAGCCTTCGCCTGGCTTACCCCTGAAACGGAAACAAAAATTAGACGGGAACCGGTTTGAAACTATTGATTTCCCGTAAATACTTCCCCGGGGAAGTAACACTCCAGCTGTCACAGTGTGTGCGCGTATGTGTGTTTTTTATGTGCATATGTATATAATGTGTGCTGGCTTGTGTATGCAAGCATGTGTGGCCTTTTTCTGTGTCACTCTGCTCTTGTGCACTTTTACTGGTGCGTGACTGTCTCCATCTCCCCCTCCCCTTCCCCTCCACTACTGTCGTCCTCTTTCAACCCTGCACTCTTTCACTTTTAATGGATACGCTGACAAAATGCAAAGTGTTATATAAATTTCCATAATTCATGGACGAAGTAACAAAACACATAATACTAGTCGTTAGTCGCAGGTAACTGCTGCGGCAAAACTGTTGGTGCTGCAGTTTATGGATACAGAAATTGAGCCCGTATATCTAACAATTTTCTTTTACAGTGTATGATAGATGTCCGATCGTTATCGACCTTTTCCTTAAAGTATATAACACTTAAGTTTACACAAATGAAATTCGTTGTTCAGCTTATATTGTCCAGCATTAGTTCAACAGTTCTCTCTCTCACTCTCTCTCTCTCTCTCTCTCTCTCTCTCTCTCTCTCTCTCTCTCTCTCTCTCTCTCTCTCTCTCTCTGTGCCTCTCTTTCTATCTGTTCGTTTTTTTTTGTCTGTCTGTCTGTCTTTCTCTCTATCTCTCTCGGAATCTTAGAAAACCGGTGGGGCGTCACAGAAGACTTCCAAACCAGCTTCCTCCATTCCTCCCGGTTCTCGGAGACGCTCTTAGGTAGTTGCTGAGTGTGAGGCCGCGCCAGTCCATTCACAGATGCTGTCCTCCCATCTCTTTCACTGTCTTCCTCTCCTTCTGCCTCCTCCCACTGTTCCTTGTAGAATGGTTTTGGTAAGTCCTGTTGATCTTGATACATGATCATACCATCTCATTTTCCTTCGTTTCAGTGTGGACAACAGGTATTCGTAAAGATCCAATGTTCAAATGTTGACAAAATATTTTTTATAAACTACAGAAAATCAGTTCTGTATTACGACATCCAAAATTGAACTGGCCTGGCCGTAACGGAAGAATGGGAGACAAGAGATGCACAAGGCATTGCACTGAATGGAGACATAGAATAGGAAAAAGAACAAGAGGGCGCTGTGAGAGATGATGGAGATATAATATTGTGCAGACAAGTGGAAAGGCATGGATAAGACGGACGGACGGAGAACACTGGCGGAGGGCTCAATCCTGCAGCGGACGGACGTGGCCGAACAAGAATAAGAACAAGTCGTAACTATGGGTATCCTTTCCTTTCCACCGACCAGCAAAACTTTATTTCAAAACATTTTATACTAAATAGAATATTAAGTACGGTGATATTCCATTTCAGAATTAAATGATTCATTCGTTTTTTTCATTCACTCGTGTCCCGGCCTTGTACGATTATGGGGACACGCGTTTATCTTCACTGAGGAGACAGAATGAAATGGGAGACTAGAATTTGACCCAGTTGAATTCGTGCCAACTGATTGGCTGGAAGCCAGTTGCATTTATGTGTTTATATATAATTATGCAGAAGAGGTTAGAAAAAGTGCTGGTGAATGAGGCTGGTGGCACACAGAACAGAGCTAAGCTTGATTTGCATCTGTTTAGACTCAGTGTGAGAGATCTCTCTTTATGCCAGCTGTCTCAAAAGCTGTTTTTGACACGTCCGGACTAGTGAGACAGATTTATTTACGTCTCGTCTGTGCACAGGATCCCGTTTAAGCCTGTAGTCCCACAGACCACACTAAAAGCAGGACAAAACCTCACCTGGCCTGGTGTGTCACCAGCCTAAGTATCGTATGGCCGGGTTATTGGAAACCTTCTTACCCGCAATGTTTCCAAACTGTAAATTAAGGTATCATTTCTTCCATACCAACCCCTCACCCCTTCCCACAACACCCTCTTTTCCTAGTGGAGATAAAAGCAGCAAAAAATATCAACCAATGAGAAAGCACACCCTCATTTTGTATGCAAATGAGACTGTTTAGGGGGTGACCTTGGAAGCTTCAGAGCCAGATCTTTGTAGCCAGCATTAAACAAATTTTTATGCGGTCCTCCACGATAATTATACCCAGATCTTCGTAAACCACAAACAACAGTGCAGTTGCACCTTGACGTCGAGGCTTGAAAAGAAGAAAAGATATGATTAAGGCCTGTCTTGTCTCGGTTTTAGTGTGTGATGTGAACTATGTAAGACAAGGTGGTGTAGAGGCAAGGTGCTCGCCTCTCATGCCAAAGGTACCCGATTCGAATCCCGGTCAGTGCAGGCGTGTTGAAATTTTGGGATTTTTCTCATATTTTCCCGTCCCTGATCCTATGGTAGGTAAGATCGAGCACCTAGTCTTCTCAGATAAGGGCGAAAAACTGAGAGGGCTCATGTGCACTTTGCGCGCGTTAAAAATACCTTGGCAGGCGGAAATCGAGAAGAGCAGGCCGAACAGGCCCCTCCCCGGGCAAGATTGAATAAAATTTATGTCGCTGCATGTGGCGACGTCGTGTCCGCTCCAGTTGTAACTGGGCTGCAAATGACACTAAGGCAAATTTCCCCAACTGGAGTGAAGAAATATACAAAATACAAATACAAACACAAAACAATGTAGGTCCCTATAAAGATTTTAAATTTCTCTATTTAAGATACTTATTTTAATGTCTTTTCAACCTAGACATTGAAACAAAGTCAAAATGTTGATGTAAAAACAATGCTAAGTACATCATCACAACAATAATAATGATAATCATTAATATGCTGGTCGCTCCACCTTAGTCATCTTAACCGAAATGGTGTGCAGACAGCTTCATGTTGTGACTGCGCATGCTTCAGCTTCCGGTGAATCTCCATTGCGGGAGGCAGGGATGAGCAGCGGAGCAAGGCCGAATGGTGTGCAATACTGTTCTTTGCATATTGACGTGGCAGACTCCGGGATACATTAATAAAAAATAATAATGGTAATATGAAAAAGAAGAAGAAGAAGAAAATAAACGTCAAGCTAGACTGACTTTCTTTGTCTCGATTATCAACCATTCCAGAATTCCCAACTGTATAAACCTCTTTCAGAACTGTGAACTCTGAGTGCTTGAGTCAAAATAGAAAATTATACATGATGTTTGATTTCTGCAGAAAGGTCACATGAATCCTGGTTTCATTACTGTGTGAGAAAGATTAATTTGTTCAAATCTGGTTTTTAGTTGGGTCTTGACCTACCGATATTTTGTAAGGTAGATAAGATAAGATAAGATAAGATAAGATAAATTTTATTCGTCCTTGTACAAGGAAATTTGTTTTGATCATTGAATACATAACAATATAGCTACAGAAGCAGAAAGTATGATACATAGCGCGCACACACACATATATACACACACACTGATAAATTAACTAAATTAACAAAATTAACAGTGCACACAATATGCTTCCCTAACTAAAACACATTGACCTGACACGCAGGACATAATTCAACTGTGCACAGATTACGATCAAGATGACGACATTATTGTAACATCCTAGTTGATGATGGAATAAACGATTTAAAGTAGCGCTCAGTTTTAGTTTTCTTCGACAACAGCCTTAAACTTCTTACAGATCTTATATATTCCTTGTTCAGGGGATGTTGGGGGTTATTTATAATAATATTAGCTTTTTTAATACAAGCACCAGTGTACAGCTCATCAAAATATGGCAGATCACAGATACAAATTTTGGATGCTTTTTTAATTAAATTATTGATCTTATTTTTATCTTTTTGTAAGATATTTCCTCCCCAACAGACAACTCCATACATCAAAACGCTCTGAATAGCCATGGTGTAAAATATTTTCAGAATGCTTTTGCTAACTCTTAAAAAGCGGAGCTTTCTGAGGAAATACATGCGCTGGTTGGCTTTCTTGTATACATATGTTACATGCGCATGCCAGTTAAGCAATGAATCAATAGTAATGCCAAGATATTTGGCCTCTGTGACAATTTCAACCTCTTCATTGTTGATAGTAAGAGGGCAAACAGGATCGTTGTTATTTTTCCTAAAGTCAAAAACAAGCTCTTTTGTTTTCTTAACATTCAGTAGAAGATAGTTGTTATTACACCAACAATGAAAGGATTGTACAATGTTAGAATATTAGAATATTAGAGGGTCAATGGTCCCTTCCAGAGCGAAATGAAAACCCCTGTCTTGTATTAGATTTCGGTCAATGAGGGTGCAGAAAGGGGACGTCTCCGCGGAGGTGAAGGTCACGTGTACAGCCAGGAAGATTTGGCTTCTGTGCTTTGTAAATGTTGTTGTCGCTGCAGTTGCATAAGCAGGTCTAAAATTGAAAAAGGTTGCAAATGAACGAGTGCACAAATACTGTATCTTGACGAATAGATGTAAGGGCTCAAAGGGTGTATTTTGTCCTGTTCAGACGCACTTTTTTTTTCATATGATGTGGGTAAATGTGTTCCATTAATACTGGTATGCAAGCCTTATCTTCATAGCAGATAGTAAAGTGATTTTGCCGATGGCACCTGTTTAATTCTAACTCATTTGTGGAGAAATGAGCAAATCGCCTTTGCTTCTGAATATTTCTGATCAGCCCTGGAAGGTAAAACTAGGCTTGTAATCACCTTTCAAATGTTTTCCAAGTGTAAACCACTTGAGAGCATAACCCACCTCCAAGCGTAACTCACCTCAGATCCAAACCTGCCTCTAAACATATCGTATACGCGTAACTCACCTCGGAACGTATCCCACCTTCAAGTATAAAGCGTAACTCACTTCAGAGTATGACCCACATCAAAGCGTAATTCGCCTCGGAGGGGTAGGTTGGCCTCAGAGCGTAACCCATCTTCAAGGGTATAGCGCAGCCTACCTCTGAGCATTGCCCACCCCCAAGTGTATATCATTCGTAACTCAGAGCCTAATAGACATCAGAGCGTTACCACCCCTCAGAGCACAACCCGCCCCCAAGCGTAACTTTTTCAACCTAGCTCCTAGATGCAATTACTCATTTATTTCAACTGCCTGAAAATGTACTGGTAAATAAGAAGTCGTGAAGTGGTGTGAAGGAGGGGGAGGTGGCGACGTCACATAATCAGGTCAAAGGCCTCGCTGCGACTGCCTCAAAGAGATATTTATAGCGCTAATCCGGTTACGAAAATATGCCCAAGAATGACCTTGATGTGGACAGTACGATGCCGTCACTGTTCCCTAAAATTGTAGTAATCGGTTTCAGATACTTTTTAAGAGAAGCAAAAAGCTTTTATCTTAGCACAACTGGTGTGGTTAAGATGAATTTCTGAACGTTTGCTATTCAATAATTTTCATGCATAGAAGTCTATAATCAAGATCATTCGATGTGGCTTTGAATGTATATAAAATTGTTTTTTTTTTTTTTTGGTGTTACGGTAGGAGCGGTGACGATACGGCCTCCGCCACGACGGTGCGCGTATCCATGGAGAGAAGTTCGCCTGCCCTCTCTGCACTATTATACACAGTGCAAGGCATGGCCTGAAAGGTTAAGCCTGTGAAGGCCACAATCATGTCAGTCGCATTTCTCCGGCATGGTAAACTTGCGCTGCGGGGGTAAAAAGGCTGCACAGTTAGCCTAGTACCTGCACACTGATCATTAAAGATTTACCCTTTTCATTGCTATGGTCGTACCTAGGTCGTACCTAGAGGTAGGTCACTCAGTATCGTTCTATTTGCTGTCAGATCTGATCATAGTAACATTTATCACTAGTTTGCCGGATTCAGACTCGGCGAGGCCCTAAGATTTATAAAGTGTTTGAGGTCTTTGTCTTCGGAGTTTCTCTGCACTGGGCATTTAGGCCTACTCTTTTCTTTGTCTTGTCTTTTATTTTTCTTGTTTTTTTTTTTTTTTAATTTTTGTATTTACATTTTGTATACTTGTTTGATCCGACTTGGGGGCTGAGGTGGTAGGGATTAGCTTTCTTTTTTTTGTATTTCATTTTGCCCGGGCAGCGGCCCTATTAGGCCTGCTCTTTTCGATTTCCAACTGCCAAGATATCTTTAACGCGCTCAACGTGCACACGACGGACCATCCAAGGTTTTCGTCCTTATCGGAGAAGACTAGGTGCTCGATCCTACCTATCATAAGATCAGGAACAGGAACCCCCCACCCCCCCCCCCACCCCCCAAAAAATAAAAATAAAAACTCCAACATGCCTGCACCGGCCGGGAATCGTACTGGGTACCTTCAGCATGACAGGCGAGCACCTTTCCTCTATACCAACTTGTCTCTCTAAGATTTATAAAGCTTGAAGGACCCTTTTTAAACGCTGCAAGAAAAAGGTCCCACGGAAAAGGGAATCAAAACAGACCTTTGGATAGCTACAAAACCGGATCATTACATTATACAACTCAATAACAGCCATATTACAGGTTTGATACAGTGTGCATGTACTAGCCTTAGGTGCTCCTACATAAACACGGGGCTAAAAGATCGTGCCTGATATTTTTATCATGTCTGAGCTGTACACCGAATGCGACTCGACTGTTTTGATAATGTTGTGATTGTTTACATTTAGACATTTCGGTCTTTGATATTTATGTGGGACATGGCTGATAGCCAACCGAAACATAGGAAAACAAACATAAATAAACAAGGGATTTGGGTGATGCAAGAGAGAAAGAAAATTGGGGGGAGGGTGGGACAAAGTAAACAAATAAACAAACATGGGAGGTGGGTGATGCAAGAGAGGGGTTAAAACGGGGATGGGGGAACAAAACTAGCTAATAATTAACCACGAGGGCTGGGTGATGACAGAGAGAAGTAAACAAGGAGACAGGATTGGGGGGGGGGGGGAGGGGGGTAGATAGAACTTGTCCTTGGAATGGCGCAAATTGAATATCAAGTCTGCCAGACAGCCAGCCAGCTTCACCACTAGTGTGCTATTCTGCACAGCAGGTCAGCATGGAAATGCTCCTCTGAAAACAAACAAAACAAAAACAAAACAAAAAACAACAACATTTCTCTAGTCTGATCCTGCACCTTTGCCCACTCCAGTTATCGCTTAATTCAGTGAAGACTGTCTGAAAGCTAGAGAGAGTTGTAAATGAATGTTGACGTGAGAACCACGGCACGCTGCGCCCGAGTCGGACTATACATGTGAAATCTGCAGGCGGCAGAGCCCATTAATGTGAACATCTGGTGCACTTACACCAACAAGCAACGGGTAGTTGTACTGTCCATGTTGGGACCTTCCATATAGTAGTAATATGTAATATGTTTGACCCTAAGTTACGAAAAGTGTAGGTCGGGGGGATGGGGGATGTGTACGCTTTTCAATTATGATAATGAATTAAGAAAAATTCTTTCGAGACACACAGACAGAGAGAGACACACAGGCAAACAGACAGACAGACAGACAGACAGATAGACAGAGAGAGAGAGAGAATCTGAATTTATATAGAACTGAAATTCCCATTATGTTTATCTGGTTGTCCTCTGGTCTGGAACAAATTAATATGTTTATATATATACTTTTACCACTGCCCCAGAAAAATTACGCTGTCCCTGCTGCGACTCTAAGAAATTTGGAACAGCTATTTTCAATGCATTACGATGTATTACGACGGAGTGGGAATTCAATCTAATAGCGTGCTGTAAAGTGTTCCTTTGTTGTCGTTTTTTTTTAATGTGACCGCATTTTTCCCCCTGCTGACGGTGATGTTGTCTCCCAGGGCTTAGAGATAAATGGTCTTTGTCAACATTTTATTCTGGAGTGAATTGCTGCACTTTTGAACATTTATTTCTTGCCTACAGAAAGGAGCTTCTAGGGCTATAACCTTTAACACTTGATTATCCGTCTTAATCTTCAAAATGCCCAGTGTTCCATATCAAGAATCCCTCAGTATCCCCGTGTGCTAATTTTTGAAACAGTTTATAATTAATTATCCCTATATAATTGTTCATGAAATTTTAAAGACTTCTACATCCATTTGACTATTTGAGATCGGTTTTTCATTTTGCATATCGCAACCTTCATTGTTATTTGTTCCAACTCGACATTTTGCACAAATGATAAATTCGACCTTGAACATTTGCGGCTTTGGTATTATGAAAAAGGGAAAGAATAAATCGGAAGTGTGAAACAGCTTGGCAAGTGCCACAACGCATTTTAAACTAGTGTCAAAGTGTGCATTTGTTATACCTCTCCTACACACTAAAATAATCTCCAATTATTTTCAGAAAATGGAGATAGAACAAACAAGGATGCGATGTCTGAACTTTTACATAAAACAGTCTCTGTCTTGATCATCACAGGCTTAGGAATTTCACCTTTTCGAACTGCTTAGATCCGGACAGATGAAAACTGGCGTTTCTTTTAAATTCAGTTTTTACCGTTTTTCTCTCATAGATATTCAAAAAGCGGTGAGAAGTTCGGTTTTCGATATTATATAATATGAAAACAAATTAATACAAACTTTGTACATCGCTACGCTGAAAATTAAAACCTGAAGTTCCTGTCAAGGATTACAACAGGAAGGCTATTTTTGGAAAGGAAGCTCAGGCAAAAAGATGGATAGAACATTTTAACAGCCTCTTGAACAGACCTCCACCAAGCAACCCACCCGACATTCTACCCGCAAGAAATGATTTACCGATCAGTTGCGACCCTCCGACTAAAGCAGAGATTAATGATGCCATAAAGCAGTTAAATCGAGGCAAGGCAGCTGGACCAGACCAGATCCCACCAGAGGCGCTGAAGGCAGATGCTGCTGGGGCTGCAGAGGGTCTGCACTCACTATTCTCGAGGATTTGGATCGGAGGCAAGTTTCCAAAGGACTGGAAGGAAGGACACCTCGTGAAGCTCCCAAAAAAAGGGGACCTCAGCAATTGTAGTAACTACAGAGGAATCACACTTCTCTCCATCCCAGGAAAGGTTTTCAATCGGATTATTCTCAAGCGAATACAGAATGCAACAGACCAAAAACTTCGCGAGGAGCAAGCTGGTTTCAGGAGTAATCGATCAACCACCGACCAGATCGCCACGCTGAGAATCATAGTAGAGCAGTCGCTAGAGTGGAACTCCCAACTGATAGTGAACTTCCTTGACTACGAGAAGGCCTTTGATAGCATCGATAGAGAAACACTGTGGAGAATATTGAGACATTATGGAATCCCAGAGAAGATGGTGAATCTTATCAAGAGCATGTACGAGGGGACAAGTTGCAGAGTCGTACATGATGGTGAGCTTACTGACAGCTTTGATATCAAGACTGGTGTTAGGCAGGGTTGTTTGCTGTCCCCATTTCTGTTTATCCTGGTGATTGATTGGCTTATGAAAGAAACCACCAGTGGCGGAAGAAATGGCATACAATGGACCCCATGGACACAGCTGGACGATCTAGATTTTGCAGATGACTTGGCACTATTGTCGCACACACACGACCAGATGCAAGCAAAGACTACAGCTCTAAACAAAATTTCAGAATCTATTGGATTGAGGATACATCCCGCGAAGTCGAAGGTCCTAAAAATTGTTGCACCCCTAAGCGAACAAGTCACAGTAGGAGATCAACCACTGGAAGATGTAGAGTCCTTCTGCTATCTTGGTAGTATCATTGACAATAAGGGAGGAACAGAGGCAGAAGTCAAAGCACGAATTGGAAAGGCACAGGCAGCTTTCACATCCTTAAGCAAGATTTGGAGAACCAAGGATATATCTCTAAAAACAAAGCTGAGGATATTCAACTCGAACGTGAAGTCAGTCCTGTTGTATGGATGTGAGACTTGGAATGCGTCCCAGGCCTGCATAAAGAGAATCCAAGTTTTCATCAACAGATGTTTGAGGAAGCTACTTAAGATCAGATGGACAGACAAGGTCAGTAATGAAATTGTATGGAAAAGAACAAGACAGAACCCAGTCAGAGAGGAAATTGGTAGGAGGCGATGGAGATGGATCGGCCACACTCTCAGGAGGCCAGGAAACAGCATCACGAAGAAGGTATTGGACTGGAATCCCCAGGGCAAGAGATCAAGAGGAAGGCCGCGCGGAACGTGGAGAAGAGCCAGAGAAAATGATGTGCAACGAAGCGGAAAGACTTGGAATAATGTAAAGAGGCTGGCCCATGATAGAGAGGGATGGAAGGTGTTTGTTGGTGGCCTATACCCTGATCCAGGGTGAGAAAGGCAATGATGATGATGACGCTGAAAATTCCCACAAATGTCAAAAGTGTTGCCTTATCTGTTAAAATGTTGCAAAAATGAAAAAAAACAAAAAAACAAGTATGTCTGCCAAGCCTTGCGTTAGAAATGACCAATCAAGAAACGAACAATCAGCAAATGACCAATCAAGAAATGAACAATCAGCAAATGACCAATCAAGAAACGAACAATCAGCAAATGACCAATCAAGAAACGAACAATCAGCAAATGACCAATCAAGAAACGAACAATCAGCAAATGACCAATCAAGAAATGAACAATCAGGAAATGACCAATCAAGAATTGAACAATCAGGAAATGACCAATCAAGAAATGAACAATCAGGAAATGACCAATCAAGAATTGAACAATCAGCAAATGACCAATCAAGAAACGAACAATCAGCAAATGACCAATCAAGAAACGAACAATCAGGAAATGACCAATCAAGAAATGAACAATCAGGAAATGACCAATCAAGAAACGAACAATCAGCAAATGACCAATCAAGAAATGAACAATCAGGAAATGACCAATCAAGAAATGAACAATCAGCAAATGACCAATCAAGAAACGAACAATCAGCAAATGACCAATCAAGAAATGAACAATCAGGAAATGACCAATCAAGAAATGAACAATCAGGAAATGACCAATCAAGAAATGAACAATCAGGAAATGACCAATCAAGAAATGAACAATCGGGAAATGACCAATCAAGAAATGAACAATCAGGAAATGACCAATCAAGAAATGAACAATCAGGAAATGACCAATCAAGAAATGAACAATCAGCAAATGACCAATCAAGAATTGAACAATCAGGAAATGACCAATCAAGAAATGAACAATCAGGAAATGACCAATCAAGAATTGAACAATCAGGAAATGACCAATCAAGAAATGAACAATCAGGAAATGACCAATCAAGAAATGAACAATCAGGAAATGACCAATCAAGAAATGAACAATCAGGAAATGACCAATCAAGAAATGAACAATCAGCAAATGACCAATCAAGAATTGAACAATCAGGAAATGACCAATCAAGAAATGAACAATCAGGAAATGACCAATCAAGAATTGAACAATCAGGAAATGACCAATCAAGAAATGAACAATCAGGAAATGACCAATCAAGAAATGAACAATCAGGAAATGACCAATCAAGAATTGAACAATCAGGAAATGACCAATCAAGAAATGAACAATCAGGAAATGACCAATCAAGAAATGAACAATCAAGAAATGAACAACCAAGACATGACGTCAAGAAATTACCAGTTAAGAAATAACCAATCAAGAAAAATTAATGAACAATCAGGAGATGACCGATCAAGAAATGACCAATCAAGAAATCAACAATCAAGAAACGAACAATCAAGAAATAAACAACCAAGAAAAAGACCAATCAAGAAATGACCAGTTAAGAAATGAACAATCAAGAAATGAACTTGTAATCAAGAAATGTTGCAATGAATACAAGTGGATTTTTAGATTTTTTTTTTAATGTTTACATTATCTTGAGACCTTGAAATGTAAGGTAAATATTAGGCCAATGCGTCTTCGGCTCGGAATAAATTTACGGAACTCAGGATGCTGGCTCATTTTATATGCACTACGAAATAATTATTACTAGACTCTAGAGCTATTTCTCATCAGATGAGGTCGGTGTCCGTTTGACATTTTCACGCACACCGAGGAAGTGCTGTACATACATGCATTATTTGTTTTGTCACAGTGCTTTGAGCTAGAAGGCCTCAGGGCTTGCTTTCCTGGGAAAGAAAATCACTTATGATAATGACTTCAAATCATTCGCTTTGGTTTCTTCGCGAGTTGCAGGATGTGAGCAAACCATGGAGAGGCTGATGTCCTTGGGGCGAGAGACATGTGGGGGGGGGGGGGGTCGGGGTGTCATCCATAAAGTACGTATGCTTGGAAGGGGGGGGGGGTATTGACGCCGGTGTACGTAAAGCATACATGGGAGAAAAAGGTGCGGGGGGGGGGGGACTGGGAAGTATACATAAAAATATGTTTTTCAGTAACGGTAATGATTTGAACAGTTCAAGTTTATGTTGTTGTTGTTGTTGTTTTTAATGTTGAGTATATCAGGCAGACTTTATATTATCTTGAGACCTTGATGTGTGAAATAAATATTAGGCCTATGTATCTTCTGTTCGGAGTAAATTCAGTGAACTCACGATGCTGTAGGTTGTAGGATTATATAAAAATAAAATACAGACTGCTTCTAATGAAACAGTCAAATAGTGTGTTCAAAATGCCACTTTTAAAGATTTAGAACATCAAGGTCTGTCATGTACGGCCATGCGCTTGTACAAAGGATGAGGAGGCGGTATATTGAAGCCCAGCGGCATGAAAAACGTACGGGGTAAGAGGAGAGGGGGGAATTTGCCCAAATCAACCTTATGTACTGTATGGATAGCCCCAGAGGACGAGTCACTTAGCCTGTTAGGCGCGCACCTGCGACTGGTCGTCGCCTTGCAGTAGGGTAGTGTCTGCGTTTCATAGTCCTATCAACTGCGCAATGTGCCATTGTCACGGATATAAGCGCATCTCCATTCACGTGCCTGGATTTAAAAAAAAAAAAATTGAGGCCGTGATGCAGCTATAGTGCAATAAAGTTACATGCCACTGTGCAGCCTAGCCTACATCAGACAAAAACAGGTTCAAGGACTTGCTGTACTCAAGTCGGACGGGATGACCTAGGTAATCAATGCATTATCTCAAACCACGAAGAAAAGACGTAACAAAAATCCGAATGAGGAACTTGGAAAAAACACACATACACACACACAAAATGGGTCGAAACCGGAATTAAACTACAGCCTATCCACTCCGTACGAGTGCACTGCAAACTGAGCTATTGCGCAAGGGGCAGGTTAAGCTAATTCAAATACATGATGGTTTCCCGTTAGACCACTCTACCATGTTCTGGAAAAAGACCGTAAACGTAGAAACAGTTTTGGTCTGTTGCATCCCTTAGAATGATCAATGTCCATGACATGGTCTTTATTTTCTATTGCATGGGCAATTACTGGATTGTTTCGTTAGAAACATGACTTTTATAAATATAATCCAACATTTTGATTTGCTGAAAAACGAAACCAAAGTAAAGAAAATCACACTTTTTACTTCATTACCATAATTATTATTAAAGGTGAAGATACATTCCTCAGAAATCCCCCCTTATACCCACGTACACTCTTCATACTCCCCTGTCCGGACCTACCTACTCTTTTGTGGTCCCCTTAATTTTACAAGTTGGAGTTTGGAGCAAGCACGCCGACCGACACGACACCGGTCACACTGTGCTAGGAAGAAAAAAAATTGCAAAAAATATTCCCTATTTCGCCCAGATTTATTCTTTGTTGATTTGCCATTTAATGGCGATCTATGGCGAAACATCAGTCCTGCAATATTATCACCAAGGTAGAAAGATAAAGCATTAATGATAATATAATTACCCAGCTAGCAACCCCTAAGGAAATCCGGCTCATGGGATTGACGTCAGTTCTGCTCCCGGGAATGACGTCGTTCCTATCCAGACCGGCTGGTCACGACACCTCGTGGAAGTTGGTTTCATGTCGGTAATCCGCCCATATAGTAGTCCTACCAACTCTGCCAAAATCCTCCACAATTCCACACTTTGGACTGACTTAGGGATGCTGGTAGGATAGAAAGTGAATTGACAAGGACGGCTAATGCCGTCTTTCCTTTCACATGGCAGCACTCCCTCGGTGTCATAGGTGCACCTTGTGAAAACACAGTTGTTGAACACCTTTTTTAGCGGGTCCTCTCCTGTGACTCGCTCAAGCCGTTCACAGTATTGATTTAATCTGCCCAAACCTTTGAGAAACTGAAGATTCAAGACTGTCGATACAAATTTTTTGGCACCCAAAAGCTAGAAGAAGCTGGTCTTTGCAAACATAATCATTTGCCCCCAAAATCGGAGAGAGAGAGAGGGATAGAAAGAAGTAGTGTATTTGAATGTAGATACTACTAAAATGTCCATTCTGTTAATTTGTTTTATCTTTTCGCCTAGAAATGATGTCCTTTTTTTTTTTTTCAATCAAAGCCTTAGAAAAGTTTCTTTCTCCTTGCTGGGACCCTAAGAATTTGCAACAGCTGTTATCCATACATTACAATTTGTTACGACGCAGTAGGAATCTATATTATCTATATATATATAATTGGGTAAAATTGGACGGTTGTACTCTATAGCTGAACAAACTACTGAACGTAGAGCCATGAAAAAATTACTGAAAGTAGTTCAAAGACTGAGCAAGGTTTGTATCAATTCATTTTAAGGATGCAACAACCTTAAACATTTAGAAAAATAGAAAACAAAATTGGCCGTTCGAGGTTTTCCGATTCGTCATTTTTACAGCTCAGACAGGGCCGAGTGTAGTAAGATATTTTGGTAACTCGAAACTTTGGTCACTTAAGGCTCAGGAACCGCTTCCCACTCAGGCTTCAAACTTTGCACAACAGCATATTATCAGTGCGAAATTAACATGGGCTGTATTAGAAATTATGAAATGATCAGGCTTCTACGTTTCATTTTTCATTGTTTCGGCATCATTTAGATCTATTTCGAGTCATGGTTCGCCATTTTAAGGTTTCGTTATCACTTCCTGCGATGTGTTCACTATCAAACACACTAACCGGTGCGCAAATCATGCTATTGTACGGGACGCGCAGGGTGTCAACTCACAAAGGCAGAGCAGTAGGACTTAATTAAAAACAAACAAACAAAAATAAAATAAACAAATAGGAACAGGCAAGATGAAGCAGGTCCATAATAACCACCCAGAACTGAAACTAATATTCAAACCGATTTATCCCGGGCAGGGCCGGGGACCTCAGCTAGTATATATATATAATTGGGTAAAATTGGACGGTTGTACTCTATAGCTGAAAAAACTACTGAACGTAGAGCCATGAAAAATTCACTGAAAGTAGTTCAAAGACTGAGCAAGGTTTGTATCAATTCATTTTAAGGATGCAACAACCTTAAACATTTAGAAAAATAGAAAACAAAATTGGCCGTTCGAGGTTTTCCGATTCGTCATTTTTACAGCTCAGACAGGGCCGAGTGTAGTAAGATATTTTGGTAACTCGAAACTTTGGTCACCTAAGGCTCAGGAACCGCTTCCCACTCAGGCTTCAAACTTTGCACAACAGCATATTATCAGTGCGAAATTAACATGGGCTGTATTAGAAATTATGAAATGATCAGGCTTCTACGTTTCATTTTTCATTGTTTCGGCATCATTTAGATCTATTTCGAGTCATGGTTCGCCATTTTAAGGTTTCGTGATCACTTCCTGCGATGTGTTCACTATCAAACACACTAATCCGTGCGCAAATCATGCTATTGTACGGGACGCGCAGGGTGTCAACTCACAAAGGCAGAGCAGTAAGACTTAATTAAAAACAAACAAACAAAAATAAAATAAACAAATAGGAACAGGCAAGATGAAGCAGGTCCATAATAACCACCCAGAACTGAAACTAATATTCAAACCGATTTATCCCGGGCAGGGCCGGGGACCTCAGCTAGTATATATATATAATTGGGTAAAATTGGACGGTTGTACTCTATAGCTGAAAAAACTACTGAACGTAGAGCCATGAAAAATTCACTGAAAGTAGTTCAAAGACTGAGCAAGGTTTGTATCAATTCATTTTAAGGATGCAACAACCTTAAACATTTAGAAAAATAGAAAACAAAATTGGCCGTTCGAGGTTTTCCGATTCGTCATTTTTACAGCTCAGACAGGACCGAGTGTAGTAAGATATTTTGGTAACTCGAAACTTTGGTCACCTAAGGCTCAGGAACCCCATCACACTCAGGCTTCAAACTTTGCACAACAGCATATTATCAATGCGAAATTAACATGGGCTATATTAGAAATTGTGAAATGTTCAGGCTTCTATGTTTCATTTTTCATTGTTTCGGCATTATTTAGATCTATTTCGAGTCATGGTTCGCCATTTTAAGGTTTCGTTATCACTTCCTGCGATGTGTTCACTATCAAACACACTAACCCGTGCGCAAATCATGCTATTGTATGGGATGCGCAGGGTGTCAACTCACAAAGGCAGAGCAGTAAGACTTAATTAAAAACAAACAAACAACAATAAAGTAAACAAATAGGAACAGGCAAGATGAAGCAGGTCCATAAAAACCACCCAGAACTGAAACTAATTTTCAAACCGATTTATCCCGGCAGGGCCAGGGACCGCAGCTAGTTTAATCTAAAAGCAATGTGAAAAGTACGAGTATCTTTCTTTTTTTTTTAATGTGACGGCATTTTTTCCCCAGCTGATGGTGATCTTGTCCTCCCAGGGCACATCTCGACTGGTAAAAATCAGTGAAAATTCATACCTGTATTTCGAGTTATTATTTGCAAAGTTAATCATTTGTGTATTTTCCATTTTTATCATATTATCGTCCACTATTGTAGACTCCTGCACACATTCTTGGTTCAGTTACATGCATTTTGCTTTGAATAAACGTTGCAAAGTTAAACACGGTCGTTATATAGCTTAGACGCCGTCAAAAACAAAACTTCAGATCACGGTGGAAGTGAAGAATCGCGTAGACCTTTGCCAGCTGTCGATGAATCATTGAAAATCACAATAGAGTTGAAAAGTTCAGGGTAATTTTCGGTCTGAGTGGCCTGATTTTGTCTTCGTTAAACTTTGCAAAGCTTCGACACCATCACGGAAAAAAACCAACGTCATTGTGGAAATGGAGAATGTCGTTACAGACCTGGCCAGCTGTCGACGTAGCATTGAAAAATCACATTCGAGTTGAACAGTTCGAGGTAAAATCGCTCCCAATATTAACTTAAGGTGGCGTGATTTGTCTACAGCGTCGGACCGTCCCATTCTAAGACAAGAGAGAGGGCCGTAACTTTCCAATACATGTAATGTGTGTTCGTGTATATCCGAAAGGGAAAGGGTTTGAGGGGTGGGGTTGGGAGAGGGGTTGAGGAATTAAAGAAGAGAGATACGTCCAATTACCGACATTGACACAACATGGCTTGAGGAGCCTACGATAAAAATGTTAATAATCCCTGATATTTCAGATGACCATCATAAAATATCTCCGGGTTTAGATTGCTAATCTTTTTGTCAATCCGTCGTACTCCGGTAGTTTTTATGGTATTATGGGACTGATTACGTGACGCAAGCGTTCTGACACTGTTTGGGGGTGTGTCCATCCACGGGTTGCACTCACTGCAACTTGCACGATATCATAATAATCACGTCCTTAGTTCTTGCTTGTTCCAACTTCACTTTTTGCACAGCTGAGAAACTCGACGTTAAACGTTTGCAGCTTTAGTGTTGTGATAAGGAGTTAGAATAAATCGGGACTGTGAGACAGCTTTGATAAGTTCCACAACGCATTGTAAACAAGTATCAAAGTGTGCGTTTATTATATCTCTTCTGCATACTATAAGATCTCCCGTTTTGTCTGGAAATGGACATAGAACAAAGAGAAAGTAAGGTCGGGACATGGAAAGATAGATATAAAGGAAAAGCACCCAGCACTAACATCTAAAGACAGAGGAAAAGAGATGATCTAACGTAGACGAAGACAAAGAGACCCGCAGAAAAGGGGGTACAACCTCATTAGATCTGACAGCATCCACAGGATGTCACCAATGCGGTAAAGCCTGTAACTCCCCTACTGACATTTTCAGCAGCCACAAGCGAAGCTGCTACAGCAGAGCACACAGAACAGTTAGGATGTAAAATTCCATGGTCACCTCTGACCGAGGGCGGCCTCTGCCATAATAATTATGTAGTGTAAAAAACCTTCAGCACAGTTCCCCAAGACAAGCAAGTCATCCCTCGTATCACCCCTAGTTATTTAAACAACCTGGGTTATCAACATTTCCAAGGCCACTGCTGGATTCATCACTTGAGAGCGAAATTTTTTAAAAATTAGGTATAACCAGGCAGTGATGTCCATTGTGCTATAGTATTATCATTCGACGTCTTCAACACAATGACTGTAATGCGAATGTTATCTAGAATGATAACCCTGACTTCAATTCATCTGACTGTCTATTGGTTCAAATAAATGATCCGACCCCACGGGAAAACCGTACGTTGTATGGCATGTTCAAATTGACCCAGATTAAGTTTAAATTTTGAGTTAGAGATATTATGTGTTGCGCAATAGTCAAACAAGTAAATAAGAAGGCCTGAAACAAGTAAAAAGCCAAATAAAACCAAAAAAAGAAAAACTGCCGTTCAGCAGCATCCAGTTCGCCTCCTTTGTGTCTTATCACTTTGTTTTATTTATTTTTCTTATGTTTCACAGAAAAAAGAGAAGGTGAATGGGGAGGTATGATGATACGGAGGTCAAGGTCTAAAGACAAAATGGTGACCCTTGAAAACTGTGTTCTTTAAAGTTCTGGTTGAGCTTTGTTAGTTGTACATTTGTCATAAATCTGGCGCCCAGGGCAAGTAGCCCCTCGTAGTTATCTATCTGCTATCTATCTGTGTAACTGTCTGTCTGTCTGTATGTCTGGCTGGCTGGCTGGTTGGCTGGCCTCTCAAAAACCAACTCACAAAGCACAGTCCACAGTGGCAAAAGAAGAGGCAGACAGAGGAAGAAATGGGATGGCATAACCGCTGAATGAACCCCAGAAAAGCTGAGCTATAACTCAGGCACTGACACAATCATGCTCGACTCAGTTCGAGAGAACTGGAGTATTCAAGAGCACAGCGCCCCCACGACCATTCTCGGTCAAGGGACCCATAATGCTCTATTTCTCGGTCTATCTCACATCTGTCTGTCTATCCCTTCAATGGGCAATTTGAACCGCTGTCTCTCCTTGTCTCGGGGACCCACTGATTATTATATACTGCCCAATGTTACCTTGATCTGCCCACACAGACAAAAGGCAAAACAAAACAAAGTCAAACAAATGACGTTATCAGTGTTAAAGTCGTATAAGATTGTAATAACCTGATCTTTCCGGCCTGGGATGTCAAAATTACCACCTTGGTCCAGTTTGGAGGTAGGCCTACTCTTGCAATGACTCTCTCTCCCTCTCTCTTATCTCTGAGGTCTTATAAAAAAAACTATTGCCTACATTTTTGGGGTACTTTTGGGGTATTCCGAATAAATCAAGATCCATTCAGCCCGCTGGATGATTCTGACCCCCTCCCCTCCACTCCACCCCTTGCGCTTTGCATACGCTTGGCTTTAACCCCCCCCCCCCCCCGCTCTCCCCTCCATACACACGCACTTGTACTAGCCTAGGGTCATAAATATGTTTGACTGTTCATGGTAAATGACTCTAAATGATATTTTGGACGGATATTTTGCCTGTTTCATCAGAAACCACCCACGATTTTCATGTAAATAAACCTACAACTTATTTTGTAGCAAAAAAAAATTTTTTTTAAAAAGCAAGAACTAAATAAACTGTCCAATTCGATAGCGTAGCTGAAAAATGTACGAACAATTCATAGAGACTTCGCTGCCGCAGGCTAGTCTGCATAATATTTTGTCACACGTGTAGCCTTTTCTTTCATAATAATTTGGTAAGTTTCCTAGCTTATGGCCTATCATCATCATTGGCGTTATTTAAATTATTTAAAACAGGTCCATCTTCCTCTAGGCGTGAAGTTGGGGGATTGGGAGGGGCCTCACTGCTACAATAGCCTAGGCCTCTCTTCATCTAAATCCGGCCCTGCCCAATCCTCTTGCAAGCGACCGTACTTTCAAGAACCTCTGGCCTGCTTTTCTTGGCCATTTCTCTGTTTTAGAGAAGCTAACACGAACAGGTTTCAGTGTTCTGCGTCCTCAGAGATTACGCTCGTCTTTGGTAGCACAGTTTTGGGAAACTGTAACCTGGTGTTATCAAAATACCCGAAACTACACAAAATATTTGAAAATAAAAAATATCATCAAATAAAAAAAAACAACACAAATTATCTGTGAAGTTTTCTGCGAATTTTTTAATTTATTGTATTGTATAGTTTTCTTCACTATTTCTTTCTGACACGTGGCTTTGAGATATAGCGTACGACTTTTTCTTTTTTTTTTCCTCTCTCTCCTTTCACCTGCTGTACAAAGCCTCCGACTCCCAAACAACCACTTCCACTTTTTTTTAAAAATTTGAATCCGTAAGCAATTAGTGGACATGGGACTTAAAGATGTTTTAAATTACTTATTATATAAATATTACTATTGTAGTGATCACTTGTGCTCTCAGTGATTTCAAACGAAGCGTTTAATACACTTTGGATCAAAGTCTTCAACTGACGGTAACCGCAAGTGAGAGGATCATTATAGGCCTCCACTGAACAGAAGAAAAGAAAGCAGTTCTTATCCGACCCCGCCCCTCCACACACAAATTATCCATCCATCCATCCATCCATCCATCCATACGTCCACCCATCCATCCATCTATCCGTCTGTCCGTCCGTCCGTCCGTCCGTCTGTCTAACTACATGTATATCAGCTGATCACAAACAAGTCACAAAGTCTTCACAGCTCAGTCAAGTTCAGCTATTCTCTGGTCAAAGACCCTGACATACATTGTAATTTTTGTCTAGGACGATCGGTGTCTTGCGTAATTCGTCCAATATTCAAAAACGACGCACACATCCACACACCCACACACCCACACACACATACATATACAAGTACATTAAATAAAACTAAGTACGCCTAAAAGCGTCAAAGATAACAGACACTGAAGCCAAAAAAGTCACGTCTGAGGACAAGAGATCCACATGACACGTCTCTGAAGACAGGAGATAACTCCATGTGAATGGCACTTAGCACAATATGAGCTATTATAAGGTCTCTGATATGACACGTACAACCGCGACACTGCAGTTACCTGTACGCCTCCTAGGTGATATGTGCCTCGAGTTATAAGTGCACTAAAAGCTGAATCAAAAATTACATTGCACTTTTTTCAGTGACACAACAAAATACGCCGAGTTAGCGTGATAGAAATATTTAATCAAGACATCGCTCAGGACTATAGTTAAAAGTGCAATATCCAGTACTTGCGAACTTTTAACGTTAATTTCAAAATCTAAATACCTGCTGACATTAGGGGAACCAAATTTCCCCGCTTAAGCTGGGTTTTCATGACGTATGGAAACGGAAACGTCAAAACCCCTTAAAGTAGTGAAATAAAAAGAATATTTTCATGTGTGCGGAAACGCACTTTCTTTTTACTACTAGATGGGCTTTTGACGTCTCCGTTTCCGTTTCCGTACACAGGAAAACACGGCTGTACAAAGGGATTTTTAATCCCAGAGAGATCTCAAATACTGTTATGTGTGCATTATTTACCATTGTTAACCCTCTGCGTCAAAGAAGTAGGCCTAGAAAAGAACGAGATTTTACTGTATGTCTGAAAGACATTTTAGTTGCAACTGCAAGCGCCACAGCGTTCTTTCTTGTTCTCATACCCACACAGAGAATCCAGCTAACAAGGGAAAGTGAGTGCCATATAGTGTCTGTCTGTCTGTTTAACTACATCAGCTAATCATAAAACGTCAAAAAGTCTTCACAACTCAGTCAAGTTCAGTTGTTCTCTGGTCAAAAACCCCGACCTACATTTTTTATGTATTGTTCTTTGCAAGTGTTTTGTGCTAAAAAGTCACATTTCTACCCTTAAATACCATTTCGTATATTATGGCCCTTTGGGCTCTAGAAAGTAAATGTACCTATATCACATTGTGCGATGGTGCGGGCGGGGGGGGGGGGGGCGGAATTTGTATTTGTAATTGTATATTTCTTTAAACCCATTTGGGAAATTTGCCTTAATGTCATTGCAGCCCAGTACAATTGGAGCAGACACGTCGAGGCCACAGTGCAGCGCCGATCGGCGGGGTTTTCTTTCTTTGGGTGTAGGCCGGGGGGGGGGGGGTAGTGGTATAGATTAATTGTTATTTTTGCCCTGGCAGCCGACCTTGTCAGTGTCAGACCTGCTCTCCTTCGTCTTCCAACTGCCAAGGTATCTTAAAAGGGCGCAACGTGCCCATAGGCCATCCTAGTTTTTCACCCTTAGCCGAAAAGACTAGGTGCTCGATCCTATCTACCATAGGATCACGGACAGAAAAACATGAGAAAAAGCCCAAAATTCCAACATGCCTGCGCCGACCGGGAATCGAACCCGGTACCGTTGGCATGAAAGGCGAACACTAAGTCTTTACCTACAGACCAACGTGCCCCCAACATTATATTTTCAAACTTATAACTTTGGATGAAACTGTTAGGCTGGTAGTGGTACAAAACTGACGAATCTGAAAAAATAAAGAAAGTTAAACAAGTGATACATTAACCTCCACACGCGGCAAACTGAGAGCAGACTGACTATGCAAAAGAAACCCGCACAGGACTGGTGTCGTTGTCTTTTTTTCCAAAATGCATGTAATCTCATGAGGTTTTAAATGAACATGTCTTCGATATGCTCCATCTGAGTTGAATGCTGTTCAAAAAACGAAGATCGACATACGGGTTGTGGGGCATTAGCCCCGGGGGCCTCTGAGTGGTACTAGAGAGGATGGCGACAAAAAGAATTATAAGCAGGCTGGGTGACGCGAGAAATGTATTATAAATCTTCACCTGACACTGTGTTCTTGTTTACTTCAAACGCAGTAAAAATGTCGCCGCGGGGTGATTGTATTGTTTCCGTGTGACACTGACAGTAAATCTCAGGGAAAAAACGCAAGTGGTGGAAATCTTCAACAAAGGCCAAAAAAAAAAAAAAATGATTTTCTAAATATTATTATGGTTAGGGCTAAAGGCGCACATGCGATTTTTTATGTTGCATTTACGTCGCAGTCGCGTCCAATTTTTTGCAAATCTGTGTGAATGAATTAAATTGGGTTGTAAAAGTGCAGGCGTACAGGTAAAGCAAACAAGAGAAACCCCAAACTACAGAAGCCTCTGAAGTTGTAAAATGGCAGCTTAACTAAGATTTGGGCCATAGCCGTGAAAAAAAGGTGAGTCACCGCCCTCGCTGAAATCGAGAAGCAGTTTTCGTCTACATCTACCTGCTTTAAGTTATGAATGAACCGACGCACGTCGTTTTCCCGGTCAATGTCCAGACATAATGGCGGTTGGTACACGTGGACTCAGGGCTGGTGTCAGTAGGCTCAGTACGCAGTTAAGTAGTACGAGATAAGATGTTGGGTTAGGTTAGGCTGGGAAAAACGACATCTCCGTTAGGGGCCCATATTAAAAAGTGCGTACGTTGGCCCCTGCGTTTGAAACACGCACATGCATGAAGGAGAATGATACTGGAGAGCGTACGTACGTTTTTCAATGACAGTAATGCATTGATTCAGTTTGGGTTTTATTCATCTTCTTTCTGCAAATTATGTTCTGGATCACACACAAATCATGTTTCTAATAAAACAGCCAAACAGTCCATGCATTTTGTCACTGATAGTTTCCAGGAAGCAAGGCCTGATCATAGGCTTAAACCATTCTGATGGCCGTTCGCTTGTACAAGGGATGGGGGCGGGAGAGAAGAGAAGGTAAAAAACGGGCAAAGTCGAGGCTGAATATACTTTTTAGATGGCTCTTTATCAAACAAACAAACAAACAAACAGTGACTCCTCCGTACTGAAAGGTCAATCAACCAGTAAAATGTTTGGAGTTGAAAGCTGTGGAGAACTGTCGCAATGCCTCCAAAGAAAACAGAAAAAGAAAAGGAGTGAGTTTGAGGAAATAACTGCCTAAGAAGAGAACGATGAAAATCACAAGAAAATAATAATTATAAAACAAAAACACGGCCGATGATGGCGATGATCAAGGTGCAAAAAAGGATAAGAAAGGTGCGAAAAAGAGAACGATCGGAAGACAAACAGTACTATTAAGTCGTAGTTCGATTCAAAACTTCGACCGTTCATTATTACAGTGCTATATCTCAGCAGCTGCAGCACAAAACTTCACTGAAAACTTGTGAATACTCATGGCGTTAAGTGAAGTTTTTTTTTTTCTCTGTGTAAATCGAAGCCATTTTGTCCCTTCAGTTTACATTAAAAAAAAAAAAAAAAACCACCAAAAAAAAACGTTCTCCAGCGACTATTTTACGTTACTTATGGTATAATGTACAGATGGAGAAGAAAAACGGAACACATTTCTACAGAATCAAAAAGCATCATCGGAAATTTCGTCCTTGATCTCTCTTTACACATTCATGGTCGAAAATCAAGGTCATCATATCTGTGTGATTCTACGTAAGTTCTGTTAGTCATTGAATCGGATCCAATATACTGCCAGCGAATTATACACCAAAGAAATAATGGCAAAAAAAACCAACAACTGACTGTGTCTGACCCGGCTTAGTGCGATAGTGTCTTTCCGGATTCACCAAGAAAATAATACGTGTATTCTTGTCGGCCAGCATTTGACTGTGTCTGGTCGGGCTAGTGGTCTTGTCCGCAGCATCCGCTGTGCTATTGTACTGAAAGTGACGTATGACAAAGTAAAACACTCTTTGCTTCTATAGCAGCTGGGAGCGGAGCGGAGCGGAACGGATACTGTGGACAAGTACACGGAGACAAAGAGTGTTTTACTTTGCCATACGTCATTTTCCGTAAAAAAAGCGGAGCGGATGCCGTGGACAAGACCACTTAGTAAGATACGTCCCTTAAAGTAGTTAAAGTGCGTGATGGTGATATTTCACTATTCAGATCCGGCGGAGATCTTGAATATGGGAACTGAACTTTAAACTGAATAGGCTGTGACTCGACAGAATTTCTATTGTCCTTTGTTTTTCTCGGGAGCGGTGTAGGCACACTTATCGACCCTTTTGCGACTCTTATCGTATGTCCAAAAGGGGCGCTGTATTTCACCACTAAAGGAAACCTCCTACCACTTACCTAAAAAAAAAAAAAGTTGGCACGTAAGAGCTGCTCACATGGTCTGTACTAAAGGATATTATTTTGAATCCAGTCAGGAGGCAAGGGCTAGTTCGGGACATGTTAAAGAACTATTGCCAAAGTTTTAGATGGAACGATCAGCGTTTTTACATCTGCGATAACCAACACGTTTTGCGAGAGGGTTTCAGATATAAATCGCAAGTAGATCCTTTCCTGAAATGTTCCCTGTCCTCTGTCTTGGCGCTTTACCAATACTCTGTCCACAGCCTCTGCCGTAAGCAATGTTTCCTCCAATTTTCATTGTCAGTATGTGCAAAATCTTGCGTTTTACACACGTATGTGTGCACTGAATACTCGTGCAAATGTAATTTGAAGGAAAGAAAGAAGGGGTTGCCTCCAGCTTATGAAAAGTGTACTTTGGGGGCTGGGGAGGGGGTTCAAGGGAGCTACAGTGCGGATTTCAATTATGGTAATAAATTAACATTTTGACTATATCAATTTTTATTTTTTTTTTAGTCTCCAGTGAAACAGGCAAATAGTTATGCTAAAACAATGTGCATTAAATGTGCCAAACGTAGATGTCGATATCCGACATTATATAATATGAAAAACTTAAATAAAACATATGGCGGAAAGGGCCGGACGGGGCTGTTCAAAAGAAAGTTTTTTTGTCTTTTTAAAGGAAAGTCGCTGCTCCAGGCATTTACACCTGGAAAGTAGTCAGAAATAGCTCACATCGAGTTATAATGCACTCCTGTAGGAGGGAAGACAAGGTGAACGTCATGCCAAGGGTCCCGGGTTCTAAACCCGGGCAGTGCAGGCATGTTGGAAAGTGGATTTTTCTCGTATTTTCAAGTCCCTGGTCCTATTGGGGGGGGTAGGATCGAGTAGTTCTTGGAAATTGGATTTTTCTCATATTTTCAAGTCCCTGGTCCTATTGGGGGGTAGGATCGAGTACCTAGTCTTCTCGGATAAGGACGAAAAAATTCGGAGGGCCCGTGTGCACGTTGCGCACGTTAAAGATACCTTGGCAGTTGGAAATCGTAAAGAGCAGGCCGAAAGGCCGCTGCCCGGGCAAAATTGAAATTAATAGATTAAAATTTATCCATATCATCTCCCTCCCCCCCCCCCCCCCCCCCCCCCGCCAGAACAAGAAATAATAAAACAAGTAAAGTGAGGTGTAAATGCCAAGGGCAGCGAACCTCCTAAAATAAAGACCTGAAATCAAACAAGGTGAACGTCCTTTGGGTGTTAGCTGAATCAAGTGCTCAAGTTGTCAGTTTTTGTCAGTGACACCCGGTAGGCTGCATAGTAAGCTGGTGCTTATAATTATTATTCATTGCCGTCTCTTGTGAGTGTGACCCGATTTTTACCCCGCCGAGATGCACCTGATCTGGGTGCGGGCTCTCGTCTAGCCTGGCTGCATGTCCCGGGTTGGGGCAAAGAGGAGGGGAGGGTGGTAGGCCTATTGTTTGATCTAAGTTCAGGTGTCGCCATGGAACTGGAGTGGAAGGGGCCGTCTGTAATGTACGTAATTTTTTTCTCCCCTGTCGACCCCCCCCCCCCTTCCCCCTCAACCAAATCCCGCTGATAGGCTCTTCATAAGCTTCGTTTCACAGTCCCCCCCCCCCACCCCTATCGTGTACGAGGGGTACGGCCATTAAAATGCATGTCCATGGTAAAACGTTGATGTTCTGAAACATCTGGGAAATGATTGGTTTGGTGCTAACTAACAAAATGATCTTTACCACAACGTCAAATTTCGAGCCATCACATTCACAATCGCAGTTTTTAATATTTTTATTTTATACCCATCAAAATTCACCTCCACACACTTCCCCCTCCACCGCCAAGTCGCTGTACAATTTAACCCCAAATGGTCCCAGTAGGTTATTTGAGGGCTCAGCTGATCATGCTGAAGGTTTGCAAACCCAAGGGTCAGGCAGGCCAAACCCAGCTGGGGACGTCAGTGCTCATGGACTAAGATTGATGATTGATAGCTAGCTGTTTATATAGGTCATGTCAGTGCATGCTTACCGGGCCCACCATAATTAAAAATAGGTCACATGATATAATGTCCTCATACTTTTTTTTTTTCCAATGCCAAAATATTTTGTGTGATTAGCCGTTGGAACCCAGACTGGGTGACATTCGACGACACTGAATAAATTAGGTGCATACTATTTTTACTCGGCATTTTGCAAAGCCGTCGTATGTTCTTTGCAGTGCGGCTAGGGCAATATAAAAATAGGCCTAAGCTCTTTTTGGGGGAGTCAGACTGAGGGCTGGGAGTAGCTGGGGCCGGGGGTGGCGTGGGAGTGTTTGTGCGTCTCGTCCTGCAGACTTTAAAAACGGGAAAGGTTTAACGAATCTAACAGCGAATGAAGAACTAGTGGATAGCTCCTCTGTTTACTCCCATATTTTTTATAATTGGAAAGAAAAGAAACTGATCAAGAGGCGAGAGAGAAAGAGAGAGAGAGAGAGAGAGAGAGAGAGAGAGAGAGAGAGAGAAAGAAAGAGGGAGACAGAGAGAGAGAAAGAGAGAAGAGAGGCAGAGGGAGTGTGAATGGAAACGAGAAAGACATACAGAGATAGAAGGAACGAGAGAGCGAGAGAGAGAGAGGAAGTGAGAGAAACAGACAAGAGTGTGTACAAGGAGACACACACACAAACACAGAGAAAAAGAGAGAGAGAGAGAGAGAGATTATATTTATACAAAATAGTACTCATGTTACATGTGTCAGCTGTTGATTTATTTCACCAATTCATGAATAAAAGGACAAATTCGAACAATAGACATGCAATGACTCTCATCCAAAATGCAAATAATAAAACATACATTCACCTCCTTGTCCTTACTCAACCCATTGACATGTTATTGACAATTCGTACATCTCCAGTGGTTGCAAAACTATCACTCAGTTTAACACTGAGGATTCCTTCATATAAAGTTAGTGAGCCACTGCCAGAATAATAACTGAGTTGGTATCAACTTCAGGTCCACTAACTGAAGTAAAAACAATCAAAATAGTAACAAAAACCCCAGAAAAACAGCCCAAACTGTGCATCCATCTTAAATGTAGATAGATCTGTGCAGGTGGATCAGAAGGTGAGTTCTGGCCTGTTGGCCTCCTGGGTCTCCAATCTTAACGCCCATTGGCAGACCAACATTTTTGGGACCCTGAAGCTTGAACTATTATTACAAGGCCCCTTCATAGCCAGCAACAATACAGCAACATCCATAATTCGCTTATTAAAAAAGTTTCTTCAGGGCCCCTCTGGGATTAGGGGCCCCGAAGCTTGAGCTTCATTAGTTTCATGGTAGATCCACCATTTTAACATCACCTGACTTCTTTCTTCGGAGTCATCCCAAGTCAATACTTAGTCTATCGGAATTGGAATTGGCCTAGAACAATTGCTGCACTAAAGGAGGAAATCATCTCTGCATGTAACAATTTTAGTTCTGCAAAATTGGGAAATATTTAACATTCAGCTTAAACACAAGTTTTGCAATGTCAATGCCATCAATTTAAGCTTTACTAGATCTATAACAAAACTTTTAAATATACATCTTTGCTTTTTGATCCAGACTTGTGGGGCAGCATCCTGTACTCTGACAGAACCTATTCAAGGCCATATTGAAGGCTTCACGTATGAAATAAAAAAAATGCATTGTAGTTCCTCTGGAAGAAGTATAGATATTAGATTTTTAAATTTTAATTTAAACTGGAATGTAGTGCTTTCATGCCACATCTGAAGCATTTTCTTTGGTTTTGTTTACATCATAACTAAGTCTAGAGTAAAATGTATCATATTCTGACGATTATTATAAATGTGTACCAAAAATGAAGACAAAATATACGAAAATTATGCAAATTGTCAGTGCCATAAATCATAACACATTTTGTGTAAGTCATTTTTACAACATTTTCAGAAAGCGTGGAAAAGTATCACTGCTTTGCAAATCTTTCGACTTGCGCAAAAGATGTTTCGGGTCAAATTTTAGACTTTGAAGGTTCGATACAAAACTTCATGCTTTTCATGGAACAAAACAAACTAACTTTTTTTATCCCAGTTTTAGGCTCTACCTCCAAAATAAAAAAAAATGACTTAGGCAATTGTGCTATGACTGGAGATAAAGCTAAAAATTACTGATGCCAAGTTATCATTTTTCATTGAGATAAAAAATAAAATATTCAGTGCTCTTTGGTTTTTTAAAGAAAAAACATCTGTATCACTATCTCATTCTGACAAGAGTGAATTAATTTTCATTCATTAAAACTGTGTCGTTCACATGCCTCTTCACATATAGTCTAATGTCTTATGAGATAACAGAAAATCTACAGCAAAAGGGGATTTGATACATAGGCAGTGATGTTCATCCATAACTCACAATCTCAAGGACGGGGTTCCACTCAGCCCGAACTCTGAAACAACACCTGGCCACACTTTCGTTCTCTCTGGTGAGTATATTGTACAGAAAGACAAAAACTGTCGCATCCTGGCCCTTTTCAGCACAATGAGATGCTGGCATCCTACTGATACCAAAAGATAAAGTATATCAAAAAACAAATTAATACAGGTCTGGCTCAGTCAAATTTACAGGGGCTGAAGCCGCAGTGAAGGGAAACTGGAATTACTACAATGCAACTTACAGTTGGGGAAATTATACTTTGAGAAAACTTGTACTGTCATATTCTTGTCCTTTTCAGCAAGAATTGCTGCACTCTACTGATACCAGAAGATGAAGTATATAAAAAAAAAAATACCAGTCTGGAACGGTCAAACTTAGAAGGATTGGGGGAAGGATGGGGGCAGGAATTACCACAGTAAAACGTACGGGTGAGGGGAATTATAAATAGGCAATTTTGCAGTGGAGGGGAATGGGGATTCAGTATAGTAAAATTTACATTGTGGACATTGGGAGATCAAAACTTTTGTAACAAAAATATTACAATTACGAGTCCTACATAAGGTGCAATTTTACTACAGTCAAATTTCACTTGAAGGAAAAATCATTACTGTCATCAAACTTACACAGTGTGACGGCGGCTGGGGGGTAAATTAGCACATATATAAAAAGGGAGGGGGGGGGGGGGGAGGGGAATTATCATCACCAAAGTCACATCTATACTAGGAAGAATAATCTTGTCTTGGCCAGCAATCTAGCACTATTTACACAGATTGTGAGCATGAAACACATGCATGAATTATACTGAGACTGTTATAAAATGAGCACATATGAGTATCGATGCATGCATTAATTAGAATGAAATTGATGAACAAAACAAGAGCAGAGGTCACCCGTCAACAAAAAACTCGTCAAACAAGATCGCCATCAAAACAGTAATGATAAAATAAATACATGACTGAATGAATGAACTAGTAACAGTTTTACATAAGATGGACAAGAACTCATTTGCTATTGGATCTGACAAAACGGTGCTAAACGTGGAACACATGTGTCTTTAAAAAATGAAAATAAAATATTTGTAGAAAATTTCAAGCAAAATATTTTTAACTGAAAGCAGGGAAATGGGTAATCCTTCATATTATAAGCAAATCTCAGTTTCCATTGAAAATTTTTTCCCCCCTTTGGAGGGATATTCTCAGGAATTTGGTCTTTCGCCTTAAGTCCGATCTCTTCAGACCCACTCACATTTACTGAAAGGTGTTCCAGGCATGAGTTATAAAGAGACTGTTGAAACAAGCTGATATATGAGAGTGAACACCCACAATGAAATACAATGAGACTGATGGAAAGAGCACTTATGTCCACAACAACACAGAAGGGAGAATTTGGTCATTGTTTCCAAACACCACAAAAATGCAGTGGTCTGGAAGAGTATTAAGGTACGATACTTCATTCTTTCCAATAGCACACCAGTTCAAGGGAAATGACGAAGAAAATTATTACACAACCAATGAGTTTAAACAGAGTGATAGTTCTTGCACTGCAAGATTCACAATTTCTCCACAAAACAGACTGTTTCAATCCTATTGTGCACTTGTGGGACCCGACAGGCCCAGACTCCCCATACAGTATTTTATTATCATTAAAACTGGGTGTAACAAGACACCTTTGGGTATAAATCAGTCATTTTTGTCATTTTTACTTCTATTTCTGAGGTCTCGACCTCACATACATCATGAGTAAAGATAGGTAGTATTAGTTTTTCTCTATTTGTGAGTCTGGGTCTGACAGACCCCATAAAGTTTGAATCTGAGTATGAACCAGGGAGATTGAAATAGGGTTAAGAATATATACACAGTACAAAAAATGCAACAAATATTTTCACTTTTATACTGAAAGATGTTCTAACAAAGAAAAAAGGCTTTCTCTTTCGTCAACTTAAGAAGCTAAGAGTAGACTGAAGTAACTCAAAAATTCAAGAAATAGATTTTTTAAAAATGTTCAACTACAATCAAAGCTGCATTGAATGATCTTGGTTCCAGTCTCCTAAGCCGAAAAATAACTGAATAGCAAACTTTCATAAAGTCATTGTCACTAGACCAGTAGTGCTAAAATATAACAATTTTTTGCTTCTCCTGAAAAGTAGTTAAAACCTGTTACTACCGTTTTAGGGAACTGTGAGAATTTGTTCTCATATAGTTGAAATGATGGGTGGAAATTTACATGATATGTTTCTTGGAGAATGTCTAGAAAATATTTTTAAAGAAAAGAAAACATTACAATATGAAAGAAAAAACAGTCCAAGCGTTAAATGCATAACTTCTATATCACAGAATTTCCCTGCTGTTTTGGGAAAAACAACTGATTTTGTTTCCTACCAATCTGCTCTCAGAAAAATGACACTGCAACAAATTGTCAGTTTCATGATGGAGAGGCCAACAGATAACAACAGTTGTGTAGTGAAAAGGCCAATGCTTAACTTCTCTGTATGACAAAGGGGTGAATAGGTAAAATTTGAGATACAGTAGAGCACTGATATAAAGAACAATCCCAGACAGAAAAAAAAGTTCTTTATTTCAGTCAGCCTCTCACACACACATTTTTTCTGTCACCTCACCCCCCTCGCTTTTGCCAACATTCTTCATGCCCAATGCCTTTGTCTTTTTCCCAAAACCAATGAAGAAACAATCTAGGTCTAGATCAAAAATCAATTTGGAGGGTCTTTCACAACTTTAAACTTCACAATCCACAACAAAGCCACGTGAGAAAGATGAAGAATGAAGCGACGGGCAAAATGTATACATTCACCAAACCTACACACTACACCGGAGACACAACGATCAACAATCTATTTTAGATCTACGCCACTGACAATCGTTAATAGCGCACGCGAGCGAGTTGCTGGGTGGTGCCTACTCTGTTGTCCCGGGGACCCGCCCCGTGCGGGCTGTTTCATTACTTCAGTCGTAAACAAAGAAGAAAAAGACATTGGTGGGCCGGGCATAAACATGAGTTCGTTAAAACCGTCAGTTCGTTATCGCTTGTTCGCTACATGTGTTAAGATTTCATTGAAATAATAATTTTTTTTAAAATGGGGCACAGACATGTGTTCGTTATTTCCATCAATTCGTTTCAAGCGTCTTCGTTACAAGTGCGCTCTACTGTATTCCCTCTTTAGTGGTTTATCAAAAGTATTTTGTGGAGGGCTTTACCCAATGCATGCAATTTTGTTAAATCTCATTTAGTTTTTGTGTTATGTAGCATGACAAGCTTTGGAGAAATCTATGATGAGAGTAGCACAAAATTTTCAAAACTGAATTTCTCACAACACTGATTTTGGCGGTTCTCCCCTTCATCAGACATGGAAGTGTTCCACTTTGCATTGTACAGCTTTGATATCTATTCGATCCTTCGTTATGAGACTGACGAAATGAGAAAATCTATTGCAAATGGGCTTACAAAAGTACACCATCAAGACTCCCCCCAAGTCCAATGGTTGTAACTGAAGAGAAACTACTCATCATCGTCATGGAAGGGAAACAACTCATCATAGTCATGGAAGGGAAACAACCCACCCTAAATTTCATTGTAACACTGAACTTGACCAACAAAGTGTACAATCTGACAGAATAAAAAGAAATAATAAGTGTTTAAAATTCTAGAAGATCACAGAAGGTATGAGATTCACTGTTTTAGTTCTCACTGTTTAAGTGTTGCTTGATCTGGAGTTTCAACACAAGGGAAAAAAATTACAACAGCAATAAAGTCTGTCCTTGTTCTACAATGGCAGTTGATGTCAACATAAACACAGTCATTCTAGATGTCATCATCTGCTATTTTAGCTTTTTTGTTGTTGTATTACGATGGCAGTTGTTAACTTAAATGGCATTAGAGTACATTAGTGTGCATGTGATACAAAAAAAAATGAACAAAAACGGGAAATACTGAGTTGAAATAAAAAAGTTACAAGAAAAATTTTTTTTTTACAAAAACAGTTTTATCAACACACTTTAGGTAAAGCAAAGAACATGAGTAAAATGTTAACAAATGTAAATGACACTTTTGTGTGACCTGAACAGAATCAGGTTTTTGTAATGAACAAATGGCAAATGAAAAACTCAATAACCGAAAAAATCAACATGAAAAAAACACTTAAAAAACCACTGGACATTGAAACTGCTTGTCTGTGTAAACTTCAGTTAATTATTTAATGACACTTACTACATTTGAAACCGAGCACTGTCTGTCAGGATATTCAAAGTCACTCTCTCACAACAAATAATGCACTTTTGTGGACTTATTTTAAAAAAATGTCCCACTTCATTAAATAATACAAGCCTACAGACTCTTACTGTTGGCAGAATACAGAATGCCATCTACAACAAGACTTAAGATTGATGGCTTTTACAGAGCCCTAAATAAATAACAGAAGAAAGGAGATGAACAATTATACTTTACTTTAAAGGTAAAAGGGATGATCTGTACAGCTTTTCACTACAAATAGAGTCAGTGAAATTACTTAGACATAAATTTGGTCGGTATGCGCAGATTCAGAACTGCTTTTTTAGTTTGATGAAATTATTTGGCATTTTATGCACTGCTCAGTACTAAATACTTCATCCATGTGAACAATGATGCTGGGGATACCTGTGTGTAGTTGACTAGTATAGATAAATGGTCCCTGGAATACGATAACAAGTTATCAGAGTATAAATATTCACAATTTCTGAGCAAGCTTTTACACTTCAACATGCCTTATATAAGTGTACATTGTAAAGGTAAACAATTAAATTATCGTGAAAGCAGAAAACTTTTGTGGTTACAGAACAAATTGCCTTTGTCAATAGCAGACCTGCCAACCAACTTACTCTTTCAAAAAAAGAGACTCCTCAAGGGGCATGTGAATCCATGCCATATAAAGACAAACTGAAACTGCCAGTTAGTTTTGATTCCAGAGAAAGAAGAACAAAAATATAAAGCACTGTAACTTTTCCACAGTAGGGAGAAGACAAATGTGAAACACTATAACATACTTCACAGGTCACATATTGTACTCTATGTATGTTAGTATAATGTGCCTTATATCACTACTGTCTTGTGCTTCACTAGGCTGGCCTTTATCCTCAAACCTGCATGAATTTCCTTTTTTTGCAAGACACCCTACATATAGATCTATACAGGAAGATCTTATAAAATAAAGGACAGTTGGCAGGCCTGTAAATAATTCCTGATGTTTGCCTTGATCAGCAACAACACTATGACATGTGCATTTCTAAATAAATTCATATTCTGGCTTCAGTGTTGTGTTAAAGCTAATCTGTTGATCTCAACTGAATTCTGGAATGTCATTTTAACAAGGCACTAGGCTTGATGTGTACAAATTAAAATTTACATCATGGCCTAGTTTGGTTAATGAAATGTTGACACTATTAGTATTACTATTGTTGCAACTATCAAATATTGCAATACCAATTTTGACATCTTTGTGACAAAATGACCCAACCACAGCTATGGTATTCTGGACAATCTGAATATTAGAACATTAATAAAAAAAAAATGAATGTAAACATTAAACTTTTACATCTCCAGATGCTTTTCATACTTGAAATCCTCAAATATTTGTGCTGCTCATTGGATCTTTCTCAGCAGCTTCTAAAAAAATCCATTTCACTTTTATTTTATGGTATAATCTGTATGATTTGGGTGTATTAATCTAAAGTTAATGAAAGGCCCTAAGCCATTCAGCATTAATGGATCTGCTATTGCAGATCACAATCATAAATTTTACCAGCTGCAATCAACTATTTCTGTGTTAGAAACATAACTATCTCCATCCAATTAACACATGTCTCACACACCATTTTTCGCTTCTCACTGCAGAGACAAATAACTGATGCAATTTTCAAGTTTCTTAACTTGAATGTATAATAACACAGATCACACATAAAAACATGATATAAATGCAAATGCAGTCAGGAAGGACTTGAGCATGTCTATTGTAAACAGCAAATGCTTGTGAATAACACCTGACCCTCCAGTGTTATGTGTCAAACAGTGATGACAATAAGGACAAACAAGGTAATAGCAAAATCTAATCATGTCATGTCGCTAAAATATTTGTTTCGACACATCACACATTAAAATCCAACATTTTAAAAACCTTAATTGTTAACTTCAATGATAAAATATAAAGGTTTGGAAAAAAGCAGCTGAACACTGGCAGAAGTAATACAAAAAAAAAACAACCTGGTCAATATGAAATACATAGTTTTTGGGGCATTTTGGAGTTCAATAATGTTAGGGCATTGTTCTCATGTTGAGACATATTTACATACTACACCTTTTTCTGCTTCCTCAGACCTACAAAAATGCAAGTCTGAAAAGCAAGGGGGGAAAGGGAGGGGCTTCAATCAATGTTTCGGATGTTATGAAACTCAGAAACTTGTGCTGTAGAATGAGATTACCGAGATGATCTTAGTGTCAACAACACTGGTTTTCAAACATCTGGCTCCACCTCAAAATTGGGCATGTAAAATGTAAGAAATCTGTATCTCTGTGTTGTTAGATTTGAGAAAAGAAAACATGACCTGCTCATGAACAGCTGTGCAGAATATTGCCCTGCCAGTTTTCATTCACAGCTGTGAAGTAATGCAAAACAGTTCTGTTTGCTGAAAGGTGGGAAACACCCTCCCTGGAAGGCTTAAGTATCTTCACTGCTGATAAAATTGCGAGATGCATCAAAATCATGATCGTAAATCGTGAACGTAGGCCTCTGCTAAAATGAGCTTCAGTCATAATGAAGTTCCTCCTTGATCCTCAATCACACTTGAAACCTGTTACTTGCTAAACAAAGATTATCTATGTCTTTCTCATCCTTTGACTGTTCATAGTTTGTTTAAGTACTGACGCATGCCTGAGACAATCAGTTCCATTGCTGCTGTCAACAATGGAAAAACCTGACAAAACCACTATACTACTAATCCAGACCAGGCATCTGGCCCATGAAGGGATTTTGAATGGCTGAAAGCAAAATATTGAAATACTATACTATATGGCCCTGAAACGATTTTCCCTCGAGTGTTTCATGTGACCAGACAGGTGCATCTGTCATGAAAAAAACTGACCCTTCTTCATCTCTCCATACTACAAATCTTTTGGATGGCACAGTGCCACAGGTGGAAGCAAACTTCAGAAACCCTAAACAAAACATTTCAAAAAGGCCAAATCCAGACAATGAACTATAAAGTAATTGCAGACCAGTGATAAAATAAACTCACCTCAGTTCAAGTCTTTTTAAGACCATTCTTAAAAGGGCCTTTTTGTGATAATTAAAACCAGGAATCTGGAAAATTCTAGAACGTTACTGTTTGTATATTTCATACACTTGTTTATAATTGCTGACTTTGGGATCAAAACTAAATTTCATGAAAGGTTGTAGTGTTGGATATCAACAACTGGTGTCAGCACACCAGAACACTTTTCTCTTTTGTATTGAGCAACAAACATTCATTCCAGGTCAGACTGACATCATGTGACCAACAAAGAATAAGGAGGCTAAAAACTAAAAACAACCAATACAAAAGAACAATGGATCATTTTCACATTAACTCTCTGCGTTTGGCTTCTCCGATGGTGATTTAGTAGGGGATAGCTGGACCCTGACTTTGGCTTGCTTCCTGCGTTCCTCTACGCTGGCCTGGTCCGCCGCAGTTGGAATGTCATTACCAGCACTGTAGATGCTGCGTGGGGTGTAGCTCTGTTTTACACCAGATGTTGTCGCTGCTGCTGAAGAGGTAGACAAACTTGCATGGGATGCAGCAGCACCACTGACACAGTCACCAGGTGGTGTTGATGATCTCATTAGTTCCTCTGAGGACTTTAAATTAGTCGTATTCATAGTTGATATAGAGGGTAGTGAAGTTGATGATATTTTAGTGGACAGGCCAGCTGATGTTGTAGCTGGGGCAGAGTTTACTAAGGTTTCAGAATCAACTGGAGTATTGTTTTTGTTTGAGGTGCGACCGGATGACTGGGTGTCATTTACAACCTTGGCATCACTTGCTGAATCATAACTTAAAGTCCGAGCTACTTTCCCCAATACTTTCTTGTGCACCTGAGATTTCCCGTCTCCTGTAAGTACAGGTGTTGAGGTTCTGACTTCAGTGTTACCAGTGGGAAGTTGTGATGATTCAGACAGAGCACCTGCCAGAGGTGACCCAGAATTTGCAGATGTCTGTCCTTGACTGGCACTGGCTGAAGACACAGTGGGCACAAAGTTCGAACCAACTATTTGAGATGGAGCCTCCAACCCTACACCACTGTCAGGTATATGGGCTGGTTGGTTGTCAGGTCTGGTTGACGAGGCAGGCATAACCTTGCCCATGTCAGATGTCACATTTAATGGGTTAGTACATATTACAGCATCTGAGGCCACAGCTGCAGATAACTGGCTGATGGAAGTTGCAGTGGATTCCTGTGGTGACCCTGGAAGGGCCAGGGTGCTGTTGACTTTCTGAAGTTCTTCTGGTGGGACCAATTTCCTCAAGGTGGCCACTGTGGACAACAGAGCTGCTCGCTCCAATTCCAAGGTTCTGATGTGAGATTTCAGTTTGTCCAGCTCAATCTGATGGGTGTGGACACTCACTTCAAAACTTCTCTGCTGGGACTGAGCATGCTAAGATAGACATATCATGGAGACATTTAAGTAATTCATAAACAATACTTTCATGGTCTGAGTTCATCTCACACAATCAGGTATCAACAATTTTCTCATTTTACAAGACAGCTCTGCATATTCAGAGTCATTTTGCTTATTTTTTGGATGCAGCAAAACATTTCTGCTTATAACTTCAAAACCTTTAAAGATATCAATATGTCATTTTCTGAGAATATGTCACTTTCTGACAACCCAGATCTCACCATGAGCAATGATAAAGAACTCATAACTCAAAACCATCAAAATGCTAGTATGTGAGATGCACGGCAAGGTAAAATCTATTCTGATGACTAACAAAACTGTTTAGTGACACAACTATCCTGGTCGATGTTTTCGTAAAGCTATATGAAGAAAAATAACTTTAAGGGAGATTCAATTAAGACTTCGGCCTTTCTACTGCTGTCTTCAACATTTCTTATAAAATTTACAGGACAATTTCCACTTTCTATACAAGTGGCAACTGTAAATGAAAAGAAAATTGACATTATTCATGTTCACCGAGGATTCTGTTGCTTTCAAACAGTTTTGACTTTTCAAGTGAGATCAGAGACATTGTACTTGTGTAAACACAATGTGAAATGCATTACTAATGAGCTTAACTGCAAATGTGCAATATCCATAAGACAAAGACAGCTCTCAATGCTACTTATCATCATCGGTTGGCTGTTGGAACCTCCTTAAAACTAGTCATGGGGATGCGGTGGCCTAGAGGCAAGGTGCTCGCCTCTCATGCCAAAAGTACCGGGTTCAAATCCCGGTCGATGCAGGCATGTTGGAATTTTGGGATTTTTATCATATTTTCCTGTCCCCAATCATATGGGACGTAGGATCGAGCACCTAGTCTTCTCGGATGAGGATGAAAAATTCGGAGGGCCCGTGTGCATGTTAAAGATACCATACATTGGCAGTTGGAAATCGAAAAGAACAGGCCGAACAGGCCGCTGCCCAGGCAAAATTCTAAAAAAACTAATCCCTACCACAATGAGAAAAATAAAAACGAGAAAAGTGAGGTGTAAATGCCAAGGGCAGCGAACCTCCTAAAATAAAGACCTGAACACAAGACTAGACATTGACACCCTTGTTAGAGGACCACCATCTAATTACAAAGCCAAATAGAGAAAATACTGAGATGTGTTCACTGCTCAGCTATAGCTTTCTATGTAAACTACTGAAGTCCTTTAACAACAGCCTCAAAGACAAGTTTGAATCAGGTTCCAACAGTCCACCAACATTACTGAGTATGCCATATACAGAGATACCACTCCAGCCTTCAAAAATTTCCCATATTAATTGGGGGTTTGGACACAAGACAAGGCATACACATTTTATTCCAATTTTTGGGGTGATGTTTTACTCTTCCATGGGATCATTGAGGTTCCAGAAAAATGGTATCTCTGTACAAAGTGATTCATCAGTATATGAACACATAATCACCATCCCCTAAAACTGTAGTAATCGGTTTTGGCTACTTTTCAGAAGAAACAAAAAACTGTTTTATTTCAGTGCAATTGGTCTAGTAACGATGAATTTTTGAAAGTTTGCTATTTGGTTACTTTTCAGCTTAGGTGTCTGTAACCAAGATCGTTTGATGCGGCTTTGAATGTAGTTGAAAATATAACGAAATTAACTATTTGAAGTTTTGGAGTTACTACAGTGTTAGGGGATGGTGACAACATAAGGCTGTGTGTGCTCATAGAATGTAGACAAAGTTTTAGCCGAGTTTCCAAGATGCATATAACATACCTGCAATTTTTCCAGCAGTTCCATATTCTGATTTTTCAGGGCTCGATTTTGTTGTTCTACGCGATAAATCATCTCTATATCAATGGATGATCTCCTCCTCTCTACCAGTCGAGATGGCCTTTCTGCTGCAGTGCTGGCAAAGTTAGTGGATTTGCCGGCAGATGGAGAGTGGGACTTGGCTGCTGGAGGTGAATGGGCTTTGCTTGCTGAGGGAGAATGTGGCTTGCCAGCAGAGGGCGAGTGGGTCTTTCCAGCAGAGGTGGAGTGGGTCTTGCCAGCAGAGGGGGAGTGAGTCTTGCCATGGTGATAGGGGCGGTGCTGTGTGTGGTGCGTGCGGTGATGGTGAGGATGATGCTGCTGCTGATGATGCTGTGGTGGGGAGTAAGTCATTTCCTCACTGAGGACATGGTATTCCACTTCATAGGCCTGCAGCTCTTTGGTGATGTCCAGTTCAAAGGCCTGTTTAGATATACAGCAGTACAAAAAGAGTTATTTCCAAATCTACTCAATGTAATCTGTCATAAAAACTGAATTTGAACTCTGAAAATCACAAACAACAAGAGCAATACTATCAAACTCTTTGTGTATGCAATGTTCCATAAATGTCAGAAAATCCTCATAAACGTTCACACCTTCACTGCAGCATATTACGTTTTCAGCAGAAGGATGTACGGTGTATGACCATAGTACACTCGCACTACTGATTTTAGTACATACAATGTATCTCCACAGCACAGTCAAGGGTATAATACTAGTCATATAATTATGTCCTGGCTGAGTTATTCATATTCTTCCATTTCACAGCACAACTGTTCTTATGAACTAAAAAATGATGCATTTAAAAAAAAAAAAACTGAAAATGGAGAAACAGCAAAGTATACTAGTAAGTCACAAGAAACAGTACTCAAACATGAGACAGTTGATCAATATCTGAGCTAAATACCAAAAAAAACAATGGATCTATATGTAAAAATGGGTTACCTGATTAATGATACGCTCCATCTGTATCTGGACCATCTCTGGCAGTGTAGTCTTCAGGAAGTCAACGATTGTCTCAAAGGAATCACACTGGAGGATCAGTGCCCGATGGTTACTGATCAACATTAGAGCCACCTTGAATAGAGCATCAATGCCTTGGACAAAGATCATGTCTGTGAAGGAAGAATATACCACCATATACATCCATACCACTGCCATAAAATGTTTTAAAAAGAGACCAAGCCCACTAATGATAAAATATTTTAAAAAACAACAGAAAATCTGTAGGATTGCATCAGTGCATGGAAAACAGATAAAATGTGGCATGTAAAGGAGAATGGTAAAGTTGTGCACATGTTATTTCATTTGTTTTTATTTTTAAAACCATGCCAGTGTTATCACTGGAGGCATAAAATATGAAAATCTGCTTTTTCACAACCATAATCTACAGCCATTTCAATTTCTGTCTGTTGATGGATGATGTCTTCATGTATAAGTGCAAATAAAGCAAAATTTCAGGCAGTTGGAAATTGAAAAGAGCAGGCCAAACAGGCCGCTGCCTGGGCAAAATTAAATAAACCTCATTAAAACTAAACTCAAAAGCTGTTGTTATTGGGACAGTAGTACTTTACATACACAGCTATAGCTGAGCAGTGAACATGAGTATTTTCTCAATTCGGCTTTGTAATCAGACCCCGTCCCCTAACAAATGGTCTGTGAGTGTGGTTTATTGAGGTTCCAACAGCTGACTGAAGACTTGTCTACTGATTAACTCATGAATCAGTCTGAATGCCAACATACCAAATACTCTGGCCACAAATCCCAGTGGAAATTGCGAGGCAAACACAGTGAGAAACCAGGGAGCAGCATAGAGAGTTGGTGAGATTTCATGTGTCTCAAAGTGTTCATACACATCTCTGTAGTGGTCATGGAGCAGTCTGGTCAGTTGATATAGCTTGATCTGATGGGATCATTGAAATATAGTAGGTTAACATATGAAAATATATGCTGGCTGTAACAAGAAACTGAACAAATGTATTCACACAGCTGTAAATGACCATGTTTTTTTTGCGAAATGTGCTTTGAACTCCTTGAAGGGTAACTTTTTTCTCTTGATTGAACAAGAGCACAATATATGCATTTTAAATGTCCATAACTAAATATGTATTCTTTTTAAGCTATACATTGAATTTCTAGTAAAGCCATTACCTTACCCTTCCGTAAACTTAATGCTCTCTGCACTTATGCAGTTTCATGATAGTGCCAGCAATATGTCTTTGGGCTGGTGAGTGAAAACTAATCCCATTCCCTTCACCTGCACCTTCTGATTCAAATGCTTCCAACTTTGAAATAAAATATTTTCACCAAGACTTTCCCTCAGTAACTACCAGCGTCTATCTAAACAGATATGGTTGCCCAAGAACAGCAAGACAGCTGTCTGGATGATACACATACAGTTGTCTTAAACATCAAAGCTATCAGCATACTGAAATTTGAGTTTCATTCTTTTAATTAATAAAGACAGAATGACAGAAGAAACTCATGAAATGAAAAGCAAGCTAGTTCACACTATGTACAGTCTGTGGGCCAACAAGTCCTACCTGCAAGGCCATCATATTTGGTCTGAACTGTTTCCGCAGTCCCAGGTCATACATTATATACTTAAGAACATGGAAGGCTGAAATTTCCTCCATCTGGAAAGACCAACAAAGTAAAAAATCTCAATGTGTGTAAATATGTGTATATTTATCCCTTCAATTCTATAACAAAAATACTGGGAAAACAATGGAAATGCAGATCTGACTCCCATAATGAAAAAGGAATGCAAGGGATGCAGCTGTAAATCTGGAGTCAATACTAGAATATCATGTCCTAACTTAAACAACAAGTGCTTTCTAAAATACTGGCCTAGACTCACTGGATGATAATTTGATCTTTACCAGATGTTGGTCACTGCTTAGAGAAAACTTTTCATTCAGAATTTACAATATCAAATTCATAAAACGTTGAGTTAACTGATTCCCAACTAAGTTTTTTCCCTATGCAATTGTAAGATCATCCATCAAGACCACATTCCAAAAATTGTCAAAATCGAGCATCTATACTTTATAGACGGTCCCCTAAGTAATTTTTATTGATTGTTGCAGCAAAAATGAAATGAACAAACACAAAGAAAGACATCAGTAACTTAAACTGTACATTCACAATAGACAGGGGTAGGGGAAATAACACTAGCTTTTGTGATTGGGTGAAGTGATTCATATCTCATCATAAGCCAGGTATTGCAAGTAATTATAATCTTGTCAAAAATTTGAAGCCTTAGTGAAAGACACCAATGAACACTTACATGCATCAACAACATGCCCACAATGAAGGAAAGCCCCTGGCAGTACCCAACTTCTGGGTCAAGAAGACTGTAAGCCTTCAATAAGTTAAACAACTCCAACTGACCAGGCCCTAAAGCTTTGGAGAAATACGGATGACACGGAAAAGTGCGCCCTGAAAATGGAAAAGAAAGAAATTCAAAACTTCAGATAACATGAAGTACTGTATCATCATCTTGAAACAAAATCCAAATTGGATTAAATGTACACGATTAAGTGTTATGAGCAGCTTTAAGAGTTTTCCTCTGAAGAAGGTTTTGATCTGTTCCAAGTTCCCTTGGAGCATTTCTTTGAAAAACTTCTGGATGTAAAATATAAACATATTTTTAATAACAAAAAAAAAAAAAAAAAAGCAAGAAAAAAGCAAGGAGTAGAGAAACATAAAAAATGATTCATTTGCCTACGCATGTATCCACACAAACAGTATTGGGATTTATGGCACAGAGTGAGGCTCATTTTCTTCTCATGACTGTCCAAAACTTTATGTCATTCTTTCCAGCATTCTTTGGCTCTCAGCAGGCGGTGAATCAAAAAGTGAACTAACCATCCAGGACCTCTTCAGTATATGAAATGGATCTACATTACGGGTTAGTTTTATACTCTATACTTTCTATGTACAGCACAATTTATCCAAGCCAAACACGGATGGTGGACTGAGCCAAGGGCTCTCTGAGACTTTTGACCAAAGCAATGCGAGAGCATCTTTGCTGGTTAGTAATTTTCTAGTAAATGTGTCTGCCAGCTCACAATTTAGTCCCAACAATCAAGTGGTGTGAACAATAAACTGAATTACTTCCTTTCATTGTTTTATCGAATGAACAATTTTATTTTCATATGTAGGGATTCTCTTTGTTTTTGTTTTGATTTTTGAGTGTAAATAACGGTATTCAATTAACGCAATAATTTTCATTAATGTTTTCCAACACTGACCTAGATCAATGAGTATGGCATGTTGGTGTGTGGTCAGCTGTTTGAGTAAGTCTTCATAGTTGAGGCTGTTGCAGGTGCTGTCTGGCACGGTGCTGCTCATCTGTTTCTGCTGCATCAGGAAGAGCCAGATTTGGCCTCGTAAAGTCCGAGGAACCCCTGGGGTGGCAGTGGAAAGAATTTATGAATTCAGCATTTGAGGATTCTTGAAAGGAATGGGGAAAACAGCTCGAAAAGTCATGAATGTAAAACAGACTCTGCTTTTGTGTCCATCTAGATTAGCTGTATGTCAGGGTTGGGAAACATCTGGATAGCTGATGGCTATAATTTCAGCATCTGAGTCTAGGGATCTTGTAAGGTATAGGAAATTTCTGGATAACTGAAGAATGCAAATCTCACACTGAGATAAAATAACTGGGCTGATACTGAAAATATTATAAAGACAAGTTCCCTTGCGCAACAGCATTTTTCTAACTGGGGAACAAAATAACGTAAATTCATGAAGAAAACAAATAATAATTCAAGCCCCAGTGCACAAGACACCATTTTTCTTATTGCTGACAAAATACTATATATTCAGACCCCAGAGCACAAGTTAGCATTTTTCAAAACCCATTCTGTCTTGTGACTCCTACATAAACTTATGCACCTAAATGAAAGATACAGATGATCGTTTTTGCTCTCCGTAATTTGCCTGAACAAGACACTTTAGCTAGAGGTGTGCCATATTTCACTAAGGTTCCTAACCATATCACTTCATGTATGTCTGTTATTGAGTTTATTGAATTGTGACATGTGTTTATGTAATGATGCATAGGATGTATATACCATGTACATGCTCTTAAATTCCCTCATGGAATAATAAAGTAATAATTATTCTTATCTTATCTTACCTTTTTTGACATATTCCAGCAGCTTAGCATTTGGGATGGTTTTTTCTTCCGTGACTCCTACTTCCACTGCTCCCTCTCCCACTGCCCCCTCCTCCTCCTCCTCAACATGTAAAGACAGAATTTTCTCCCATACGGATGTGATCTCCTTCAGACAGGGAGTTAACTCTTGATATTCCAGCTTACGAGACAAGGGAACTCCGCCTTCCTCTTGCCGAGCTGTGGATGATAATTTGAAATGAATAAAATAAATCACAATATCTCAGATAACTGATTTCGGGAATCTTGTCCCCAAATACATCTTCATTTAACAATGGACAATTTGAAATGCATAATTCATATTATAAAATCTCAGGTTCTTTGGATGCACTGAACTCAGGAACCTTGCCTTTAAAAACATCTTCAGTTAATACTACTACAATCGCCAGAGTAGGGGACAATTTGAAATACATAAAATAAATCACAATATCTTAGATTGTTTGGAGGCACCTTAGGAATCTTTGTCTCTAAACAGGCTAAATCTTTCGGGGAAACACAATTATTATGCATAAAATGAATTACAATATTTTTTGGATACACTAAACTCTGGAATCTTATTTCTAAATACATCTTCGGTAAACATAATTATTATCATCAGGGCCCACCGAAGTGATACAGCCTTAAATTAGAGGTCTTGGAGGTCTGGTATGCTAAGAACCTCTTATCTTTGTCATTTCTAAGTGCCAGCATGTGGATTTTGCTTTTCTTATCTCACTTCTGCCCATGAATAGAACATTCAAAACAATTTTTGCATGGGTTAAGATGGAAACGCAAAACAGACTAATCTGTATGACATCTAACGTCAGGGGCTTCCTGGAGTAATCAAATCTTTATATCAACATTAAATATTGGGGGAAAATATTTGTTTAAAGGAACAAAATCAGTAAATAGTTTGCTACAATATATTAATTTTTTTATAAATATTAATATGTTTCTTTAAAGTTGGACAACTGTGGAGAGATTACATATTCAAAAGCCTATATCAAAAGTACATATAGAATCTAGATTTATATATTTCAATTAATGATAATGAGATTAAAGTTTGATAGTAAAATGAAAGATGTTGTTAGGGGGGCGTAGTATTTTACATTACAAGCCATTGCTAACAGTGAAAACAACTCAGTATTTTCTCTATTTGGCTTTGTAATTAGAATAGGCGCCCCCAACAACATTCTAAAATGAAACATGCGATACCTATTATCATCACAAAAGCAAAAAGAGAAAAAGATTGGTATTTAAATAGGAGATAGACATTTAAATAGGAGATAGATATTTAAATAGGAGATAGATATTTAAATAGGAGATAGGTAGCTACCAATGTTGAGGTGTGTTTTAACCCATTTTGGCTCTTGTGAAATATCAGTTATAGTGATACAGATGCCTGGGGACTTTCATAATGCTTGAGGCACACTGAGCCAAGCCTGTTTTATCACGGTTTTCGTGTGAGATGAGAACTGTTGACTTAAACAGGACCTCGTGCACTGGCGAAACCGAAACATCTGTCTCACTAGCTCGGGCGCGTCAAAACTTGCTTGAGTCCGCTGGTGGAAAGAAAGACCTCGCCCACTGAGTGGAGGCTGCGGCAAAATTGTCTGGACTCAGCGAGCCACCAGTCCAAATGTCTTTCTCAAATGCCCATGATGCAGGGAAACTATGATACCTGGTTATCCAGTTAACTTTCTTACTCCCCAGCCTTGTAGGTTAAATTTCCTCTAGCAAATACGTATTGTTCTTATCTTTTTCAGGGATAAACAAAACTATCTGTATGTGGAGGTTTAAAAAAAAATGCCAAGGGTCCTCAAGGTATGCTTGGTACCCTACCTGCACACAGTAAACGCACTGCGCCTACATTTCCTTAGAGAGAGGGACACATGCACACACACACACACACACACAGAGAAAGAGAGAGAGCGAGAGAGAGAGAGAGAGAGAGAGAGAGACAGAGAGAGAGAGAGAGAGAGAGAGAGAGAGAGAGAGAGAGAGAGAGAGAGAGAGAGAGAGAGTGAAGAGACAATCGTTAAAAAATCCGGACAGAGGGGTGGGATAAAATAGATTTAACGTCACTGCATGAAATAACAAGCTAAATCAATAACGCCTAGCTCACGATCTGGCGCAAATCTTCATCTTTCAACTTGAAGCATGCTCCATTCATTTTCTAAGGCAAATTTGGCACAATTCTCAGAGTCAGTTCACGTATCATTCTGAAATTAACACAATAAAACTATCCAAAGATATCCTTTAAATTTAAGGTTTTCTCAGTTTCACACTTAAACATTGAAACCGAACAATTTCTAATGCCCTGTTACCGCTTCTGGTCGCTAGGACTACCACGTTATGGAATAAAACCGATGATGAACGAAGGGACTGTGGGAAATCTGACAGCCAAAAAAACGATTCATAAGACAAGTCAAGAATTATGTCTGCATTGGACCAGTTTTGACTCAGAGCACGAGAGGATCTTCCCCCTTCCGCCGGGTGGCTCAAGACATTTTGATGCGCTCGAACCAGAGAGACTGTCTTGTTTCCGTCTGGCCACTACGCGATGTCCCGTTTAATTCCAAAGTTCACATCTCACACTGAAACCGAGACAAAACAAGACTTGACTCAGTGCGCCACCAGCTTTAGCTGCTAGTTGCAAACTTCTCTTTGAATGAATGATTAACCTTTGAGAAACCGAGCCCGGCGGCAAATGTAATCTTTCAAAGGTTACAAGATCCCTATTCAATCTCCACATTAATCCACTTTTAAAGAACGCTGATCGTGAAATTGATTAACTCGTATCAATCTCAAATTTATCGCGCTAACGTTACGTTATGTTTCTCGAGGGCCCCGGTCCCTGGCTGTTGACCCCAAACGCTACAATTCTTTCCTGTTCATTTGTGAGGGTCCACTGAGACGACTGGGCGATGCTGCAACATGATACCGTAGATAGTGCACGCACTGAGTGACACGGAGAATGTTCCGCATGTCAGTGAAATTTCTCTCCTGAGATCGATACAGTTATTACCCTGTCTTATCTCACAACTGCATCAGAATGAAAGGAAATCCACAACTCTCTCACATTCCGTTATTTCGGGGGAGAGATCCCCTGACATATTAAAAAAAGTGTTTCGACTATTGGCTTTCTAGCCCCCGATTAACCATTAAACAATAAGTACATGATGTACTGAGGGTGCCAAGGGAGAGCACCGCCGGTTTGTTTTCCATTGTCATGTTACTATGATGCAACTGAACCAGTAATAATAAAAAAAAATATATATATATACATTTAACATATTATTAAACGGCGCCTGGAGTGGAAGGGAATTGAATTTTAAGTCTTTTCTTTTTTTTTTCACACCCAGGACTTAGCGAGTACGCTATTATAATGTCTTGCCGGGCATGCAGTGGAGAGTGATATTGTTGGCCTACGCTAAGACCAAAAGTAGGCCTTAATTGGGCCCTATCTTCCTTACATACTCTCTCTAGGATTAGGCCAACACCCGATAAACCATGCTGCCCAATTTTTCCCCTTCCTTATTTAACAGCTAATCGGTTTCACTGCAACAAACGGAAAACCACCCTGAATGATACGTTTCAATAATCCTTGACATTCACTTTCTACTTCCTTGAAACGGGAAAAAAAATATACTATCCTCACATTTCTGGCGGGGAAAAAATGCCCACAAGCGAGTTATGACATATTACTATTCCCCGCTCTCATTGGTCCAGGGACGTCGTCACGTGTTACTGAATGCGACGTATGTGACAACGAAAGCCACGCCCTGCAGGACAGCTCAAAATGAACATAATGAGAATGAATCTATTGGCACCACTGGAAAAAAAAAAAAAAGCAAAAAAAGCTATTCAGCAAATATCTAATCATAGCTGACAACTCAAATTCAACAGAACACAGATGGGAAAAAAATGGGAAAAGTTCCGTGCGCCTCGACCACCTAGTCAAGATCAAGCTACCATAATCTATCCCTAACCCTATCCCTACCTTTGTAATCTAGTTGAAAGTGAATGGGGAAAGGGTAAGAATAGGTATAGGATTAGGGGTTAAGACGTTAGGGCAGGTTTTGGGGTATCTACACTGGGTGGTTGGGGCGTACAAAACTTTTCAAAATGATAAAATGAACTCAAGCCACATGAAGCCAAATGCCAGATAACTGAAGGGGCCAAACAGGATTAATAATGAAATGACTACAGCGAGAAGCCAAGAACTCCGAGGTGAACAAACTCAAGAATGATATGGCCAGGACACCGGGCAGAGGAGGCAATACTGACAATTGAACACATAGCTCTTTATGACTACTGGCTGTGGAGAAGGGGGAGGGGGGGGTGACATTATAGCCTTATAGAACGGTTTCTTCTAACATGAGAACAGCGGGTTGATCATCCTAAACACTCTAAATTTGGTGCACTGAATGGGAAACTAGGTGACAAGTCATGGAATACAATGACATTCAACAAGGAGTTTTTTCATCAGGCAATTTAAGGTTAATCTGAAGAGATTCTTTTTCAGACAAAAAGTGCTTGCCACAGGAGGATGGGGTGCACAGATCATGATGAAAAACCACTGTGTATGACTGTGGATGTTAAAAGAAACACTGACTTCAGCTAAAACGACCAAGGGTCTGAACCATTTATACGACAATGATATTCATGGAGAAATTGTGAGAAGCGTTTTCTGTCGTGGATGTACACGCCCTGGCAACACTGAGTAAAGTCTTCATTCACGGAGCATCAAGTGTAATTTATACATGGCGACCTCAGTTCTTGCCTCTTCCAACTCCACATTTTGCATGACTGAGAAATTCGGCCTTAAACGTTTGCGGCCTTAGTTTTCATGACACGGGGTTAGAATAAATCAGAGCTGTGAAACAGCTTGATAAGTGCCACCATGCATTTTGAACACGTGTCAGAATGCATTTATTAAGCCTCTTCCACATGGAAGACACTAAAAGATCTCCAGTTGTTTTTTTTCTTCAGAAAATGGAGACAGATCTAACAGGAAAAACTAAAAGTCGCGATGTAGTCATGGAACTAACACGACTGACGTCGCAGTTTCATATCATGATTCTTCATGAGTAAATCTGACCCGCTTAAACAGTTATCTATGTTGACATTCGTGAGTTTATCTTGTTGTTGTTGTCTTATGTCAGACATTTCTAATATCTTTGCTGTGTTATGCAACACTGGGACAAAACTCAGAGGCAATAAAGAGAAATATGAAGCAAATTCGGTATCAAAAATTAAAAAAAAAGATGAGTAGCTTTTACCCTTTCTAACAGTATTTTTTCTTCACCCCCCTTCCTCGGGCTCCTTCCTCCCTGAGAGATGTATCATAAAACTATGAGCAACTCAGCATTATTGAACTGAACGAAGCCTACTGGTGATGGGCGTTAAGTTTCCTACAGCCACTGATGGCCTTCATCGAATGCGAACACACACGGCTTCAAGCGATCGCCCCGCGAGAGAATGAAAGAAAAAACATATTATATAGCTTTTCAATTTTTAATTTTCTCACTTTCTGACATGGAATTTGATTTATCCTCGGACCTCGAAATCTGTGACAAAATAAGGGGCTTAGCATTGGAAAATAGGTAAAGACAGGACAGAGTCTCACAACAACCAGAGAAGCTGAATTTCTGACACCGACAAATCAAATTCTTAGCTATCATTCAGGCAAACAGATTGAAAAATAACAAATAAAAAGGGGGAGAAGAAAGACAGAGACAGAAAGAAAGAAATTACCATATGATTCTAGCTAAAAATTGCCGCCTAAGTCTACATGGAAGAAATTGTCCTTTTGTATTCGGATGTGTGGAAAAGCAAACAACAGAAAACTGCACAATAATTTCCAGTACAAAAAGAGATATTTCACAGATCTCTGGGTTAATAATAATAATAATAAAAATGGACTCAACTATCGTTACTCTATAATAAAGGGAAAATAACCACTTCGTTTTGTATTATTACTACTACCATTATTTTTATCAATAGTAGTATAGTGGTTATTGTTATCATGGTCATTATCACTATTCTTAAAACTAACTGTAACCCCAACCCTTCGCACTGTATAGTGAAAACAGACACTTCGAATAATGATGATGATAATAATAATAATAATAATAATAATAATAATAAAAATCGCACTTCACAACAGCAGTCCCGTGCGACTAATCTAGAAAAGAAAAACTGCACTACTTCATATATAAGGCACCATCATGTATGCATAGAGTTAGAGAGATTTTCAAACACGGAGTTGAATGCACTATAACATAACGTAAATTTCATGCCTTAATGCCACATATCAAAATATCTCCATTTCTGATGAAGTCCAAACTGTATTTTCACGCCGTCATGTAGATTAATCCCACCAGATAAGCGAGACGTACCGTCGACTCAGTGCTACGAGTGAATATCTCCACTGTCACAAATACGCACAATGTCAGTTCTTGCACTGGACCAACGATAACAACACCGTCTTATCCAATGCATATCATATGAAAACATCAGACTCAGATTAGTACTGAATATGCACATAATGCATTTTACCTAAATCATGAATTGAGTGGCAAAAAGAAACGTTCAACTTATATGGACCATCATAAAACACTACTATTCAATTATAAAGTCTTTGAAAAAAAAAACAACACAGAAAATCTGTGGGGTACCTGCAAGCAAGAGCCTGGTACAAAGTCAAGTGTAGACCAAAAAAAAACAAAATATTGATTATCGCAAAGCCCCGCCTTAGAAAGAAATAAACATTATAGAAATAACACGACAGATTCCAGTAGAATAAAAAGATAGGGTAAAAGCAAAAAGGCTTGTTTTTTTTTTCCCTGCCATTTCTGATTCTTATGGAATTTACTGTGAAGTTTCTCTATTGTTTATTTTTTATGCATGGCTTTGCCATGTGCCACTTTTTTCTCTTCAAATCATAACGATTTTTGACCACACAGAACCACATTATTAGCTTTGATCTTCTAACGTTTTGAGCCACACTAAAGACCGAGTAATATTTTAATACAATAAACATTTCTGAGGAGTACAGTTTCTCCACTGTTTGTTCCTAATGCAGGGCTTTGCGACATACTTTTTTTTTCTTTTCAAAATGCAACGTTTTTTGACGACGCAGAGCCACAGATTAGTTTTGATCTTCAAATGCCTTTGAGCCACACTAAAGACTGAGTAATATGTCAATATAATAAACATTTGTGAGACATTTCTTTACAATTTATTTCTAACGCCAGGAATTGCAACATACAACCCCCCCCCCCCCCCCCCACATTATAACTATATTTGACGATTATAGATTAGCTCTGATTTTCCATAGCCTTAAGCCACACTAATGACCCAGTAATATTCCTGGGGACAGACTCGGCGTGCTTTCAGCATCAGAAGGGTATCATAACTAAGCCCGGAACGTCACACCCAGTTGCTGCCAGCAACACATCCATCCACGATATGCTGGCGAAAGCTGCATGTGTCTGAGCGGGCTTAGTAATGATAGAGTCTTCCCGGATTAAGAAAGTACAGGAAATCACAGTGCGCACTTCTAGTCTGCCAGCATCTGACTGTGACTGACCGGGTTTTGTATGATACCTCCTTTAGTATGATAGCCCCCTCAGTACCTATTATTATTATGGATATAAAAGGTTAATATCTGTCTGCTTACGGTGCACGGTTTGCATCAGTGCAAATACTTTGTTAATCGGTAGAAAATAAAGTGCACTGCGGGGGTAAGACCCTGGCGAAGGACACACATTAAATGCACTGCGGGGTGCTTAGCTTTGGAGATATTCAATAGCTTGAATTTATAGGTGGTCAATATCGTGAATTTCAGCCCAAAAAACAACAATTATTACGAACACTTTAATCTCTCTTTAAATATCAATACACACATGGTTAATGTCGCCTGTATATTTAGAATATGGACCTGTACAAAGTACATGTATATATATGATTACAGAGTACACAGTTTCTGTTGAGCGATCCAACCATTTCAGCACAAAGACGACGGCTATTACAGAATTACATTTTTGTCTTCCTTAGATATCAATAAGGACATTTGCAAAATGTCGCCTGATATGTTTAATATAGATGTGTACCAAGTACATGTACATAGTTACAGTCTACATGGTTTCTGCTGGCCGATTCAACGATTTCGTAACGGATCAGCCTCATTAAGTATCGACGTACTGAATATAAAAATATCTGACAGATATGTTATATCACATTTTTATTTGCTTTTCCAACACCTAATGCAAAAGGACACACCATACAGAAGATCCTACCATCTCTACTACTACCACACAAAGTCTTACCACAAAACACAACCACAGAACGACTCCCGTAAAAGATGAAATATTCTAGAAACGGCAGCAGGATTTGTGGGAGGAGAAAATAATAATAATAAAAACAGGCTCTGTTATTGCATGGGCAAATAGCACGGTTAAAATCAGCAATGCTTCCAAATAACATAATATAGAACTAGTTAACACTGATCTGCTTATATGGAAACAAAAATATACTGAAAACAAATCAGAAAACTGAAAATAGACATGGCAGTGTCTATATTTAACAACTGTCAATTTACCAGTGTCAGTTGGTTAACAGTTAACATTAAGACACTCAACGTTTAGCGATTTGGTTTCGCTGAATGTACACAAATAAAACCACACTTTATTTCATGTCGAAATATCCAGATTTTACTAGAGAGGGACCAAAAAATCAATGTACTAAAAATAACTTTACGGTAGCAAAACACTGAACTAATACGGATATTCTGCATTTAACATTAGAAAAAAGGAAAATAAAAAATTCTATGAAATCAAAATGCTGCAGAGCCTAAAAGACACTCAAGGCGGCCACACCTTTGTTTTAGTAAGAAAATCATTCAGAAATCATAACCCTGGATCATTAGTAACGAACACATACAATGAGTATATAACTAAACATCTAGATATAATATATACAATTAGTAACTATATAAGAAGCAATCTGAACTCTGCATAATATTCACACTCTGAGCATGCCAACTTGCTAGTCCATAAGACTGTTACTGTTAGAAAACTAGCAATGCTATGCTGTAAGATTTAACTTAAGCATTTTGTCACAGATGGTCGCCAAAACGGAGCAGGGGAGGGTGGTGGTGGTGGCCGCAAGTGTGAAACATTGAAAAAAACGGCAACAACAGCAAAAAACGAGCCAACATTTTGTAATGGATAAGCAGCATGATATAAATAGCCCTGACTGCTAACGCTGCACTGATATCTATAGTTGTCAACAGGTGTTCTCTCTCTCCCTTTCTCTCACAACACGAGCTCTCCCTCTCTCTTGCACTTGTGAATAATAATATAGCAGTGCTTGCAACAAAACCGCTAGCGAAACTGATGTCTAATTAATAATATGATACATAGCAAAATAACAGTAATAATAAATTTCATAATAAAATCATAATCGTATGAGTAACTTTGGTAGACTGCTCGTACTGAAAACAAAAGGCACCCGAAAAATTTAAAGTTCTGACTCAATTATGATAGTGAAAATGAAATTCAGCGCAAATAAGTAAAGGTATAAATTCAATCTCTTCGACAGAAAAATATACAGCAGGCTGATACTGACAATGTTATGTTGGTGGCGATGATCTTCACAATTAGACTGTTAGCTCTACCTGACTGATGCCGTCTTACTGCTGGACGTTACCATAGGTTCAATAAGGCCCGCAGTGCACTAGGTCAAGTCTGTTTTGCCTCGGTTTGGTGGACCATGAAATATGAGACCTTCAGGCATTAGAGAAACTAGAACAAGTCTCCCTCGGTTTGGTGAACCATGAAATATGAGACCTTCACGCATTAGAGAAACTAGAACAAGTCTCCCTCGGTTTGGTGGACTATGGACTACGAGACCTCACGCATTAGAGAAACTAAAACAAGTGTGCCTCGGTTTTGAGGACTATGGACAGTGAGACCTCGAGCATTAGTGAAACTGAAACAAGTCTCCCTCGGTTGGGTGGACTATGGCCTATGAGACCTCACGCATTTGTGAAAAGGAAACAAGTCTCCCTCGGTTTGATGGACTATGGATGATGAGACTTCACGCACTAGTGAATAGTGAAACTGAAACAAGTCTCCCTCGGTTTGGTGGACTATGGACTATGAGACCTCACGCATTTGTGAAAAGGAAACAAGTCTCCCTCGGTTTGATGGACTATGGATGATGAGAGTTCACGCACTAGTGAATAGTGAAACTGAAACAAGTCTCCCTCGGTTGGGTGGACTATGGCCTATGAGACCTCACGCATTTGTGAAAAGGAAACAAGTCTCCCTCGGTTTGATGGACTATGGATGATGAGACTTCACGCACTAGTGAATAGTGAAACTGAAACAAGTCTCCCTCGGTTTGGTGGACTATGGACTATGAGACCTCCAGCATTAGTGACACTAGAGCAAGTCTGTCTAGCTGGTTAATCGAAAGGAAGTTCGAGCCTGAGACAAAACAGGCGAGAAACAGACTTGACTCAGAGCGCGCTAGCCTAACCAGAGAAAACGGAACAAAATGAAAAAAAAAAAAGTGTAACAGAGCTGAAAAAATTGGATGGACCCACAGAAATTAACGAACTGAAATAAATTCTAATCAGTGCAGCAATGCGTGAATGATTAAATAAAGTCGTTGAAAATCTGCCAGTAAAATGTCAAATTCGAAATAGACTGGTGCATTTAATGAGCCCGGGGTGGGGGTGATGAAGGTGGTAGTAAATAGAAACTACCCATGAAAAATGATATTCGGGAGAATCTACAACCGAATACACTGTCCCTTTCCAAACACAAAGGAAGGATAATGAAAAAAAAAAAAGTATATTCATTAACTATGCTGGCCTCTGTCTGCCCTCAAATTGCTGCTTACTCTCCATACAATTCATCCTTATCAAGTCTCCGGAACCACGGTAAATCCCGGTTTTGATTCCGGGCCAATTTCATAAATAATAAATCAGGTGTAAATATGGGACAATTAAGGCCAAATACTCAGAAAAGGGTTAGTTTTTGTCTTTCTGACAGCCACTTTTCATTTATCACAGACTTCTTGTAAGTGACATACTCAATGAAGTCTACACAGCCAGATATGAGAGAGAGAGAGAGATGCAGCTACACAAAATATGAACGCCACTGGAACACCGGCCAAACCTCTCCTTTCTATTTACCTCTAATAGTGTGGTTCTCCTTCTCCATGCGTATCAACAAGAGAGTCTCCAGGATGGCCTTCTTCCACATGGCCCGGATCTCGGACGTGTTGTGCAGTTTGCCTTGTGAACCGTCAGAATGATGACCATCGTCTCCTGGAAACACCACACAGTTTTGAGCTGATCATCTCACATATGATTAAAGATATTGTTTCATCGCAGAGTATAAAGTTAATGCAAATACAGCCTAACTTAAGAGGGCAGGACATTTTAAATACATCGAGGCAGGGCCGTCTTAACTCATGGGCACACTGTGCACTTGCGCAGAGGCCCCAAGCGTTTAGGGGGCCCCATGTATGCAAATTTACAATGTTTTTGAAACTGGAAAACACAGCCAATTCCTCTGCACAGGAGCCATAATGATGTTAAGGCAGCTTTTGCATTGAGGATTGCCAACAAGAAATGCTTTATGCCGAAAACAGTCAAATTGAGAAAAACGAGCTTGAAATTTGTTACCTTAATGGAAATTCAAATAACTGCAATAACTTCAACACGGCCACATGGGTAGTTTTATTGGGTTATGAAATAAAGTCACCTACCTCGTGTTTTGGATATTTGGAGGCATTTAAGATCAATGAACAAAACTAGACATATCACGAACAGGTTGATAACCCTCGATATTTATGGAAAAATCAACATTCACATTCCTAATTTGAGTTAACAAAGCTTCCAAAGTTGCTCTTTGTTAGTCTACCATTCCAACATTACTTTAAACAATTTTCTTATATAAACTCATTAAACTCATTTCATTATCTCAAAAAGCAAAAAACTAATACACACACAAAAATAAAAATAAATACGAAATAAGAAATCGATTTCTTACTGATTGTTTGAGCTTCAACTTGATAAATATTGCAGGCCACAGACTGCAGTTTAAAGAACAAGAAAAAGAGTACGCTCATGCTGCATTTTCTGTTAAATTGCTAATGATCCCAATTAAGCGATATCGGGCCACATTTCATTAAAAACTCGCAAATTTCTTTTGAGGCTGTGCACTGAATTTATTAGAAAATTACTCATCCAAGCGTACGGAGTTCAACACGGTCAGCTTTTCTAGAGTCAGCCAAGGAGCGCATCCGCCGATTTTGATCGCCCGACTAGTTGGATGGTGACGTCACGATACTGCTTTTCAGAGAGATCCAACTAGTTGGCTGGTGCACCGGGTCTCACTGAAGCTCAATGTTGTGACGTCACCATCCAACTAATCGTTGAGATCAATGTCGGTGAATGCGCGCCTAGACCTAACCCAAGCAGACTTACAGGACACTATAGGGTAGAATACGACAAAAATGCACGTACCAAAATCGATGGAGTGTTGGGGTGTACAGACCCTGTTGAAGATGGCTTTTCTCCATGAGCTACTTGGTCGGCGAGGTGAGGCCAACAGGGTGGGGTCTTCCAGCGGCGAGCTCACCACAGAAGAGGACAAACTCTCCGACTGCTGAGGGCTGTTGGTGGCCAGCAAAAACCTGCAAGACAAGGAGAAGTTATTCTAAATGCCCATAATATTCAAATATGCTTTTCAAGCTTGTGTCGTCTTTTCGCATCTTTATATTCACCTTCAAGACAAGAAAAATCATTACCAATACTCACAAGCTTCAACTGTAATATTCAATCCTCTTCACTCTCCCTGCAAAGTTGATATTCACCTCTAAGAGAAAGAAAAAAACCTTATAAATTCTGATACAATATTCAGGTATGTTTAATTCAGGCCTTTTTACTTTCCCTGCAATTTTATATTCACCTGCAAAGAAAAAAATGGAAAGTCGTAATAGATTCTCATAGTATTCAAATTTGTTATTAAAGCCTGTTTTGACTGTCTAGCCTTTTATATTCACCTGCAAGAAAAAGATCATACATTCTCACACAATATTCAAATATGGCATTTAGGCCTGTTTAGTTTCGTTGCAACTTTATATTCGCACGCAAGAAAAAAAAAAAAAAAAAAGTCATAATAAATCTCACATATTCATTTGTGACATTAAAGCTTGTTCAGTCGCCCTGCGAGTTGACATTCATCTCTAACAAAAGGAAAAAATCCCTATAAATTCTCACACAACATCAAAATATGGTAGTTAGGCCTGTTTATTTTCCCTGCAAAGTTTAAATTCATCAGCAAAAAAAAAAAAGTAATTATAAATTCTCACACAATATTACGAACAAGTTGAAACTGCGGTCACAGAACAGTAATACTAATAGAACACAAAGATAACTGCTAATATGTGAAACCAGAGAATATCCATTTCAAATTTTTACAATTCTTGATCTGCCTAGCATTGACTGGGTCCAAATGGCTTACTTTAGCGTCTTCTACACTGCATTCCTCCATTGTTGTGGACAGGTCTAGCCAAACAACATGGCGGACCCGGAAGTAAAGTGAAATATGCGCATTCTACCTATTTGCTTATTTTATTTTTGTTTGTTTTTAAATAAGTCTTACTGCTCTGCCTTTGTGAGTTGACACCCTGCGCATCCCATACAACAGCATGATTTGCGCACGGGTTAGTGTGTTTGATAGTGAACACATCGCAGGAAGTGATAACGAAACCTTAAAATGGCGAACCATGAATCGAAATAGATCTAAATGATGGCGAAACAATAAAATTCCAATAAAAAAAACTACACCAATTTGAGACTTCTATTAAAAACTGTGCACCCTTACATCCATTCTGATGCACCATATAAAATGTGAAGTCTGAGTGTTGAGTGTTGAGTGGTTCAGAAGCCTTTTGCAACGAAAAATCTCAAGTCCACAAATATATATGGTATAGATAATATTTGCTATTTAAGCATTTTAATCTCCCTGGGATTATGTGATTATGGTCTTGACAACGGCTCAGTCATGATGTATCGGGATCTGTGGACCTTGAATCTTGTGATACAAACAAATGAAATAACGGCGAAACATCCACGGGGTTTTCTTGACTTCTTCAGAATGTACCCGGACTATGAGGACACCAAACAATAAATGAATACGGGTATTGTCCATCTGTGTGTCAAGCATGTTTTGATCCACACATTTTTACACCATGAATTGCGCACCAAAGAATTCTTTGGCTTCAGAAAACCTGCCGTCTCAAATGTTGGGCGAAATCGTCTCCCGAATAACACATCTCTCTGTATGCCAACACCTCTGTCTTTCTACCATACAAATAGGCGGGCTGTTGTTTATCACACGATTACTGTAATGGGTCAAACTGTCAGACAATGGACCAGGAACTAAGCACACAGAATCTTTAACGACCTCCTCCCTCTCTCACTCATGCACACACTATCTCTCTTTGCGGACAGTGGAAACAATCACTGAAATTCACTTTCGACTGGTCGATTTACTGATATATACCATTCGCCTCTGCCGGCAGAAAACACGTTGAACACCAATTTTACACTACCTCTATAAATTGTCATTTTCAATTTTTTGACAAACATCTCCATGCCCGTTGTGAGCCAGTATCCTTCAGTCGCGTTCTGACTTGCCTCACTAAGGATGGCCAACACAAGACATAATCATCTCTTCATATTATAACAGACACCTCGGCAACATGGGCAGAATCAACCAGCAATACTATCACAGTAAGAAAATCAGAGCTTTCCGGGGACAACATACATGTATTTAGAAAACAGACTGTGAACGAACAACGATCTGTGAGCGGCAGGCGGAGAAACAATCGGAAGGGGGGGGGGGGGAGGGGAGAGGTTAAATATAGTATTATGACGTCTCCAATTTGAAAGACACATGAACAGACAAAAATAAAGGACTGTGTCCCCCCGGCAAGAAATTAACGAAGGAATATGTCCCTCGGGTAAGAAATTAGCAGCAAACGTTAACTTTTGTCAGACTCGACAATTTAAAACATTATATTAAAACCGTCGCTGTCCCGGGGCTAACGATCAGAAATTCAGAAGCCCTCTGAGATGATCAGACTGAGGGTCAGGGACCTCAATGAAAATCAGACGTTTTTTCCCGTTTTCTCCGGCAGGGCTGGCAGATGATATAATGACATTTCAGTGCAATCACAAGGCAGCATCTCCTGGTCATACTTGAAATCTGGGCTCTTTGATTGCCCAGAACGGCAAGGTCAGGTGCAGCTGTTGACATTTGAAAGGGTTGGTTCTACGCCATACCAAAGACCACACAGACTCCCAACGCTGTGCTTAAAGATCAAGGCGTGTACTGTCATCTGTGCAAAACACACTGACCGATGTCTGTGACTATTATAGTAAGACATATAGCAAGGGCTCTAGTTTTAGAGCCATATCACGCACAAAGAACACACTTTTAGATGAATATCTCAACTTTAGTTCTCGGTGGCAGGCAGGATATAGAAATTAAGGAGGTATCATACTAAGGCCGGAACGTCACTGCTAGTCTTTGTCAGCAAAACGTACACCCCAGAAATTGTGGCAGAAGCAGATCGTGTCTGACCGGGCTCAGTATGATAAGGTCTTCCAGGAAACTGGAAATCGGGAATTGTGGTGTGCACTTCTTGTCTGCCAGTAGCTGAATGGGCCGTTCCGGGCTAAGTATGATGCCCCCTAAAGCCTTCAATTGACAATCTTAATAAATGACTTACATAGTTTTCATAGGGCTGGTAGTCTTGTTGTTGTGGTTGACATCCCTGACTCTGGCAATGTGACGATCCGACCCTGGGCTGTCTAGAGTAGCGCTGCGCTGTCTGAGTGGGGCGGGAGAGCCCGGAGGGCTGGGAAACTCATGGTGGAATTCCTTGCTCATGGGCGACGGCATGGGGGAGGCGTCAGGTGTGGAGGTGGTGGATGAGTCCTGCATGGTGAATAAAAGATCTATCTTTACACACAGTACACAATTAAAGAAACTGTACACGATGAATGAACGGTTTCTTAGTATGTGATATACGAGGAGTATTGTACAGTGGATGAAAGAGACTTTAATACTGTTCGCTGGTGTCAGTGACAGTGATATTCTACATTATTAAGCTACAGCCCAGAGGGCAATGGAAAGAAAAATGCTTAACATCAGACTGCAAGATAGAATCCCCCACGCTGACATACGCAAACTAACAAAACTAATAGACGTTGTGGAATTCATGCTACAACAAAAGTGAAATTGGGCCGGACACATGGGGAGGATGGATGACACTAAGTGGACAAAACGCTGCACTGAATGGCAGCCAACGACAGAAAACGAACAAGAGGATGACCAGGAAGAAGATGCAGTAACATCAGAGTTGGTTATTTAAATGCTCAGTCATCTAGAAATAAAACTGAAGACATTGTGGACCTCATTCACGAAAAGAATCTAGATTTACTGTTTATCGTTGAAACATGGTTAGTGAAAGAGCGTGATGCTATTATTGAAGATGAACTGACACCTCCTAATTTCAAAATTAAATCTTTTCCTCGGAAAAATCGTCTTGGAGGCGGGATCGCTGTAATTTTCAGAAAATCACTTGAACCAAAAAATTGTTATTAAACCGGAAACTAGCTACCAACCTGAAACATTTGAGATTATGGAGCTATCATTAGATCTTGGCACCAAAGTCTTTCATTTTGTCTGCATTTATCGAGCGTCAGGCAGTAAAACCAATTTTCTGAGTGAGCTTGAAGTTCTCCTACCACGCTTAACCTGCGAGAAAGGATACCCTGTTCTTTTGGGTGATCTTAATTTTCATTTTGATTCTGAAACATCATCTGAAGTAAAACGACTTAAAGAACTTATCGACCAATGCAGCATGTCTCAGATAATCAAATGTCCAACTCATCGAGCTGGTCACATCTTAGATTTAGTGATCATCAAACAAACCTTGAGCACCTTCACCAACACCGCCGTCATAGAAAAACTCATTTCGGATCATAAAACCATCGTACTCGATATTGATTTCGCAAAGCCAAATATCATCAAAAAAGTTGTGTCGTCCAGAGACATAAAAGGTATCGACATCAATGCCTTCAAGACGGAAATGGCCAATGCTCTCGAGAACTGTGAAGGCGACATCACATCTTATAATAACATCCAGCAAGATCTACTACAGCGACATGCACCTATCAAGACCAGGTCAATCTCCAACAGACCGTTCGCTCCATGGTACACCCTAGATGTCAAAGCAGCCAAAGCAGAATGTCGCAAAGCAGAAAGGAAATGGTTAAAGACAGGTCTTACAGTCCACAAGGACATTTTCAAACACCAGAAGAACAAATGGAAATGTGTTATTAAACTTGCAAAAAAAGACTTCTATGTCACTAAACTTCAAAATTCTACATCTTGTAAGGAACTTTTTAGTATTTGTGATGAACTCACAGGGAAAAGAAAGGAAACACCTCTACCCACAATTTACGAGAACAATTTGTTGCCCAATGTTTTTGCTGATTATTTTGATAAAAAAGTTACAACTATCCGAGAAAATCTTGACAGTTTTGATGCCATTGATCATTTTGATGAGTTTCAGGGAAATCCTATAGACACTTTTGGTGTTGTATCGAATGAATCTGTAAAATCTATCATCATGGCATCGCCATCAAAATGTTGTGACCTCGATCCTATTCCTACATTTTTGGTTAGATCTTGTATTGATGAACTGGTTCCAACTATTACAAAAATAATAAACAACTCTATTTTAAGTGGGTCTGTCCCTGATTATTTTAAAACAGCCTGGGTAACACCACTTTTGAAAAAAACGACTCTTGATCAAAACATGTTGAAAAATTATAGACCCGTCTCAAACCTTCCTTTTCTTTCAAAAATCCTTGAAAAGGTGATATTACAACAACTAATGTGTCATTTGAGAAATAATGACCTGTTGGAACCATTTCAATCTGCTTACAGAAGTAACCACAGTACTGAAACTGCACTATTAAGAATCATGAATGACATATTAGTAAAGGCAGATTCTGGAAATATTACTCTGCTAAATTTGTTGGATCTATCAGCAGCGTTCGACACCATCGATCACGAAATCCTGCTCAGAAGGCTAGAAACATCGTTTGGAATCAGAGGGGTCGCCCTTAAATGGGTCGAATCTTACCTGTCAAATCGCCACCAATTTGTTGTAACCAACAAAATAAGATCTTTTTCTTATGCGCTTCAGTATGGCGTACCACAAGGCTCAGTGCTTGGTCCTATTTTGTTTACTATCTATACTATTCCACTTGTACATGAAATAAAGAAATTTAATTTACAATATCATTTCTATGCTGATGATACCCAGCTCTACAGTTCTGCCTTGCCATGCGATGTTGACAGCCTTCTGCAGCAGGCTGGAAACTGTATAACAGAAATTAAAAGCTGGATGAACCAAAACAAACTGGCACTAAATGAGGATAAAACTGAGGTTATTTTATTAGGCCGTGAGCGGGTTCTGCAAGAAGTGGACAGAACTGAGATGATAATTGGCACTAATTCAATAGAAATTTCAAAAAAAGTAAAAAACCTAGGGGTTTACATTGATTCAAATCTTTCTATGTCATCTCAGGTTAGTCACCTCATTCGTATTCTATACATGGAAATCTGGAAAATTGGTAAAATCAGACATCTTATTTCAACTGAAACTGCGGCTGTTTTAGTAAATTCTTTTGTACTTTCAAAGCTTGACTATTGCAACTCCCTTTTGGCTGGAATTTCACAAAAAAATATTAGAAAACTCCAAATTGCTCAAAACAATGCAGCGAGACTTGTTTTGAAGAAAAAGAAAAGAGATTCAGCACTGCCACTTCTGCAGAGTTTGCACTGGCTGCCAGTTGAGAAAAGAATAATGTACAAATTGTCATCCATTTGTCACAAATGTGTCAATAATACTGCTCCATCGTACCTAGTTGATTTAACTGATTACTATGTTCCATCTCGTCAACTAAGATCATCATCTGACACTACAAAATTGAAAGTACCCAAAATGAATCTGTCCACTGTAGGAGAAAAGTCCTTTTCATTTCTTGGCCCTACCATCTGGAACACTCTTCCAAAGACAACCAGGGAAATTAATGACATTGGTTCTTTCAAACGCCATCTGAAGACCCATTTCTTTCAGACAAACTAGGCTAGGTGTTTTTCGGCAGCAACAATAGTAAATATTTTTGAATTTCTTTTGTGTATGCGTGTGTGTGTGTGTGTGTGTAAGAGTTTGTTAAAGCGCACAGAGCTTGTCATCGACGGGGTTGGGCGCTATATAAATGCAATATATTATTATTATTATTAAGATGGAAGGAGGACATTTCAAAGAGAGGAGGAACAACATGGATGAGGAAAACAACAGACAAGAGAATGGAAAGCATTGACGGAGAGGCAAACATACTGCAGCGGTTGAACAACGTCTAGAAGAAGAAGATGAAGAAGCTCTAGCTGAACAGTGAACATAACTCCGTATTATTTTCTGTTTGGCTTTGTAATTGTAAGTAGACTATGCGCCCCCCCCCCCCCCCACGACAACAGCAATTTTAACATTTGGCGTGCAGTGAGTTTTGCATGAAAAAAAAAAGTTTTGACTTTGTGTTTCGAGAAAGTTTGTGGCAACCAGAACGGCCATATCGTGCTAGAAAGAAGCGACACGGTAGACGGAATAGAGCAGAATGATAGGCAAGAAGGAGACGCTACAGAGGCGCCCACCAACCACAGGCAGAAAAGGAAAGAGATATCTTAACACAGGCCAAATCAGATCTATGTATATTATTAAACAGGAATGCTTCCGACGCCAATATCAAACTGCAGAGAAAGGAATAATCATAATAATAATATTAATAATACGACTTGTAATATTAAAATCTATCGTGCAAGAGGGGTATCAGAAGCCTCAATGGTGAACGAATTTATGGCTGACGGACACGTTTCCAAAACACATAACAGATCTGGTTCTGAGCTAGAGCACTTAATAATACTATTGAGTGCACATGTTATACCATGGTACACGAGTAGCGAGTAATACTGACATTTTAAAGTGTATCACTTCAGTCTAGGCAGCTTTTTTCATGAAGGTTAGGAAAATGGGGTGATGTAATGAGGATTGGCTGTCCAGGAAAAAAAAAATGAGTTCAAACTAATTCCAGCTCTGCTCACACCTAAATCGGATCTGTTTCTCACCCATCGTGCATGATTCAACTACTTTACAATTCGTCATCTCGCAATCACGTTGCAAAATATCCTATTAGGTTTGATATCATAAGTACAGATGATCATACTCTCTGAGAGAGCGGGTGCCGGAGAGAGAGAGAGAGAGAGAGAGAGAGAGAGAGAGAGAGAGAGAGAGAGAGGGAGAGGGAGGGAGAGAAAGAGAGAGAGAGAGGGGGGGGGGAGAGGCTGCCAGGAAGAGAGCCAGAATGAGAAAAGGGGGCAAAGGCGAGGGCAGAAAGAAAGGGAGAAAGAAGTGTCAGACCAAAAGGAGGAGGTCGACCTGAAGATAAAAAAAAAAAGAATGAATTGCTGACTACAGTGTTATGTCGCCACAGTTTTGGCCAAGTGTAATAAACAATATAATTACAGCACGTTTTTGTGATGGACCGAGTTCAGACAGAATTTATTTGCACAAAATTTACACCTCTTGCATCACGAAATATGAATAATGCTACACACATAAGCCTCCCAGTGTCTCCACATATTGACACAGTTTACACAGGTATCACCAACCATGGGAAAGTCAAGATCTTGCTCTCAGGGCACAAACCGAATACACTCAAAGACAGTGCGTTTAAGACTTTATTTTAGGTAGTTCGCTGCCCGTGGCATTTACACCTCACTTTTTCTTGTTGTGGTAGGTTTTTTTTTTTTTTTTTAGAATTTTGCCCGGTCAACGGCCTTGTACGGCCTGCTCTTCACGATTTCCAACTGCCAAGGTATCTTTAACGTGCGCAACGTGCACACGGGCCCTCCGAATTTTTCGTCCTTATCCCAGAAGTCTAGATGCTCGATCCTACCTATCATAGGCTCAGGGACAGGAAAAACTGAGAAAACTCCCAGAATTCCAACATGCCTGCACCGACAGGGATTCGAACCCGGTACCTCCAGCATGAGAGGAGTGCACTTTGCCTCTAGACCACTATGTCCCCTGCACGGGACATTTAAGTGTAAAGGGAACAAACATTTCGCGAAATGATGATGCTTCCTTCCGGTAGAGTCTTCTCCTGTTTTATACTTTGTCATACAATATTCTGTCTGGTAGGCACTCCTGTCCTGTAGCTCTGATATTATTCTGTCGTTCGTCTTGCTTGTTCCTAGCACAACGTGACCGCTTTCGTGTCGACAACCTTTCTCCAAACCCAAACATTTAACTGCAGTACAAATTATCCCCCTTGACTATTCCTTGTCATGATACGCAGAATAACTATCTCTCTTGACTATTCCATTGCTATAACAGACAGAATGATTGGCAACAGCAAAAAAGGAAACTTAAGTAAAGATCCAGCGCAGAACTCTACCAAGAACATCCAAACTGTCATATTGACAGTATAATAAATAGGTTGGATAACATCAAACTGGGATTATCGATCTGTAGAAACGCATATCGAACCAGCCCTTTCATAAGACAACCAATTAAAATTAGTTCAGTTTGTTATTGCCAGGTTGAAGGACACAAGTCACATGCCTCAGGCGACAGCCATGCTTCACAGAGACTTTGATAGGTACAATGGGGGGAAGAAATCTGTCACTTTCTCGGTCACAGGCCCGTGTACAGCTGGTAATAGACTCCCGCCAGATGAGAAATGTAAGCCCCCATTTCAAACTACAACTTACATGTTTTTGTAATTAGTGCAAAATTCATTTACTTCTACATTATTTAAACTGTATTCTGAATAAATCTTCTTTGAAATATTAATATTTCGTACTTAAGGGTCATCTTCGACTCGCTTGATGATATCCAGGTTCTTTACCACAGTCTCCCCCCCCCCCCTCTCCACTTCTTTCGCCTCTTCCAGGTGGGTAGAGAATCAGAATCGTAGGCCCATGCCAACTGCCCCCCCCCCCCCCCCCGCTTGTCCTGCTTGCCCTTTAAACGGGACTGGCACATACAAGCGCAATCGCGCACACACAAAAAAAAACTGCCTGCGAAAACTGTATGCTTGCGTCAGAAATTAAGACAGCTGAAAATTGCAAAATATTTGTCCAGGGTAAATAAGTAAATAAGTTATGGAAATGACGTCTGGGTTTTTTTTTGGGGGGAGAGAGTTGTTTGTTTTTTTTTTTTGAAGATTTTACTATGCTTAGACATAGCAAATCTTACAAATCGCCCCAAGGCTTAAAACTATGGTTTGTTGCCATAGAAACATAACTTGTTTTTATCAAAATAACACAGGGCTTGTGCAGACTTTCTTTTTAAAAGGTAAAGACTTTACGGGAAAAAATTATTGGCTTTCCCATTCTTCAAATTGTCAGTAGGCGTTTCTGGTATGATTAAAAGCACTATTTTCTCTGTTTGTGTGTTCTGAGGACTGCCGATGAATTGATAAAAAAAAACAACAACCAACGCTTAAAAGCAAGAAAAACTTTAATCAGATCTTCGCTTTAATAGCAAATTTGAAAACATGAGTCTGCGTAAATTTGGGGGTGGGAATAGCTGGTGGGGGACAAGGAGAGAGAAAGTGATAGATACACGATACAGTTCACAATTCACACTAAAACCGAGACAAAACAAATTTGACTTAGTGCGTCACCAGTCTTAATGATGACCACTCTCCGACTGTGATCGGTGTTTAGGACATTATTTTCAGAGGTTCGCTCCCCTTGGCATTTACACCTCACTTTTTCTTGTTTTATTTTTCTTGTAGTGGTAGGGATTCGTTTTTTAGAATTTTGTCTGGGCGGCGGCCTTGTACGCCCTGCTCTTCACGATTTCCAACTGCCAAGATATCTTTAACGTGCCCAAGGTGCACACGGGCCCTCCCAATTTTTCGTCCTTATCCGAGAAGACTAGGTGCTCGACCCTACCTACCATATGATCAGGGACAGGAAAGTATGAGAAAAATCCCCAAATTCCAACATGCCTGCACCGACCGGAATTTGAACCCGGTACCTTCGGCATGAAAAGCGAGCACCTTGCCTCTAGACCACCGTGTCCATCCTCTGACTATGATCCGGCCCGCACTGGCTGGCTATGATCCGGCCCGCACTGGCTGACTTTGATCCGGCCCGCACTGGCTGGCTATGATCCGGCCCGCACTGGCTGGCTATGATCCGGCCCGCACTGGCTGGCTTTGATCCGCCAGCTAGTTCAATGACGTCGACGTCACCGCATTAAGTTTTAATGAAGCCCTGCTCAGCAGCCAATTAGTCAGAGATCTCACTGAAAATTCAATGTCGTCACGTCACCATCCAACCAGTTGGCCGATCAAATTTGGCTACTGCGCACCGGACCTAAACTCAAAATTAATTTGGGGAGCTTGCCGCCCCCCCCCCTTTCCCTCTGCTCCCGTTTCTCCTAAATATTGTTAACCTATATAAGCGCCTTTGAAGACAGAGAATACCATATAAGACATAATTCACACAAGGACTTCCTGACACTTTGATAAACTCTTTTATGACACTAATAAGCTTTCAAATTGTTTATGGCGACACACTGTTCGCACCGAATGGACAGAATCTATACATACCAAGGGCAATTGAGCCCGGAAGATAACATCTCGTTAACAAAAAGAGAGCAGAATATCACAAGATCTTTAATAACTGCAAATGCACTGTTTATGGCATATATTTTCCCCGGAAGCCAACACATAATGGCGCACTTTAATGCCACCACTAGTCACTTGAAATGATTACAGAATGGCGATTATATACAAGCCTAAAAATATTTATATCAACCTTCCATGTCCCAGTTGCTACACATGTAACGCATTTTTCTAACATTTGAAATAATCTTTGTTAACCCATATGCAAAATCAAGAACAAGGTTTCTAAATACAGACTGCGATCACAGAATTGACAAATAACTTGTGCGTGCGATGTCTTAATGTCAACCAAACTAATCATTTTAGTTAGCGGAAATTCAGCCGGGTGAGGGCGCCGTGTGGGCGGGCTGACAAGTGAAGATCTCGATTCTAGCCGAGGATCACATCAGCAATATAGCTGTGACTGAATATTTGCAGTAACAAACAAAAGAACACATTTTAATTCTTCTCTGTTTTCAAAAGGTAACTAAAGGAAAAAAAAGAAAGTGGGGTGGGGGTGGGGGGGGGGGGGGAGATCACATTATATTGACAGTCGTAGCTATATAATTACTCATGTTTAACAACTGTAGACTCACTCACTAATGGAGTAGCGCCCTCCCCCCCCCCCCCCCCCTCCAGTATAGTGAGCTTGGGTAAAAAACGACAACTACAGCTGCCATGCCCACAGACTAATAAAATACCCAGACTGGACATTGTGTGACGTCACAAAACAGGGAAAGGTCCGCCACTGTAGGTTTACGGTTTTCTCCAAAACTGCTTTTTGTATTGCGATTTTTTTCTTTTTGCACGCAATCTTAGATTTTGCCATGGCCTTGGGATTTTCTGATCGAGTAATCCACAGGAAATGTGAAGCTTTTAATGCTGCCATTTTTTTTTTTTCATCTTTTAGAAATATTACAAAAATGCACCTTAAACTTTCAAGTTTACAGTACTCGCACTACTTTACTAGTTCACGCCACTTGCGCATTCAATATTGCTGACCTGATGAGGAGAACGTCAATTACTGTCCAATTAAAAAAAAATACAATAAAAATTTCACCTTAGGCGTAATTTTCTTGTCCATTAGCAAAAATGTGCACCTTTTCAACAGTAATGGTGACCTTATGTCCTTAAAATTATTGCACTGCCCTGAAAGCCTGAAAAATGCTTAACATACTCCAAAGCAGCAAACTACGAAATGAACATCTAAGGGGCTAAAAATATGTTATGAAGGTCATAAGGACTAGTAGTCCATATACCAACTTTCAATACATTCAGTCAAAAATTTGCAAAGCTATAGCTTTCGGAAGAGGGGCAAAAATTTTCTGAAAGGACTGTAACAGCCGTTCTAATAATAAGACATGTAAGACTCAACTAACAGCCCCAGCAATTGCAACAAAAGTTACGCAGTTATTCTCTGGTAATGTCCATTTTCTCCCATTAGCTTAAAAAAGTGAGCGATTTATCTCCATTTGCATTATCTCAGAAATGTTGATATTGGGAAATAACTGGCTATCTGGTGACCTCAAGACGACTGGGTCAAAACAATTGAAGAACCCCCCCCCCCCCTCTCAATCTTAAATGTCATTTTACATTAGCTGTTGGGACAGGATGCATTGAGTACGGTGACCCTTAGCCTAGTCCAATGATTCTCGACCTTTTTCAGGCAGCCGCCTCCCTTGGCTCCAAATTTTCTTTCATCCCCCCTCCCTCCCCCCGGGCCCAATCCCCACTCAAACTCAGCAGATACAGATACATTTCACAATAAGACAGTACACAGTACACACAAATTATGATGTTAAGTTTTTCAAAGTCTTATTAATGACACAGGCGTGTTAATTGATTATTATGAAAAAGAAAGCTTTTTTTTTTTCAAGCCATCTTTACGTAGTGTTGAACAAGTCAATGGCTGTCCTGCATCTGCTCCCAAACGGTCCCCCAGTACTCTTTTCACACACCCCGTCCTCCTTTCATCCTTTCCGCCCCCTTATCGCCATTTTTCTTGGATTTTTCTTGTATTTAATCTGACACCCCCCCCCCTTCTTTTTTTAAGGTAAACACTAAATATCCCGGGACGAGTAGGTTGAGGATGACCTTGATTAATTCTCTCAAGGGAAATTTGTCTTGCACAGTGCTTGGAGCCATCCATAAAGTATACACGCTCGATTGGGACAATTTTGCCCCCCCCCCCCCCCCCCCGTCCTTGCTCGGTTGCCTTACAAAATCTTGGCCTTAGCCCCTCTTGAACTCCCTTGTACGAGCGCGTACAGTCATTATAATGGTTAATGTATATTATGATAAGATCTTGATTTTCTGAAACTTCACGTGGCAACTTGCATGGACTATTTGAGGGTGTCATTAGAAACATAACTTTAAAACAAAAAATCAATCCAACACTTCGATTTTTTGCTGAAAAACAAAACAAGGTAAAGAAAAGCAAAACAAAACAAGGTAAAGAAAAGCAAAACAAAGCACAGTAAAGAAATCCTAACTTTTTCCTTCATTACCATATTAATGAAACGTGAAGATAATTATGTTCCTCAGAAATCCCCCATCCTACTCCCACGTAAACTCATCATACTCCCATGCCGGAGTGCCCGTACTCAATATGTGGGCCCTTTGGAAAGTTTGAGACTGGCTTTGAGCTTGGAGAAAGCACTTCGGCACGACAAAGGTCACAATTAAGCTAGGAAAAAACAAGACGATAGGCAGAATACAGCAGAATGATGGGACAGATAGAGACCCGACCAGAAGTGTTCACCAACCACCCGCCCCTTGACAAACGAATATGTCAAGTGATAGGTTAAGTGATATAGATAACAACATGAACATGGCCTGCACTTTCATAAAATCCCTCGCTCAAAATAATACAGACAGAATTATGCAACAGGGGTATACCCTCTCCAACGCCCCCCTTTACCAGTCACTTACTCCCACGTGCACACACAGAAAAGCTCAGGCATAATGAATGTATAAAACAGAGGCCCCAAAACGTTTCTGTCCAGTTTATCCCTGACAACTTTCCGAAAGTATACCCACTGTTCAGTGATTTGAGTACATTTAAAAAAAAAAATTGTAATTTTGAAAAAAGAATGTGTAAATACTGAATCAGCAAATCTGTCCCCTGGGTAGACGAATTCCCTGTGGATAAATTTACCCCGGGTTGGGAGCTCCTAGCATAAAACCTGGTTTAAAAAAATAATCTCATCCTTACAGAAGACAGGCCACGGAGCACCCGTGATTATATTATAGGGGATGGACACAAAACATTCAGAAGTCGCTTAGCAGGGACAAAAATGCTGCCATGAGCTACTCCATTGCGTGCGCCCACGCAGGCGCGGCTCGAACACACGAAACATTCATTGCAGGAGTCACGTCGCGCTGCATTAGGCTGCTGGCGCACTGAGTCGAGTCTTGTTTTGTCTCAGTTTGGCGTGAGGTGTGGATTACAGACTTAAACTGGAACTCGCACCTGTCTCACTCAGAGATAATATCTATGGTCTCACTAGGTCGAGCATGTCAAAACTCTCTTGAGACAGTCAGCTGGGGGAAAGAGAGACCTGGCGCACAGAGTCGAAACAGACTTGACTCAGAGCTGCACCAGACTCATGGTTTTCAGAAGAATTGACGAAAAAGAACACCCCACTTTCTGACCGTGACAAGACGCACGAAATATGCTTCTATTTGCAACTTTGAAAAACGCCTCTGCTTGCCAAATACAGTGACAAATCTGTTCACATATTTATTCTTCTTCGATCCGACACTGGGCCAAATGCCAAAAAGGATAACACAGCTATGAAGTAAAAGACACTCCCGTGTCAACGTCCACAGCCGGAGTACACCTGGTGCTTCAGAGGCTCGATATACATGTAGCTCGAGTTTATTTTAATGTTTCAGGTCGAAACTCAGTGACTGGGAAAGTCAAAATCTATAATACGGTGACAAACAAGCAAAGGTGTACTAATGGTTGAAGCTATTCTGTGATTGAAAACTCTTTCGGACTGTCTTCGAATTTTAATTCTTGGGGTTCTTCACTTCATATCTTGACTGGCCAGGATGTAATCAAATGTATCTATCCGCGAATGATTAACATCAATTTTTAAAAAATGCATTTACAAAACTCTTTTCCGATCTATACAAAACAACTGAGAATTTTATCGATGTAATCAAGTTTATACGGAACTATTTAATTTTATTTGTGAAATATAAATTGATGAAGCTCTGTATACCAGACATAAATAAAGTATCCACACTGAAAACTCAAACATGCTCTTCCAGAACCCCTGCCGGAAAATGCATTCCTCAGAATAGGGCAAGTCAAGTGGAAGACGACAGTTTGGTATAATGCCAAATATTTCCTCTCAGTTTATACTGTTTCTCCAAAACAAGTGCTTGATTTGAATTGTAGTTGATCCTACTAGTTTTGTTTTTTTGTCAGTGTCTTTAGCTTTATATTACGATCCCTACTGTATTTCCTGCTAATCATTTAGTTCGTTTTTATACTGCCGCGCGACAGAAAAAATACCCCTTACGCCTACCGAGGTCAATTTCACTTTACAACATCACTGACTAGAATGTACTCTGCCTATCTATCCAGGTTATACATTTGAATGACAAATATCGTTTCTTTTGGTCATCAAAAAATGGCAAATAAAACAAAGAAAATTTAACATAGCTGCTGCTGCTATACATTTGAGTTTGAATGTGGAAAAAGCACGCCGACAGGACAAGGGTCACACCGTGCCAGAAAGAAGCAAGATGATAGACAGAACATAACAGAATGATAGGACAGAAGGAGACCCGACGGGAAGCGCTCACCAACCACCAGCAATGCAGAAGGTTTCTCTTTTTTTCCTGCAAAATTGTGTTCCTGGCGTGGACGGTCTGCTTCCATAACCGGGCAGTCTTTGCAATGCATGTATATGCTGCGCTAACATTCCACTCTCCCCCTACAAATGGCAATTTCACAATTTACCACTTAAAGGAAATAATGGTGCGCTAAAAATGAATCTGAACTTCTCCCAGTTCGTAATTCAGACAGAGCCAAAGAAAATTGGAGACATCAAAAGTTTATAAGGGCCCGCATGAAGCCCCAAACTTGAAGTTATTATCCCTATGATTTCTTTCTCTTTGCCTTCGAGCAAGCAAATTTGAGCACGTCCGTGCGTTGTGTCCCATGCATAAATCATGGCAACCCGGCTCTCTTCCTGAACTCCGACTGATCTCTATCGAACAAGAGGAAAGGAGGAAAGCGACATGCAACGAACGAAAACAGACGGCAGGGCAGCGGTATTCAATTGCGCATGCTCCAGCGGATTGAGACATGGCACGTGAAGTGCCGTTTCCGGGTACATGAAGCCGCTTACTGAGTTTTTATTTTACTCTCAATGTTCAGTCTCATTTCTCTTTCTTTCAGGGGATCTGTCATGGAGAAAAACACTCCTTTAGCCTTTCCTAATATCTCTCTTCTCAACAATCCTCCAATACATTTCTCTCTGTTTCCAAGACAACTCTGTCTTAGTGAGTTTTCATTTCACTACCAATACTCAGTCTTCATTTCTCTATCTTTCGGGCGGATCCGTCACTGAGAAAAACACTCCGTCTTTCCCTTCCCGGCCCTTCACATTTCCTTTGATCTATGTTCTTAGCAATTCTCCAAGGGGCCATCCATAAAGTATGTCCATTCCGAGGGGGTGAGGAGGCTTGGACCCCAGATATAAAAAGCGTGCATGCAGAGGAGGGGGGGGGGTTCTGGGGAGCATACAATCATACGCTTTTCATACGCTTTCGGTTCGAAAGTTTTGGTTTTATTTATATTTTGTTTCCTCAACAAAATGAATTTGCAGGATTATGTAAAGATCGAATATAGCCTATGTACTTCATGAAACAATAAAATTGGCCACTTGGCGTTTCAGAATAGCAAGGCCTTGGTCATGTGCATTCACAATTCTATACCCTTAAGCTTGAACAAGCAACAAAAAAAAAAGGGGGGGGGGGTGGAAAGAGGGGGTGATGAAAAGTGTCCAGGAGTGAGGCTTGGGGGGGGGGGGGTGGTGGAAAGAGGGGGTGATGAAAAGTGTCCAGGAGTGGGGCTTGGGGGGGGGGGGTGGAAAGAGGGGGTGATGAAAAGTGTCCAGGAGTGAGGCTTGGGGGGGGGGGTGGAAAGAGGGGGTGATGAAAAGTGTCCAGGAGTGAGGCTTGGGGGGGGGGGTGGAAAGAGGGGGTGATGAAAAGTGTCCAGGAGTGAGGCTTGGGGGGGGGGGGGTGGAAAGAGGGGGTGATGAAAAGTGTCCAGGAGTGAGGCTTGGGGGGGGGGGTGTGGTGGAAAGAGGGGGTGATGAAAAGTGTCCAGGAGTGAGGCTTGGGGGGGGGGGGTGGAAAGAGGGGGTGATGAAAAGTGTCCAGGAGTGAGGCTTGGGGGGGGGGGGGTGGTGGAAAGAGGGGGTGATGAAAAGTGTCCAGGAGTGAGGCTTGGGGGAGGGTGGAAAGAGGGGGTGATGAAAAGTGTCCAGGAGTGAGGCTTGGGGGGGGGGGTGGAAAGAGGGGGTGATGAAAAGTGTCCAGGAGTGAGGCTTGGGGGGGGGGGGGTGGTGGAAAGAGGGGGTGATGAAAAGTGTCCAGGAGTGAGGCTTGGGGGGGGGTGGAAAGAGGGGGTGACGAAAAGTGTCCAGGAGTGAGGCTTGGGGGGGGGGGTGGAAAGAGGGGCTGATGAAAAGTGTCCAGGAGTGAGGCTTGGGGGGGGGGGTGGAAAGAGGGGCTGATGAAAAGTGTCCAGGAGTGAGGCTTGGGGGGGGGGGTGGAAAGAGGGGGTGATGAAAAGTGTCCAGGAGTGAGGCTTGGGGGGGGGGATGGAAAGAGGGGGTGATGAAAAGTGTCCAGGAGTGAGGCTTGGGGGGGGGGGTGGAAAGAGGGGGTGATGAAAAGTGTCCAGGAGTGAGGCTTTGGGGGGGGGGGGATGGAAAGAGGGGGTGATGAAAAGTGTCCAGGAGTGAGGCTTGGGGGGGGGGGTGGAAAGAGGGGGTGATGAAAAGTGTCCAGGAGTGAGGCTTTGGGGGGGGGGGGTGGAAAGAGGGGGTGATGAAAAGTGTCCAGGAGTGAGGCTTGGGGGGGGAGGGGGGTGGAAAGAGGGGGTGATGAAAAGTGTCCAGGAGTGAGGCTTGGGGGGGGGGGTGGAAAGAGGGGGTGATGAAAAGTGTCCAGGAGTGAGGCTTGGGGGGGGGGTGGAAAGAGGGGGTGATGAAAAGTTTCCAGGAGTGAGGCTTGGGGGGGGGGGTGGAAAGAGGGGGTGATGAAAAGTGTCCAGGAGTGAGGCTTGGCGGGGGGGGGGGGTGGAAAGAGGGGGTGATGAAAAGTGTCCAGGAGTGAGGCTTAGGGGGGGGGGTGGAAAGAGGGGGTGATGAAAAGTGTCCAGGAGTGAGGCTTGGGGGCTTGGGGGGGGAGTGGAAAGAGGGGGTGATGAAAAGTGTCCAGGAGTGAGGCTTTGGGGGGGGGGGTGGGTGGAAAGAGGGGGTGATGAAAAGTGTCCAGGAGTGAGGCCTGGGGGGGGGGGGTGGAGAAAAGTGTCCATGAGTGAGGCTTGGGGGGGGGGTGGAAAGAGGGGGTGATGAAAAGTGTCCAGGAGTGAGGCTTGGGGGGGGGGGGTGGAAAGAGGGGGTGATGAAAAGTGTCCAGGAGTGAGGCTTGGGGGGGGGTGGAAAGAGGGGGTGATGAAAAGTGTCCAGGAGTGACGCTTGGGGGGGGGGGGTGGAAAGAGGGGGTGGTGAAAAGTGTCCAGGAGTGAGGCTTGGGGGGGGGGGTGGAAAGAGGGGGTGATGAAAAGTGTCCAGGAGTGAGGCTTGGGGGGGGGGGGTGGAAAGAGGGGGTGATGAAAAGTGTCCAGGAGTGAGGCTTGGGGGGGGGGGTGGAAAGAGGGGGTGATGAAAAGTGTCCAGGAGTGAGGCTTGGGGGGGGGTGGAAAGAGGGGGTGATGAAAAGTGTCCAGGAGTGACGCTTGGGGGGGGGGGTGGAAAGAGGGGGTGATGAAAAGTGTCCAGGAGTGAGGCTTGGGGGGGGGGGTGGAAAGAGGGGGTGATGAAAAGTGTCCAGGAGTGAGGCTTGGGGGGGAGGGGGTGGGCTGTCAAAACCTGGCTAATGTGCTTTATCGACGTTCCTCCTCCCCCATGTCATTTCTCTTGGCTTCCATCCCCATTCTGTTTCTGTCTCCCACTGGCAGCATTTTTTTTTTCTTTTTGTGCCCGTTCAACGTTTTTTTGTTTTTGGTGTTGCCATTTAGTTTCTGTGACAAAAGAAATCAATAAATTTAAGCCACTCCCCTGCGGCTACAAGCAGGGATGTGGAATCGGAGTCGGAGTCGTGGAGTCGGAGTCGGAGTCGGAAATTGTCAAGAGCCTGGAGTCGGAGTCGGAGTCGGAGTCGGAAATATTTTCTCCGACTCCGACTCCGGCCAACATTAGATTTTTGCAGAGTTTTCATTTAAACATGCATTTTTAAAAATTAAATCAGATTATATTATTAGACAAACATTATGTTTTTTTCCTTATGTGGATAATATTAATATTTTTTTAAAATCTCAGCAACAACAACCTAAGTTCTTATTTAAGAAAAAAGTAATGAAGGATCAACAATCACTGTTAGAGTTTCACACAAAGCCAAGTTGTTCGGTTAGAGAAAGAGGCCGGAGTCGGAGTCGGAGTCGGTCATTTCAGAAAAGGCTGGAGTCGGAGTCGGAGTCGGAGTCGGTCATTTTCAAAAGGCTGGAGTCGGAGTCGGAGTCGGAGTCGGAAAATTTTCAGACCGACTCCGCATCCCTGGCTACAAGGCATCGTTTACAACAGTGATTCTAACAGTCCCGGGCCCAATTCCTCCTTCTTGCCATCCCAGATTTCTTCAATTTTTCCTCCATTTTGAATTGCCATCTAATGACCTTTTCACCATTTTATATTATAATATACAATGGCGATTATTGAAATAATTTATGAAACTAAACTTCTTTACTCATTGAAATCAAAATGAACAACAACTTTTAAAAGAATAAATCCTTAGTAGATCATAAAATTTCCATAATGTACAAAGTACATTATTTCCTAATCTGAACTTCTTTCTCTGACTATAATTTCTCTCTAATTCCTCCCTTGGCTAAAATAATTTTATTCACCCCTTCCCCACTCCTTGGATTTAAAATTCCTCCCCTGGGAGCCAACTGGTTGCGGAATGACTTTGAGAATGGTATGCTGATGGGAAGTTAAGTAATCATACTGACAGACAATAAAAAGATTTGCGAGCAAAAAAGCAAATATTCACAGGCAAAAATGAAAACAGCGCTCAAAATGCGACGCCTCTGATGTATCAAGGAGAAATCAGGATTCACACAAATGTCCTTTAGGAATGTTTGCTGGAGAGATCCACCTTATTATAAATACCAGCGTTGCTGTGACGCTACGGTTAGGTTGGCGACGCACTAAGTCTGTTTTCCATCGGTGGTGACTACAATTTGCTTTGAATCAACTCGTGAAACAAAGCGTGTTTCAGTCTCACTAGTGCGCACCAGAACCAGAACGTAACTTCGCTGTCGGCAAACCGATGCAAAATAGACCTGATTCAGTGTGCTTTGGGTAAGTGTAAAAAAAAAAAAGAAAACGCTAATATGAACGATAAAAAAACCTTCCAAGGCACTAAAATGCCAAGACCGTAATGTATTAAGAAGAAATCAGGATTCACACAAATGTCCTACAGAAATGTTTGCTGAAAGGATCCACCTTAAATATCAGCGCTGTTTTGACGCCACAGTTAGGATAGCAGCGCACTGAGTCAAGCCCGGCTTTGCGTCGGTTTTGATTAGGACTAGATCTAGAACTTTCTTTGACACAAAATGAGGAAAAAAGTGAGGAGGAGGGGAAGACAAATAAAAAGAACAGGGAACTGATTAACAAATTAATGGTGAAGAAGAAAGAGGGTGAGTTCGGATTTGAATTTGGAGACAGCATCTCGACGCCAGGTTGTGCAGGAAGAAGCAAGACGATAGTCGGAATAGAGAAGAGTGATAGAGAGGGAGAAGCAGAGGTTGACAGAGAACGGGGATGGTAAGACAGAAGGAAGACATACAGAAGAGGACAGAAGCAGGAAAAAGAATATGAACCAGAGAAGAGTATGAGATTAGAAGAATGAGTCACAGAATTGGCCGCTCAACTCAAAAACAGGTGAGACAAACGAATCTCGAAGGAATAACATACACACTAACAACACCAACAATAAAAGCACCACAGCCAACAGCTACAAGTGTCCATGACGGAGGAGTCTAGACCACACGCCGCGGGACGTGCGCAAAACTGCAGTGCAACAAGGTGCTCAGGAAACCCTTGAACACGTTAATGAACACCGTCACGCAATGGGCCCATTCATTACCTCTGGTAGCGCTTTCACAGATTCTGACTAAGCATGCCAAAACACACGTTCACTGCAGGAGGGCGTTTCTGCTAGGTCCATGGTTCTCAACGTGAGCGACCTGGCCCCCCGCCCCTCCCCCCGGCTGCATATTTTGATTTCTGGGAGTGGGGTGGGGCAAAAGCAAAGAAAACGGTGACAAGGCGGCGGAAGCGATGAAAAGGGGCTGTAGAGGAGGGGGAGGGGGCATAACTAGAGGACGATTTGGGGGGGGGGGGGAATACATGGCAGCCACTGACTTATTGAAACGCACGCGTACATGAGCTTTATAAACAGACATGGTTTTTTTAAAAATATATTTTCAAAGTATTTGATAAAGAATGATTTCTGTTTTATAATGAATAATCAACACGCCTGTTGTCATAAATAAAGATTTTGAGAAACTTAAGTCTAACATCATCACTTCTGTGTAGTCTGTTTCCCAGTGAAATGTATCCATTGAATTTGAGTAGAGACTTTTGTTTTGAAAGGGGGTGGGGGGGGGGGGGGCGCATGAAAGAAAATTTGGAGCCTAAGGGGGGCCACTGCCTGAAATAGGTTGAGAACCGCAGTGCTAGGTGGGCGGGGAATGCACGGGGAGATTAAAAAGAAGGAAGGGGGGAAGAAGACAGACAGACAGAAAAAGAATGATGACAGATAAATTGAAAAGGAATGAGATTAAAGACTGACGAGACGTGGCAACACAGTTAGAGAGAAGTTGTACTCAATTATCGCATGACAGAAAAAAATAGCAAATAATAAAACAAAACAAATGGAACGGTTACGTACAGTGAAGCGGAAAAACGCTGGGGGCGGGTGGGTGGGGGGGGGGGTGGGTGGGGAAAGTTACGCTCAAACATTTAGCATAGGCAGGTCAATAACTTACATGAAGAGCCCAGCTGACCTGTGGCGAATACAATAAGAATGAGAAGCTGTATTCAGTGGTCGCATGACACAGAAATATAGCAAAAAATATAGCAAAAAGAAAAGAAAAACGAGGGGTAAAAAGATGAGATGAAGATTATTATTATTATTTTTTTTTTTTGCGGTAGGGTGTGTGATTTTTAAACCTCTGATGTATAATGGGCGTTTTGCCTGACTGATAAATGCTGATAGGTAAGGGTGGACTAACAAGAAGGCAATGGGGTGGACAGACAGACAGACAGACAGACTGACTGACATACAATCAGATAGACATACAATGACATACAGACAGTCAGACAGACAGACAGTAAGACATTCAGACGATATGATTCACTAAAAACTTACATGAGAAGCCCAGCTAGCCTCGCTGTCTGTCCAGCTTCTCTGCTTAACCTCACGCACATCTTCCTTTTTCTTGCCCTGTCAGTGGAGAAGAAAGGAAGAAAACATTGCTTTATTTTGTCTTTACAACCATCACAATCATGGCAGACAGACGACGTACAGTATAATAATATAGGTCGTTTTCACGACAATTTTTCAGCATTTGCAAAAACACAAAACATTGACATGGAGGCTTTTCTGATTCACAAATGAACCTTACTATCACTATTGGTGCCAGCCCCCAAAAGCCCTTCTAAGATTTACAGTACAGCCAGGAAAAGAAGAGAGACCAGACCGAACTAGCCGATAAGATGGCAGTCCACTAGGGAGCCCTTTTGAGGGCTAATGAGGCAATGGAAACGACAAACAAGAGAAGAAGAAGAAGAAGAAAAGAAAGCATGAAATGTGGGATGTAAATGTTTTGCGCTAAAAAAGAACAACAACAGCAACAACAAAAAATGTTTGGCGCTGCGATCCTCTTTAGACAAACATCTCTACACGCAATGCATAAACAAATATGGCAGGAGGTAATTTGGAGGGTTGAACATCAAACCGTACTGAGTAGATGATGTGACCTAATTAATGATGATTTGTGGCCTTTCGGAATGTCGGTACCGAATGCTGCCTTCATTTTCAAAATGTTGCTAAATTGAAGGCGTCTAAGCATTAAAACCATGCTACATAAAAATAGACGAATTGGAAACAAATAAGTAAACAAACAAACAAACCAAAACATAAATAAATGAGCGAATGAATAAATGGACAAATAAACAAATACATTAAATGAATAAATGTACACCTGAATAAATGACTAAATCAGTAAATAAATGACTAAATAAATACATAAATATTCAAGAATGACAACTCATAATCTTCTTCTTCTTATCTGCTCTTGTGCCCTTAGGGTATCGCGAAAGATGAAAGGATCTGAAATGTGCGAGGAACGCAGCCAGCGTCTGGTGCTAGAGGTAGGTGATGTGACAAGCAACATGGACTCTAAAATAGAATAGTTTTTCAGCTCATGAGGCTCATACGTACACAGGCTGCGTTGCCTCTTATTATGGCTATAGGTTTTTGCTGGTATATGTAACTGGCTTCGCTTTGGTCGCCAGTTGCCCCTACAAGCCTGATGTGTGTGTGTGTGTGGGGGGGGGGGCGCAGTTCGGACATGAAAATGCGACCTAAGTTCTTGTTTGTTCCATTTCCGTTTCTGAAAAACTGGAGATCTTTTAGTATGCAGAAGAGGTATAACAAATGTACACTTTGGCACTTGTTTAAAATGCGTTGTGGCACTTATGAAGCTGGTTTATAGTTCCAATTTATTAGAACTCCTAATCACAATACTATACAGCCACAAACGTTTAGCGTTGAATTTCTCAGTATGTGAATTTGGAACAGTCAAGAGCTAAGGTCAACATAATGTCAAAAGATGAACATTACACTGCAAAACAATAGCTGCGAAGTAATGGCTTTTGTGAAAACGTTCTCAAATTTAGCTGTGAGCTTTGCGCTTCGTACGCTTTGATGTTCAACACCTCATTATTTGTGATACACCGGGCAATGGAAGTGTTAAGGATAATAACGATGCTACTAAATCCCGAGGCGTTTGCGTGTACAAAGGGGAATCTGTGCTTTTCTCTGTGATCCCGTTTAGCTGTTTGTCACTTCCCTTGTGGTTCCTGTTCTCTGCGTGAGCGCGCCAGACTCTGGACGCCTCACACGCACATCTATCTATCAGTCCCGACTTCCCGTTGGTGTCAAGTGATTGTTAGTTTCGAAGTGTCCGTTTATTTCAGGGTCAACGCACCCAAAACAATGTAAGGCAGCCCTTTTGTTGTTTTATTACCTTTATACAAGTTTTCTTTTTCATGTACTTGCGAAAAAAAAAAAAATCAATATTTCGAACATCCAGTTTAACTTGAGCTCATTATCAAAACCCAAACGTTAAGCTAGCTGAAGCTTCTTGCCCCGCGTTCACATCATGGCATAGAGAAGCACAACTGAGATCATTCCCGTAAACAACAAGCTAGATTTTACATTGTATTTTAGCTTGCGCAAAGAAGGTTCCAAATCGGTAGTACCTTCCTGTAAGCTAACAGTTACTAGCTTCATCACCCTTAAGATTCCTAGTGATCCTTTCTCACATCTTCCTAGGTGCAAACAGGCGATGTGTGTCACAGTCAACATGTTGCCCCGAAAATCGTAAGTCAAACACAAGATGTCTTAATGTATACCGCACTGAATATTTATTAATAAAATGTCAATTAAGATACATCTGAGATTTATAGTTCAAATTAAAGTAGACAGATGTGTCACTGTATGAGTTATCGCATAATTATGTTCAAACAGATGTCATTCTGGGCCAACAGAGTTACAGACAAGCTGAGCATCTCATTTGTGAGACACCCCGAACTAAAGGAAAAAGGCTCTGGGTTAGGTCATAGTTTGGGTATAAAGTTCAGCTTGATTTGCTGCAGTGGTAATATACATAACGAGCAAGCCACGGAGTGTCTGCAACAAACTCCACGTATAACGTGCCAAAGAAGGTCAACGCTCTTTCCTTGTCCGTTCTATGCATTTCCCCGATATGGGGACGTATCTCCTACCCCTTCTCAGAAAACAATACCCCCTTTCCACACATACAGAAACTAAAATCAGTTCTAAATAATTGCTCCCACCCCTTGTTCCATCAGATAGTCCGATCGCAAAGAAGTGGACGAACACTGTATTTAAAAACAAACAGAGAGCGCTATAGACGATCTTTTTTGCCATCCGCAATTCGAAGTAGCAGTGTTTCCTGATGTAACATGCTGTTGTTAGTTTTTCCTAATGGATTGTTCTTACAGTGTTTGTGTGTTTTTGTGTGTGTGTGTGAGCCATGTTCTTACTTGTTGGTAATGTTGTGTGAGCAATGTGCGTGTGTGTGGTGTGCGTTAAAGACTTGTACGTCTTAGATATTGTATTTGCTGTTGTACTGTTACTGATGCTGTGACAACAAATTTCCTGGAAACAGGATAATAAAGTCATATCTTATCTTATCTTATCTTATATGCATCTAAAAGCACACAAACAAACAAAAAAGGCGCACAATCATGAGTCGATTCCTTCCCCCACAACCCCCTCCTGATGGATGACATTTCAGTGTTATGCAGCGATGGTCTCAATTATAGCATTTGAACTTTGAAAACTGCACGGTACTCAGCTTAAAGCAAGACATTATTACGTATGATTTCATATAATGACTGCGCGGGCGCTCAGAAGATGACGGTCACATTTACGTGTGTATCACGGTGAAACATATGGCGATGTAATAACGATTTCAGATATAACTTTGCTGTTAATTTTTTTTTTCTACATATATATATAATTTATATCTGAACATGTACAGCTGTTTTGCCATCAACCTGCGGAGTTACCATACAAGTTCGAATGTAAAATAAATATTATTATGAAGGATTCATTCTTTTAACGTGCTCAATAGTGTTTTGTATGTGGATGTGTGTGTGTGTTCGTGTGTGAGACAGGGAGAGAAAGAAAGAGAGATTGGTGGAGACAGAAAAAGAGAGAGAGAGGGAGGGACTGGAGATAAGAGAGAGAGTGGGGGGGGGGTGAAGATAATGGAGAAAGTGTTGAAGATTAAGGGGACAGAAAGAGAGGGAGAGAAAGAGAGAGAGAGAGAGAGAGAGAGAGAGAGAGAAAAAGAGAGAGAGAGATACCTAAAGGTATACAAACTGATCATAGACCATTTATTCAGGTAGGTACACATAGATAGATAGATAGATAGATAGATAGATAGATAGATAGATAGATAGATAGATAGATAGATAGATAGATAGATAGATAGATCAGACAGAAAGAGACAGGGTGGACATGTACAGCCTGTTCAAGTGTTAGGGCGTGACAATGGAGAAGAAAAGGTCAGCGCTGAGTTCAATGCCTGATCCACCGCCCCTCCCAATCCCCACATCACAGTGGGAAGAGAGGTCAATTAGGCGCTAACTAGCCAAGTGATAGGCGTCAAGGTTCTCCCGACTCAATGCTGACCGCTAACACTTGAGCACGGAACGCTATGCTGAGCAGGGTACGTGGGAGATCTCTGAATGGAGAAAAGTGATGAAGGAGACAGAATGTAGAAGAGGAGGAGTAGGCAGTGAGAGAGGGCAGTTGATACTTATGTATGGCAGGTCGAGAGGCAGATCTCTCAGAGAGAGAGAGAGAGAGAGAGAGAGAGAGAGAGAGAGAGAGAGAGAGAGAGAGAGAGAGAGAGAGAGAGAGAGAGAGAGAGAGAGAGAGTTTAAATAATGTGACACTGACAAAGACAGACTAACAGGCCTAGAATGAGTGAGACTGGACACAAACACGCACACAGACTCACGAACACATAATAATGGCGGGAAGGGGGGGGGGGGAGATCACACAACAATATCATGGTCTGTCTGAAACCAAGAAACAGAATTTTATCATTCTCTTACCAAAGCATCCAAAAAGGAAAAAAAAACCAAAAACTTTGCAATTCTTTTCAAGCAAAACACAATTTTTATTTTTATTTTTCCATGAGGCCAAAAACCCGCAAACCCGCATACTGAAAAAATCCCCGCAAATCACTCACTCACTCACTCTCACACACACACATACACACACACACACAATAAAAAATTCAGCGGTTGCTAGCCCAATCTGTGAATACACTGAACACACTGTGCATACTCAAAAATGACTGATTTATAAGATGCAGAAATATTCTCACCTGCACTTGACACAGACTCAACGTTGGGGCATCGAGGTGAGAATAGAAGGAGGGAAATGGTAAGGGGACACAGTAGGAAAGGTAGAATTAATGACAGCAAGCCAACTGATGTCTCATTTATACCCCTGGTCCAACGAGACAGGTGGGCGGTCGATAATAAATTTTAATATTTTTCATCTTCTTAAATACCCGTTCACGCCGTTAGCTAGTTCGCTCAATGTACTTTTTAAAAATCTTTTTTCGATTGGGTTTGCAAAATTCAGTCTCCTATTATTATGTTATGGCATACGTGAATTGAAGTGATAAGGAACTCTTTAGTGATTTATAGCACCCGTCTAGGTAAACTGTCGTGTTGGGATGGATTGCGGAGGGCAAAAACGATCTTCGGTATCTTTCTAGGTGGGTATAAAATGGAAATTCAAAAGCAATTGCCCCGATAGTTAAGGAAATTGGAATGAAAACTGCTTAAATGACAAACGCTTCATTACGATTCTGGACAGAGTTTTTCCTCCACCCTCTCAAGGTTTCTGGTAAGTTCATCCACTGAACTCTTGACAGAAAACAAAAAACAAAAACGGAGGTCAACGCTCTCTGAAATGAAATTAAGTCCATTGATCTTTGAGTGTAGGGATTCAAATACTTGGGACAGTTCGTGAACAAAGAACTTAACATTCTTTCAAAATCGATGACCTTTCTTTAGACACACCGTGTAGACAGTACAATAGTCTCGAATATAGAAAGTACATGTATGCAATACACCAATCTTCCTCAGTTTCGCTTTTGCCCATAGTTTTCTAGAATCATTTGATTGTGTTCTATCGCTTTATCAGGGTTACAATTTTCTACCAATGGTAGAGAGAGAGAGAGAGAGAGAGAGAGAGAGAGAGTGTGCATGCGTGCGTGCGTGCGTGTGTGTGTGTGTGGTTGGTTGGTTGGTTGGTTGGTTGGTCATCATAGAATAGAAACTAAACTTACGTGAAATCTAAAAATTTGTGGCGCGCTTGTTGGCAATCCTTAGGCGATGGGGTGCTACATAAATACATGTATTACTATTATTAATATTATCACTACTAGGTAATCCCAGAAAACCAAATTTCCTAACACACTTTTCGATTCTACTCCACAAAAAAGCTTCTCATGCTTTACGGTAAAAAAAAAAATAATCTCAAATAAATAAACCGAAAGACTGAAATTTGTCCAAACGCACGTGTCCACGTAGTCAGTCTTTCATCAAAAATTGTGGCAATGTACAGTTTCTTAATTTTTGGTCACGTGTCCTCGACGTTTTGAGGTTTTTACATGTTCACCCTCTAGCTCCATTACGATATCATTATTAATGCTCTTCTTCTTCTTCTTCTCATTATTATTACTATTATCGAACAAAGAAGAAAGTGGAGCGGGCGCCAAATGTTTTTTGCTTCTCCTGTAGGATTTTAAGGTCTTTCGCCAAAGTGGCTGTTGTTGGGGGACCGTAGTAGTTTACACAGTAATCTTTAGAACACAATTCAGTATTTTCTCTATTTGCTTTTGTGATTAGGCTACGGTCCCTTAACAACCTTTTCCATAATACGAGTGAGGACACTATTAACACTCTTCTTGCTTTACCAAGCGGATCCACCGGAGAAACCTAAACCAAAAAGACGAAGTCACTACAACCATTATTTTGTTCAAATTTTCAGAGGACTCTCAGAGGCAAAACACATTATTGGCCGACATCTCCAGCGACATGACACTAGTACCTGTTGAATTTAGTCGGCGGGAACAGTTATAAACTGTAATGTTTCATCCATGATCTGTCATAGCGTGAATTATTTAGTAATCAATCTCCGGTTTCACCAATGTAAGGTCTGTTCTTTTCAGTATTACATAAAATCAAATGTTAACGGAACACAGATACCAACTGCCATGATTTAAAAAAAAAAAAAAAAAAAAATTCTGAATCTTGCCAAAGTTCTTCAAAATGGTCAGATAATGCAAAAACATAAATATTTTTCGCCAATTATTAATCTGTAAATTAGAAAGTGTTTGACGTACAGAGCATTGTGCATCAGGTAAACCCGCTTGCCAGGTTCGACTATTTAAACATTATTTAGCAGAGTTTATAATAACTGCTTACACCATTATTATTATTGTCTCCACTTCCCCCTCCTAGCTGACATGTACAAGATGGAAACGTTATCGTTGTAAAAAGTACACATTATTATGAATGGGGATGTCTTTGAAACATATGGCAAATCCAAGATACTCAGTATGTCATAGTCTGTTACATTTGTTGATATTCATTTCAACTTAGGTGAGTGGGAAAGGGTGTATGCCTGCTACAGTTGCTGGACATATTTATGTGTATACGTATTTGTCAACCGAAAGATAGTTCTCCCCCTACTCAGCACGATGTTTCATGAGACACTGGATACCAAGACGGTTCAATTCGCCAAATTCCGTCCTTAGCCTTGCGCGCGTATCATCCATGTCAACAATGCAACAATTCGCACCACACCCCTTCACAGTTGATCGAAAAAGACTAGTGTTTATACACGTGCAAGTTGTGGATATATTAATAGTGAAAGAAGGTATGGTTCGTTTCGGTATTCTGTGTCTTGGCAAGAATCAACATAAAATATAATATCTCATTCATCATTCCGGTTGGGGTTAATGATCTTCCCCACCCATGCGAGGTACTCTAACGAACATTCCACGCTTATACAGTGACACCGGATAATGAGGCGGGATAATGACATTCTATTTATATACACTACTCATTACCGCGTAGTCAGCAGCAAGAAGATTTCGGTTCGGGTTAATAGGATCCACCGTCTAATCAAAATTCATACTGACGTCATGAGCGAGACAGCAGCAAATCTCGAAATGGACAAATTAGTTCTTGGCTTTTCGCACCAGTAATTGAAGTGGTCAGTTCTAAAGCATGCCTAAGTCCACCTGGTTTCTATAAAACGCATGCCATTGTACACAAAGATCAGCAAGAATGCTGTCTTCCTCGCAGAGCGCACATTAACACAGAGCTAGTGTTAGACCGAAGGACCTTGAAAGAGCTGAACTTTGAACCATACTGTGAAAAAGGAATCGTTTTTGTTAAATATCTCAGTTTCAGCTTTCTGAGATACAGGGCGCGATCCAGAACCCAGTTCTTAAATTCGTATTCTGCATTAAGAACATTCGCTCCAACGTCAGCACAGAACACAGTCTAAGGTTTAGGGTGATCTGGTGTAATTATCGCTACGATCAGGCAGCAGTATAACGTCTCTTCCTGCTGGTGGAATGCTTAGTAATCAAACAATACTTTGTATCTTAACCATCTACAAATACGCAGATTGGTAAAATAGCATGATTTCATCCGGGTGGCGTAATTAGGCTCATGAGCTAGATCAAAGTCGTGGGCGGGGTACAGTTATAGTGGGCTGGGGTAATAGGATGAACTAATGGCCCTGGGTCACGATTGGGATGGGTCCCCGGTGGGGGGAGGGGGGGTGCGGAGAAGAGAGGGAGGGACAGAAATGCACGGAGTGTTGTTGACGAGGTATAAAATGACGCAATAAGCGCAGGCCTGACAAAGTGTACAGTGAAGTATATGGAACGAGGCCATCCATGATTAAGAGAAGTGAGGGTAAAAATAGTGAAACGAGGGAGTTCAGTGTAATCTGCATTCTGGGGCCAAACTTGCGCGACATCGTGATGCGGATGGGAACTGGAAATAGATCCTGCGCACTGGTCGAGTCGATCCAAAACTAAGACTAGCAGACTACTGTCTGTTTTGCGTCGGTTTTGACACAGACCTGAACTTCATTTTGAATCAAAAACAAGCGAGACAGACTTGATACGGTCTCGTCAGTACGTCAGATCCCGTTCAACTCCATAGACACATTAAAACCAAATCAAAACAACAAACTTGGCTCGGGGTGTTCCTAGCCTGAGACGGGGAGAGAAAATAAAGGGTCGGGATAGGCCGGGTCGTGGAGACTTGTAATTCAAGATAAATCTATAAGCCAAAGTCAAGCGTAGAGTTGATAGTCCCGAGGGTTTGTGTTGATGTACTGGAATATGAGAATGTAAAGCTAAATAAAGGAAAAGAAAAAGGGACTCTGTACCCAAGAATACACACTTGTGAAAACACAGTACGATAACTACAATGAAAAACCAACAGAGGGCATGAGACAAAATTAGAGGTCGCACTTGATGGAAGGAAGTCTGAATGAACAAGTATGTATAAAACACAGGAACAGACAAACTGACAGGTAATAAATTACCCAGTTTTTGAGGAACTTAGCAGCATGTAATGATCAACGATCGTTAATACGATCTGCAGTAATCAGACGCCCCTGGGTCAATACCTAAATATAGCAAAAACAACTTCAATTGCCACGGAAAATTCGGTTTCTCTACAGAAACCTCCCGACAGGTAATATGTCTGAACTACACATTGTAGACAATTCGTCCATAGACTTAAACAGTGGTACATGTACCGGTATACTAATAGGTATACACTGAAACATGCATACAATTACGAACACACAAAGGGACATCACCTGCGCTTTATGCAGTAAGAAGTTCATGGCCTTGTCAGGGGCGGCGGCTGTTCTGACACGTCCCTCTTTGATGGGGGTGAGGGGTGCCGCCTGTCGTACAGGTGAGTTAGGCAAGCTCAGTGGTAACTTGTTAGTGATACGGTCCTGGAGACGGTCAATGAACACCGTCACGTTATCCTCAAAGAATTTGCTCAGCTCCATTGTGCAATCCGGAATGTATGCCTCAACTGCTATCAACAGCTAAACCTCACTGGGGTACTCCACACCACACATTCTTTTTTCTAGGGTCTCAGCACTTATCTCGTGAGCAGCTGTACATCACGGCCATTTCATATTTTTCCGACACAACGAAGACTCTGCAAGATTAGAGTCACCCACGCGTTCCCTCCAGAACGAAGATTCTGCCCTGGGCAAAGCTCACTTTTCTATTGCCGACTTCGTCAGACGTACATCATCAACAAATTACGAAACGCGCACTTCCAAAACACTCCAGGATGCGCCGTCCACGAAAATATTTCATTTCACATATATGTCAAAATTTTGCAAAGGTAAAAAAACAGCGGGCAACCACTTCTCTCTGTTGAGATGGCACACTAAATCCTGATCAGAAAACACATTGTCTCTGAACGAAATTGCTCATTTTCACATATTATTATCCAAGTCAAAGGCAGACACAGAAGGCGACTGTTTCTCTCTGAGATGACTAATAATTTCCTCACTACAAAAGCACGATGTCTCTGAATTACAGTAAGACTTCACTGAATTTCCATTCACAATACAACCCTCGCGTTCCCACAAAGAAAACGCATGGCTTTTATACCTCTGACACTAGCAATAAACATATCATATTCTTTCGTGACATTTTCTTTTAAATCTGCCTCATATCTATATCTTTCTTCAATTTCGAATACAGTTCTACTTTATGCAAAACCTATACAAGTCTACTTCATTTGCATCGTGCGATCACATTTTTCATTTTAAAAAATGTCCATATCCCCAGAAGTGTTTACTGTAAATGTTAAGCCAATACTGATCAAGCATAAAAAGGAATATAAATAAAATATACATGTCTACGTCAACACTGCATGCTCAACATCTAACGCACTAAAAACTTCAATCACATCTAAGTCAAACATTTTAAACAACTGATCAACACTACGCCTTCTAAAATATCCAATCTATTTAATTTAGAAGAATCCATAAACAAGGTCTACTGAAAAACTAAAGGAAAACTTTGTTTTCAGCCAGAAACGAGACCTACACAAGATAACGAATCTCCAACTTAAATTAAGCCATAAACATTTTCATTTTTGCTAAGTGGAAAATAGCTCTCGTGAATGTCACAGGGCAAACTGTCCTATTTCTGAACTTTTGAAGGCCCTTTTTTTCAATTTCATTTCCATTTCTCAACCAATGAAAATTATGTTCACAACAAAAATCATCCGTTTGCACTTGTGTAAAAGCAATTTAATTCATACAAATGAGGATAACCGCTACCTTTCTACCCATCCACTTTTCTCAAGTCCACGAAAAACGTCATGAACGTGCTCTTTCAATAAGTCCATGAGACAAACTTTATCATATGACCTCTCCCCCCGTCGACCCCTCTTCCCGCCTTAACTTATCTTCGCGTCTCATTGGGATTTTTGCGATCCAAGAAGTTATGGACCATCACATCCAATCCGGAGTAATTCATTCGTGGCGCAATAACACGCAAAAATTTGAACAAAATGCCAAAAAAGCCATTACAGAATTATATCGATCAATTCCATACACATACGGGCAAATATTTCACGCAACAATACATTTCAACAAACAGAAAAGAAAGAATCGACTTGGCAGCGCTCTGTTTTGGGCAAACTTTGTAACAATCGATGAAATGTTTCATAAACATTCTATTTCAGGGCGGATCGAAACTCTGTTTTTTCGAAAAGGGCAAGGATTTGCTTTAAAAATAAAAATAAAATAATCCAATGCGGCAATGCTATTAAAAAAGGAGAGAAAAAAAACCCAACTGAACTTTTTTTTTTAACAGGCAATTTAGGCGTCAGTCTCAGATTGGGTTTCCAATATAATTAATTTTACTCGTTCTTCGGAGTTTTGCAATGCGAAAAAGTGAACAACAGTGATTCATTTCAAGCTGTCAGTGGTAACGAAAAAAAACCCAGAACAGGGCTCAACATTTCATTGGCGTTTAATCAATGTTGAAATCCCTTGGTAACAGAGGAAACAGAACGATTTTCAATCACGTTCAACCAAAAAAACACAACTACCCATCATTTGTTACCTTTCTGAAATGAGAAAGAAATACCATTTGCCTTTTAAGGGAGAGAATCTTCGTTTGAAACGAAAGAGACCCCAAGTCAAAAGTGTCAGGAAGTGGGAAGTTCCCAACAACATCTTCATGTCAACTTGCCTGAGGGACATGGAAAATGAGGTCAGCCGTAATAATTTCCCCTCCTGGACCGACCGTTTGTCCTTTGAAGTTGTACTATTACTCCGGACCACACTAATAGTTGGACTCCGAGCCCACGATTTCTGGCAAGAAACGCTCGAGGCCAGACACACACCAAGCCCTGAGAGGGGGAAAAAAAAAATCATAAAATCTGGCCTGTCCTCCCATTCCATAAAGCAAAGAAATCAATTTCCAAGAGTTGGATAAAAAAAAAATGAGAAGCAACATAAAAATTGGGCTGTTCCACTGGGTGAGCCATTCGTCCCTGATCAGCCACTGGCGGTAACGATCAATTCTTTCCTCTTAATACTGTATAATGCAGGTAACGGACTCTACAGAGCCACGTCTTGTCATGTAGGTTATTAACTTCTTTTCTGCAAGGATCACTATTTAGGCCCACTGACATATTATTACCATAATTTAAAGTCACATTTATTTTGTTATTTACTACAGGTTTGTTTGTTGTAAGTTCTCATTACTTTGCCACTAACAAACAAAAAAAAAAAAACAAACACAAAAAAAACTAACTAATTATTGTAAATTCCCATTACGTTGATTTGCTACTTAAAAAAAAAAAAAAACGGCTGTAAATTGCCACTGATTTGCTCCTTAAAGGAAAACAAAGAAGATTGGTTGTCGAAGAAAAGCGGACAATAAATGTTTCGACGGCAACAGCGTTCGGGGGGGGGGGGGGGGGGGTTAAAATTATTCGAAACCACTGACAAAATATAATCTTCAACCTTTCCCCCCACATTTTATCTACGTACAAATTACTTTCGGGCATCATTGAGACTGAAACATAGTGAAATACATAAGACTCCAAACCAGAATAATGCAACACTGGTTCGTTGGGTGTATAAAATAAGGCTAGCAGCGTACAGAACTAGTCAAGTCTGTTTACCGTCGGTTTTGGCTCAGATTTGAAATTCCTTTGAATCAATTAGCGAAACAGATGTGTTTCTGTCTCATCAGTGCGCAAGGACCCGTTTAACTCCATTGTACAATAAACCGAGGCAAACCAGATTTTACTTATTACGCTATAGGTCATATACTTACAACCCACTGAACGGCCACAGTTAACAAGTGCCACGTTTCGTTTTGTCCCTTGTATGACATTGTGCGGATGCCACCCAGGACGACTGGAAGAAAAGGTTAAATATCTGTACAAATGCCACATGGCATAAGGTCTGTTTGCTGCGTTTCATCAAATATCATTTCGAAGTCCTGGTATTTGATTATCATTTGCTTAACCTACAGAGAAGTCTGATTTTTAAGAGCCAACTATAGGCAAAGAAAACAATGTTTAGACTTAAATAATGCTACTGGAACACTAAGATGGTTTTACATAATAATACACATCAAAATAATATGTACCTGACAACCACCACAGGACGCACCGAATGCACCAAGACGCCAAGGGAAAAAGGCGCTGCAAAATTCATTGAAAATAATTATTCCGTTTCATTAAGAAAAGGGTGTCATACTGCTGAATGTCACCAAGTACCTCCCAGATCCAAACAAGGAATAACTTCACTGGCATAGACAAACTGAGCACAACACTCACATGGTCCAACACTGGCACACTTATAAGAACAATGTTTTACGAAACAAAGACTATAATAATTATGAAATGATAAATTATGAAAAATCCGGATATTATTATGGCCGCACGTTTATCACGCTGCTTCTCAAATCGCATTACACTTAACGCCCCTGCGCTGTACAGGCTGTGAGGGCGGTGTCAATTAGCCAGATTTGGCAAGACAAAACGCCGGCCCGGCGGGTGGGTTGCGTGGGAGAGTCAATCATCATGATTAAATAATGGATGGTGTTTGCTTTATACGCCAATTTTAGCCGTGCCGACGTTGACTGTGTGCTACAATGTTCTGACTGACCAACGCTAGAAGATGGGGCTGAAATGATCAAGAATTAAGGGATAAAGATTTCAAGTTCTGTTGATTAAACTTAGGTGAGTGAATAAATTTACAATAGTCAAGCAGAACAGCCCGATCTACACCCCAGAATACAAAATTATGCTTTCCTCAGAATCTCCATTCGCATAATTCAAACACAGACATGGTGGTAAAATGACGCACCAGAAGTTAATGCCAAAATACGATATGATGACACTGGAAGAAGAAATCCCATCACCAACAGGAACTTGACACGTTAGGGAAGTATTATATAAGCCCGAAAAGCCACAGTCAGCTTCTGGCAGACAAGAAGTGCACACCATAATTTTTCTATATTTTGTTAGTAAATCCGGGAAGACCCTATCATACTAAGCGCGGTGAGACAGTCTGATTCTGCCACTATTTCATGAATGTACATGAAATAATTTTTGCTGGCAGCCACCGGCTGTGACGTTACTGGCCTAGTATGATACCACCCTTAGACTACAAAATGGGGTGTGGTAAAGATTGGTCTCAAGTTTAAGAATTGTCCTCGCTGAGCACAACAAGAACGTACACATGTTCATTCGCCCAACGTTGATTTTAGGAACTTCGGGCGAAACCCAAATGCTTCTCGGATTTGTGATTGTCTCAGAGTTCTCCGGCTTAAGTTTTGATACTCGCGCCTTTTCATATAGATGGGAAGGTACATGAATAAGTTGTAGACCACGGTAGAGACTAATTGTTGATGGTGATTAAGATTACTGTTTACGGGGGACTTAGCAGAGAATTGCTGGGAGTGGGTGAATGAACGTGTGGGTGAGAATAGGAGACAAGGACAGAATGACAGTAGATTGGGGGTGGGAGAGAGAGAGGGGGCAGGAGGAGAAGGAGAGAATGGGCAGATAGAGAGAGACAGCAATAGTAAAGAGAGCAGAGGAAGAGAGAGACACACACACACTAAGAGAGAGAGAGGCAGTGGCGAGAGACAGAGATAGAGACGGAGAGAGAGAGAGAGAGAGAGAGAGAGAAAGAGAGCGAGCGAGAGATACACAAAGAGAGTCAGAGAGAATGAAAGAGAGTGTGAGGGAGAATGAGACAGAATGTGTGTGTGTGTGTGTGTGTGTGTGAGAAAGAGAGAGACAAGGGGAGAGAGCGAGCGAGAGAGAGAGAAAGAAAGAGAGACGGCATTTAAATGTTTAAGGGCAACGTGTAGAAGACCTTATGTCAACAAGCAAACAGAACGTTTACCCTGGTACATGGCACTTAAGATATCGAAAAACAATTTGGACAATTTCTCTAGTCATTCTGTAATTGCAGTCTAAACACACAGTCGATCCATCATTTCTGCACTGAACACTGAGGCACACTCAAAAATGACTGTATATTTTATGACCAGCACTTATAGCAGCTAGAATAAAGCAGATAATTGATTGGTAATTGTTTTGCGTAATCACAGAAACATTATCTATTCAATAGGAAAAAGCCCTGGAGAAAATGGATTGAGAGATATAAGAGAAAATATCCCCCATACACTCCGTTTCCTTTTTATTTTATCTATAAAGGAGACCACCGATTAAAAAAAAATTTTTATAGTTATTTCAAGACCAAAACTCAAAGATTTGCTAGATTCCAGTTTTCTGTCCATACGTAGATGGCAGGGTATGCTGAAAGGTAAGCTATATTATAATAATTGACGACATATATTTACCTGTAGAGTCGCGGGAAAAGTTTGAAGCAAAGTCAAAATATGACAAAAAGAAACAAGTTGGACGTGGCAAAAACCCCGTGTATGAAATAATACAGAAACGATGCATTAAACGCAAAGGAATAGGGAAGACATGCTAACAGGATGGGGCACTGAACCAATAAAACAGCTGAATTCTTTTATATATATATATATATAATGTAAAACCAATAAGAGCACTTAGCCGCCACTTCAGATTCGGGCATTCGGAGCGCAGCACGCTGGTCATTGTAACTTGTATTGTACTCGTATTGCTTTTACATTCTATGCATTTTTAAAAGGGAGTGTCTACGTACAAGGCCGCCTTGTAGCTAGACTCATTCTACGTACAAGGCCGCCTTGTAGCTAGACTCATTCTACGTACAAGGCCGCCTTGTATCTAGACTTAGGGAAAGTTATTTCTACGTACAAGGCTACCGGGTACATAAATTGGTACTCTTCAACGAGAACGGTCCCAACTTAGAACTAACCCAAACCCTATTTCTAACCCTATCCCTCACCCAAATCCCGTTCTCGTTGAAGAGTACCCATAAATTGGAAGGAGTTCCGTACTCGAGCGCCAAAGACCAGAAACTAACTAAAAGAGATGATACATAGCTACCCCGGGGGCTTTCCCTGATATGTCAATCTGACTACGGCCCAGACGAACATCGGCCTACGGCCTCGATGATACAAACTGACTAGACCCTCACGTCGTTACTTATCAATCTAAAAAGTGGCGCTCTAGTAAGGTACTCTTCCCCATAAATTAAGGGGAGCCTTGTACGTAGACCCTTGGTTTTTAAAAACGTGTTCTATTGTTTTACTGGTTCAATGTCCCAGCCAGTGACCGTGCGATTTTTTTCTTTCCTGAAGAAGGCCAGCATACCGATGATCCCTAATATTTCGGTATTCGACATTATCATTCCAAAATATTCGAATGGCCACCCAAGTTGTTCGAAAAGTTTTGAAAACTATTTATGCGACACCCAGGAAAGCGAATTATCTTTTTCATAAACTGTTGGTGGGGAGACACGATGGGTATGGTTTGTCTTTTAACAGTCGTCTCAACGACTGATGTTATACTTTTCCATGCTAGTCTGTATAGATAATAGCATTTATGATGTGCATACGGGCCAAGCTAGCTTAAGCGTTATGTAATGTGGCCACTCCCCATTATTATATTATCTCACCTGCCATAAGCCAGTGTTAGTCTGTTAGTTCACAATTCCGTCACTGTCATACGGTGACTTAGCATACATAGCTTATAAGCGGTTAGGTGCCCGGGTTAATTCGTTTATTACTGGAACAAAATCCAGCATGACCAGCAGTCATGTTCGCTGCTATGACAGCCACAGAAATTACACATGGTCACAGCTGATGCAGGGCCCGAAGATATGGAATGTCATGTAGTTGTAGTACCAGTCCTAGAATTTAATGATGACACGCTAGATAAACCGAATGTAATTTATAAGGTCAATATAAGATAACACGTTCTTCAAATATGCGATCTCAAAGTGGTTTAGAAACTACATGATAGCTTACTGGTTCATGCGAGGTCAACTTTCAGTATATAAATCATTCTAAGCATCCTTCTGTTCATTCCTCAAACTTCTAGACCTTTTCATTCTGTACGAAATCGTTTTCACCTATTATATTGTATAATATTTGAGGACTTGAAAAAACATTAACATGCTTTCTCATACAGCTTTCACTATTGGCATAAGCATTTCAAATTACTTGAAGTTCGATATGACAGTCTTGAAATGTAGCTTTAAAACAAAGCCTTCATTTTTGTAGATAATGTTTTTTTTTTTTTTTCGGGATATTTCTCGCCCTGCAGTGAGGTGTCGAAACATGGCTATTAATATTTAATGCCATTCAAAAGCTTTCAATTTTTCGCACCAACTGTTTCCCACGGGACACTACGAAAGGCTGTAGATTACAGGAAACGTTCTGGATCCATTCCTGAAAATGATCGTTTTATAGATTTTCTGTTTCTATATGTTGCGCAATATTCAAATGTTGGCTGACAGACAGACAGACAGACAGACAGACTGATAGATAGATAGATAGAGACAGCAGGGGGTGGGGGAGGGACAACGCCGGGTACCAGCGCCTAGTTGGACGTTAAATTGATTTGCAGTGCTCCTCAATCTTTACCATTGCCTTTCAAGTAAGAAGCCTCATTTCCTAGCTTCCTAGACAGCCTCCCCAGTCAAATGCAATTGTAAATTGAAAACACAATAGCCAATTCAAGCTGATCTGAAGACTCAGCTGGCCTCAAGAGATGACAATTAATTAGCAGTAATACAAGGTTCGTTCTATTCGATTTTTTTTTATACGCCAAAGTTCATTGATCAGCCTTGATCAGGATAATCTAAACATATCACAACTGGGAATTTGCAATTTAATGGGACAACGATGATGCAAGAGCCTTAGAATATAATGGCAGGTAACGTTAACCTTTAAACTAAATTAACATCTAAATTAAACTTTAAAAACATGGGTCTTCAAAATATACCCAGGTCCACATCAAGGTGATCCCTAATGTTTAGGTAATCGACCAAGTATCCCAGTATTGGAATGGCCACATGTGTCGATAGTTCGTTCAAATTGTTTCGAAATTGGGCGACACTCGTGTATGCGAGTTAATTTTTTTAATGGAAAGTTTTGAAATTGAACAGTCATCGATATGCTATGATGACTTGCCAGAAGTTATCAAGACAACCACCACCTGACGCGGTCATATCGGACACGTACTTTGATGTCCGTATTTCATATTACGTCGTGATCATCTAGACATTTTATAGGCGCTCGTTTCATGAATAATAAAGGACGCCAGCGTACCAAAATAATGTAAAGTAATCACACGGAGCGGGTTCCTTCGGGTATGATCAATAGCTTTCATACAGATCTTAACATTATTATGTATATGCGCACAATAAAACAACGAGCCCACGTCGAACGTGTCTTAAATAATTTCCTCTTTGATAAAGCAACAAAGTAAATATCTGACAGTATGTCTTCATTTTATGACACACTCCATCCTTTTTAGGCCGTGAGACCAAAGCTGTAACTTGTCATACCGTTACGCACCCCAAGGGGAAATTTGCTGGGGGTTTTTTTGTTTTGTTTTTTTTTGCATGCAAGTTCTAATATATTTTATAGATTTTAAACAAAACTAATCTGTGTTGTCATTTCAAATGTTCCACATTTTTGTGTAAACTGTGTTTTAATCTTATTGGAAACTGATAGTAAATGGTGTGAGGGATGGGGTATTTGATTCGTTCTCACAACAAAAAGAACCAATTTTTGTATAAGCGCCAAAATAAAAAAAATAAAAAAAAGAACAGAGATTCTTGGGAAAACAAAACATGGGAATATTGCATAAATATAATAAAATATCCGGGAAACAACAACAACAACAACAACAACGACAACAACAATATTTCACAAGGAATGTGCACTTTTACGAATGACATTTTATTTTTAGTTCAATGTACATTTAAAATCATATTTAGATTTTCCCTAGAATGTTGTTACAAGCACGTACGGTCCCCGAAGTTTTTTGCACCAGGGGTACGTATTTTACAATCTTTTGTGACTCCAGAGCTAGAGAGCTCCTCCCGAAGTACCCCTGACAACAGCCTTACTTGATTCTTCTTTCAGATTTTCTGTTTACTTTTCTCCTGTTTTTTTTTTTTTTTGGTTGAAAGGGTTGGGGGGCGCAGGGTTACGGATTCGATAAGATTTAGGGTTGAGGATAAGGACCGCTTTGGGGACATGTACTATACCTATGCGTCCCTAGCGCAAAACGCTTAGGGTACGCACGTACTTATAACAACAGCCTTTTCTCCATGTGATGCATAACGAAACCTCTTCTAGAAACCAGCTGGGATTTTCGTCCCACTGCCTATTCTGAGTAATTAACAATTAACAACGATGAAACTCTCGTTCAAGCACAGGACTACCAAGTGGTTCCCTTGCCTATTCCATTCTGTAAAAAGTGCGGCATCACGGTATCCTGAACACCTATTCTTTCCAGGAAAAAGTACAGTAATTGCGCGTGCTATGTATACGAATTGCAGCTAGGCTGGCAAATTCCCCTACCATCTATCACTCCCCCTGATCCTCAGCTAAACCAATACATGAAAACACTGAGACCTCCTTTTCCCCTATCATTCTATCGACCAAACACCACTGCAAACAAGACTGAAGAGACAAATTATTCCTGGTTAAAGCTCATGCATATTATTCACAATCAAATCTGCTCTGAACAAAATTGGCTCGATGCTTAAAAATCAAACACAAAGGCTTCCAGGAAAATAGATACGAAATAAAAATCTCATGACCAATATGAAAAGACAGTCCTCAGAAAAGATTTAAAAAAAACAACAAAATAAAAAAAAACAACCCCAGACAGGACATTCCCCCCATGGGATTGTTGTAAACGCACTCAGACTTTTCAGCGTTTACAACTTTCAGGAATGTTACAGAAAGCTACAGACATTGCAACTTGCAGACAGAAACCAACAAAAAATTAAGACTCCCAAATGACCAATCTGTTTCGAAACCAACGAGTGGGCTAAACGTTTAAAACCCGAAATTGTTTTGTTTTTTTCTTTCAGCCGTAAAATAAGATTGAATAATGACGAGAAAACGAAAATTGAAGGAGAGGGGGCACAGGAATAACGGACAACAAATGAATAATATCCATCATAATCCACCATAACTCACTGTTTGCAGCACTTTGTCAGATTTAGATTCCTATCTATCCCAATGGACGGTTGAGAAGTATTTAACACCGTGAAATGTAACAAAACGCAACAAGCAACTTGGGAAATATAAAAGAAAAGACTCTCATGCTCCAGACACAAAATGACTCATCCTGCAGCGAGTATAATGACAAAGTGGTTCTGAAATGGGAACGAAATGTATGGTTCCTTTCAAGATTCCAAAAGCTCGATCAAATATCGGGACCACATATACATGAAATAACAGTTTTTAGAGTCATGCCATATTTGATATTTTATTATATCATTAATCCACTGCCTCTACATAATTTAGTTATTATATACATGTATATACTTCCAATGTTGGTTCTTGGGATGCTCTGGCCCCTTACAGGCCAGTTTGGCTGTACCAAAGACAATGTTTGAGCCTACCAATGATAATTAGTAATGATGTTATTAATCCAGTGCCTCTACATAATTTAGTTATGTACTTCCAATGTTGGTGCTTGGGGTGCTGCAACCCCTTCCAGCACGATTTGGCTGTACCAGTGACAGGGTTTCGGCCCCACCATGCCACCGGCAACAGTACAGTATGCCTAAAAAAAAACAAAACAAGGACCACACAGTTTCTGGAGCCATCTCAATTGCTGCCCACCGACTGACTAAGTGAGATTATCACAGACGGATACCAGATACCAGCCACCTACAAAAGTATGCATAATAGATAGAGGTCACTGCCAGTTGTAAGCCTACAAGCGTTTTCACTTTCTATGAACGAGAAGGCTCGGATCTATACGGTATGCTATGAACTAAATAGCTGTTCTAAAACATGGTTCATTGTTGTATTTCCAGCAATGAGACTAACGGATCTAGATTAATGTCAAAGATTTCCTATAAAATGGATTTTTCCATTTTTTTTACTTTTTTTTTTGGTAGACTTTTTGTGTACTGAGCTACCTATAGATCGGTGGTGCTTTGTATAGACCCGGATTTAAAGGTTGAGAGAAAGCCCCACGGCTTCAAATAAATCTGTTTTCTGTCTAATTACCCAGAACAATTTATCCACCAACCGACCGCGTAAAAGACCTAGCACTTTTCATTACTTTTCATCTCCGAAAGTTTTATAACTGAACGTTCAGCCGTTTATTGCTGTTGTGGTGGTTGTTGCTGTCTTCAGAAAGTAAAAGCATAGCCTCCAGGTCATTCAATTATAATAGAAGATGCCCATCGTGTTATACAAAAACACTATATGCCAAACACAAAATTTTACAGCGACGAAACAAAAAATGTGTTTCTGGTGAATTATGCATTGTTAAATTTCCATTTTCTGATGAACAAAAAGAAACTATTTGTCGAACAAAATTATAAATCATAATTATATAAAAAAAGGAGCATATTTCATTCTCCTAAAATGGCGTTAATTAGTGAATTAAGCCTAAATAGACATTAAAGTATTTTCTCGTAACACAGCAGTGCAGCCATGCGTCATGGCCATGTAAAGTACATGGCACACTTGGATCAATAATCTGAGGTCACAAAATGAATACTAAATACGTTCGTATTCAATAAATTCTACAACAAATGATATTAACAAGGGCCTGGAGTGCGAGACATTAATCAATATCACCATAAAACTAATGAAAGATCCTGTGTATAGGAGTATTAGAGACGTGTCTTATTCAAAGACTAGACGGGCACGCGGAATGTTAATACAACCTGGTTGCCGGAGATGATGAGTCTACGGTCTGGCGTCTGTCAGTGATAATTTTTCTTCTCATAAATAAATAAACAAATAAATAAATATATATATAAGTAAATTAGTAACCAAATAATGTAAATAAGTGAAACAATAAATCGGGCAATAAATGAATAAATAAATGGATAAACAAATAAATAAATGTGCATGGTGCCATGTAAAGTAAATAGATTGATGATGAAAGTGCATACTAAATACACACATAAACAAACACACACAAAAGACAAAAGCATTACTATCTCGAAATGTCACAGTTTCACCCTGGACTTTGCAGACACGCACATGTATGCACGCTTTGGTTGACTCGTTTAGCCTCTGCTCAGTCGCAGAGCTGCCAAAAGATGGCTCACAGCTCAGCTGTTGCCCTCCAATTGAATCTGTCCAGAAGGAAACTCAATTAAAGGAACTCTGCACGCACAAAGGCCATTTCAATTCCGGATTTTGTTTTTCCCTTCCGAGCTTTAAGAAAGTTTCGAGCACTTGCCGCACGCCATTTAAAATCTATTATTACGACAAAAGCAGTGTTTAAAGTGCCGTTTACGGCAATTTTCATTCGGCCTGTCATTTTTTTCCCCCTAGATCTGAGCTGACAACTACATGACCACTTCAAAGAAAGACACCTGACGGCGCTTGTAAACCCATGCCCTATGAAGGCAAACTAATACTGCCAGTTATAATTTCGACAGAAAGGAGAACACAAGTATCGTAATACAGATTGCACATAAACTGTACTCCGTGTACAAAAGTATAAACGTGAATACTGTCATCGCTGCCTTGCACTTTATTGGGCTGGTCTTTATCCTCAGACCTAGCAGAAATTTCTTTTTCGTGTGATTTTTATGTTCAATGTCCCTCTCGATACCCTAAATACAGGACAAATCCTGTAAAACTCGGGACAATTGGCAGGTCCTCTCTTCTTCGAGCCGCCTCTTAAGGTTTAGTATATATACCATAACTTGATGTATCACATCTCAATGAAAATGTTACCTATAAGGGGTGAAACGTGACCAAGGCTGGGGTAGGCGTCAAACCAATGGCTCATCGCCCATAAATTTTGCTTCACACTAACACAACAAGCACTGTCCGCTGCATGCCGCGGTGTGGCCGTATGGGCAGAACCAAAAGTATGGGCGGCGAGCCACCGGTCTGGCGCCTACACCAGCCTCGGTCTGTTTCACTCCTTAAATAATTATGTGTTTTGTCTGTGAAGGACCGGGCCTACAAAATTGGTAACGCTGACTAACAAATTCAACAAGAGTAAGGCTGGCGGCGCAGCACAGACTCAAGTCTCTTTTAACTCATTCTCACGGTCTTTCCCTCCTTCCGCCAGCCGATTCAGACGGGTTTGAGGCGCCCAAACTAGTAAGAAAAACTTGTTCAGTCTCGCCTGGCCCATCATCCACATCTTACACTAAAACTGAGGCTAAAAAAACACGACACAGCGCGTCACTAAAACTGAAGAGAACTGATAACCGCTCGAAAAAGGGAGACGGGAGGACGTTGATTTTAAATTAAATTTGATTGCCAGAACGCAGGCGATTGGTTTTTTAAATCTGAGCGGTATCGGGGTGGGCATCGAGCACAGACTGGGTTGAGTAAGATATCTGATGTCATAATCTGGTACTAATCTAGTAAGCAATCTCTCGCTTCGTGGACAGTGGGAGTTGGTAGGTGGGAAGAGCTAATTGCTGTGATTTTCTCCTTGTTGTTGTCGTTAAACTCTTAGGGTCAAACAAGTCGACTTTCTTGCACTTTGCGGAGTTGGCTACTCTCAACACCCAGGTCATAAGTCCGAATGTTCTGCCACATTTTTTTCTTTCGTTACGTTCGTTTCACCCTTGGTTGGCAGAGGAAGGTCGCCAAATCGCAATTTTCAGTGTTGTGCTTGAAATATCCAAAGCTCTATTCCACTGTTTGTAACTATTGACCACCTTAAGGAAAACAAGCAGATGGAACGATGAATTTTGAACTAAGTGAAGTGAATAATAGAAACCCACAATTCCACAAGAAAGTCGCCAATTCTGTGCTACATAATATCCTCCGAAGAGCGGCCTAATCAAATCGTTTCCATGTAAATAGCTAATGCAGGCCTACATTTTTTTTATCCCGGACAGCTGTCAGTGCCACAGCTTCCATGGAAGACATAAAATTTCGTGACAGGCAAGAGACCACCAGGTCCCAGTGGGGACAAAGTTGCCGAGTAAACAATGCGTTTAGCTGCAAATCGAAGGTCATGCACCCAATCAGCCCTGGCCCTGACATTAGCCGGAGATTGAACAAAAACTACTGGCGAAACTTTCGTCAACTGGTTACGGAATTATCACTTCCCCTTCCCAGTTGTGTCGTCTCTGATAGTGGGCGCATGTAGTCAACTGGCTCACGCTAAATCATGCCATTCATAGTAGGTTAATATTCCCGGGAGCTTTTACCTACCTGGGTCTGGTGTCTATTGTTTAACCTGTTTTGAAACATTCCACTCGACCAATTGAAAATGTGCTTATGACGATAGGATTGGTATCCACGTAAGGAATAATATAAGAGATGTCACAGACATGAACTTGTGACACAAAGAATTTGTTTTAAGAAATGCGTCTTTTTGTCATAAACCTGAGGAAAACTGTGATGACCTATTAGAGACAAATTGTCTGACAAATGTCTTGCCAAAGAAGATACATTTCGATCATTCACACGAGTCACTATTGGCCTTCAGCCTCGTGAACGTCGAAGATGGTATCCGGAGTCACTGATACAATCATGAAATGTAGTTTGACCTCGTCGCCTCCGATAACAGGTACCATAGTCTTCGCAGTTTTTGTAGTCCATAATTACATTGAAACATAACATCGAGTGTAAATTTGATCGGTTCTAATGCCAGACATTGATGTTCGGATATGCAATCTCTTGTCGCAACAAGACCGGAGTTGTAGATAACCATACAAGAAGAAGACAGCTCACTGAAACCCCACAGAATTCGACTGCACGCCCACAGAAGTAATTTTCACTTACAGAGTTAATAGGGTCGTGAAGAAACCTTAAACAGTTCACTTCCTTATGAACACCATCTCTTCATCGGCACGGGAACAACGAATTTTGAAAAGAAAGAAATAAAGAAAAAAAAATGGCGTCCATTTGCTAAGTCTGTAAGTCTGTCCGCACCACATCTTGGCTTCTCTGGCTCTCTCTCTCTCTCTCACTCACTCCCGTACTCAAATGAAATCGTTTCAATATTTTCATGGAGTCAGCAACTTCTGGATCAGCAAATTAGGTTTATGTAGCTCAGGGGCCAACACCCTTGGGCAACAATATCAGAAAACAGAATTTGCTTGCTTAAAATTCAAAATAATAACGGCACAGACACGATCTACGCGTGCTCGCAGTTTTCCCTCATATTATGAACAATTATGTGGAATCACTGAGCCTGAAATAATATTCACATTGGTGACAATCACTGCTTTTATGTCGGTGTCAAACAATGGCTTTTTTGTCACATCGTGACACTCCCAAAGATGATTTTATTGCACAACAACGCATTTCCACATGATGGGACACACATTTTTTACACTCATGTACGGTGGACGTTCAGTATCGAGCTTAAGAACAATACAGATATTGAAGGTTCCAAAACAAGGCATGTTCTGAAATAATCCAACACATTGGAACAAAAGTGAACTATCAACATTTCCAGTCCTTGCACTTGCATCAGGAATATCCTTATTATGACAACTGGCAAAAACATTAAACACGGACAAGATCGCTCTTGAGAGAGAAAGGAACGGCACTTCACACATAGAAAAACTCAGGCAGGATTTTAATATAGCACAGGGGCTAGTAACCAACATTGTGTTCAACAGACCATGAAATAATAATGTACTTTGATCCTGCAAATATTATGTATCTCTACTCAACTCGCGAAGATACATAAAGGGTGATTAAGCCATGTTTAGAAAGAGATGAAATCAGCCCTGCTCACATGGGTCTCTCTCCTCTCTCCTGTCTCTTCTGACCTCTGCACCTACACTAACCAAACTTTTCATGCAGGTTCCTTTCGGTCTAAAGGGATGCCTGGTCTGTTACTGTTTATAGAATGGGACAATCACTAGTATAATATTAACAAAATAACTCTATCGAGGTATCCTAAGCCTATCACTCCGTACCAAATGGACTGAAAAATATGATCACATCTGAATATAAAGGGTTGGCCACCTTCCAAGACAACAATCATTCTCTTTCAACTTTTCCTACGGGTATCACGTATAGAATGATGACTTGACAAGAAACAGGACTCCCTACAAATAGTAAAGAGTAAAGACTTTTTAGGATAATAAACAAAGTGGGACTCCAAAATTGTGATATTAAAAAGAAAAAATGGCGAAACATCTCCTATCCAACATAATAAAGAACGTTATGACAATCTAGTGTTTAAAGACCTTTTGAGGACCTTTGAACAACTCGTGAAAATTAAGGACTTTTTAGGCCTAAGAAAATCAAGGGATTTTAAAAAGGACTTTCAGGATTGGTGGGAAGCCTGAAGAAAACATTAAGGAAACAAAAATCCGTATTCAATGTGCTGGTATCGAGCACAATAGATACCCTGTTTTAGCACAGGAGCATGCTTTCAAAGTGAAATTTCCCGCTTTTCTAACTTCTGAGTTTAGCTAATCTCCAACCCCAAGCAGACTGAGTGAATAGAATTCTTGACTTTATATCAAATCGAACCAGATAAAACATGTATTATGCCCTACTCAATAACGCGACCGGCTAACTGTCTGAGTCAGGTGTTCCTTAAGTCTACTTTTTGGCTGACCTCATTTACAACATTTGCTGCCTTTGATTTTCTGTCCTGATTTTCCTTAATATCGATAACACGGGTTCCCACGTTCTAAATAACGGCATATACGCGTCCAGAAGATCTGTAAAACTAGTCCTTAACGCCACAAACAATTCTCATTACCATCATGTTGCGGGTGAACAATCTCGTAAGAGACAAAAGCTGTTCATTGGTACAATCTCATACAGGTTTTTGTTGTATACTACTTTAATCCCATTTGAGAAATTTGCCTTTGTGTCATTGCACCCAGTTACAACTGGAGCTGGCACGTCGTCACCACAGTGCAGCGCCGGTAATACTAAATAACAAAACAGCAGTGCTCTGGATTTAGTGTGGTCCTCTAACAAAGCATTATCGCCGCTGCAATCATCAGCAGGAGCAATAATAACAATAAGAACAATGGCAATGACCGTCCAATAATAATAATAATAATAATAATTAACAAATACAAAAGAATTTGATAAAAATCAGAAGTTGTTAAAGGAGAAATCGGAGGGGAGGCAATAAACATTGACCATGTACCCTACAAAATAAAAATACGGAGAAAAGAATACACGTTTTCAAGATTATTGCAGCGATACAGAAAAACAACTAGGTCTTGATAACAAAACCACGAGATTTGTTTAGGATGAATGTATCGATAGCCAAGAACAATACAATTGATTACAAGCACAAAAAGCTTTCATTACATTTAAGCGCATCCGTGACCAACGCATCAAACAACTAATTTAGCGGAGTGTAGCCACGGGTACAGGGAAAATCCTAATCCACAAACTGCAGTGCACACAAATTCCAAGGGCGGTACTTCCTAGGCCGTGTACGTTGTCACACTACCAGCGTGAGTATGGTAGTGTTATGTGTCTAGTGAGTGTGACCAGCTGAGTCCACGCCACGCCAGTTCTGGGTGTCATCCATGCTCAACTTCCTCCTCCCTCCGTCCGTCCCTGTCTCCCTACCCTCCTCTCTCTCTCAACCGCTGGCTCAAACGACCATAGGCCGCCAGCGCTCACCAGCGCACGTGTGTAGTTGTCTCACCGCCTCTGTCACCGTACCTTTGAACTCAGGAGGACGCGCAGAGTTGTACCCGTGGAGAATTGAGGATGAGAGGGGGCGATGTATAGAAACAAGGAGTGGGTAGTTCGAAAGGGGGGAGGGACAGGGGGGGGGGGGAGGGACAGGGGGGGGGGTGGGAGGTATAAAAAAAAAAGTAAACCAGGCAGTGAAAAAAGCGGAGGAGGGTAAAGGGCACACAGCGGTTGACATTATGACATCCGAAAAAAAAAAAATATCCCAAATCAGAAGTTGGAGAGAGACGAAATACTTGGAGTGGAGGAGACTGATAAACTAGAAAACGAAAAGTGTGAGAGGAAAGCAGGAGAGTATGAGGGAGGGGAAGTCAAGAATGCAATGCTGGAATACAATACCAAAACATAATAGATAGGCTTGTGTCTGAGTTTAGAGACAGCACGTCAATATGATATCGGCCATATTGTGCTTGGAAGAAGCAAGACGATAGACAGAATATTACAGAAGGATAGAACATAGGTGGAGAATGGGAACCCGGGGGTGTGAAAGGACAAAGAGGCGGGAAAGAGGAACCGGTGGAGTAGGATAAAAAAAAAAGTTAAATATCACTTCATATATACATAGTACAATGTCTCCCTTCTGTATTTAATTTACGGACAAAATCTGGCCTTTTTCCATGCCAAACAGTAGATATGGAATGTCTATGCACCGCAGGATTCTCCTATGAAAAAGACACAGACTAAACCAGAGTATGCTCACTGGAATTTCTACAGAGATAAGGAGAGAGAGTGAGAGACAGGATGAGAGAGAGAGAAAAAGATACAGAAAAAGAGAGAGAGGGGGGCAGAGGGAAAATGGAGAGAGAGAGAAAAAGTGAGAGAAGGACAAGGTGAGAAAGAGAAAGGGACAAAGAGACAAAGAAAGAGAGAGAAGGGGGGAGGGAGAGAGAGACAGAAAGAGAGAGAGACAGAAAGAGAGAGAGACAGAAAGAGAGAGAGACAGAAAGAGAGAGAGAGAGAGAGAGAGAGAGAGAGAGAGAGAGAGAGAGAGAGAGAGAGAGAAACCGGTATAAGTACTTGCACTGAATCTGAAAATGACTGACAGAATCTAACCACAAAAACGAAACGTTCAGGACCGGTAAAATGTTAGCCACAAGGCGGACAGGAGTGAGGCAGTAAAACATAATCCACCCGACTTCCATACACTGATATGATAAGTACTAAGATTACATGATCGATCTGTCTAGCAAAGGCCAAGATGGATACGACGATTATCGTCGGTATCATTGCCCAATGGTAGATCTATTAATTTTTTTTTCGGTCAAAGCATGTCATTCGATTGTCTAAGTCGTTAGAATAACAACCGTTATTACCTCAAATAAAAGAAAAAAGTCATAGAATTGCACGCCTCCAGGCTGTACATCCAATTTCACGGTCGCTTATGACAGATCAAAGCTCGGCCCCCTCTCGCGACGCTCCTCCTTTTCCTGTTCCACCAAAACGGTTATTGACGTGATGCTATAAGAGCCTACTTTCTTAAGATGTATTGATTCAAAAACCACGATGGAGTATGTCACTAGGTCAACTGCAGAGATCTTATTGTTCGGAAGTATTCCCCCCCCCCCCCTCCCCTTTTTTTTCCCCGAAGCAAAAAAAAAAAAAACCCAAACAAACCAAATTAAATTTTACTCAGTGGCTTTCGCCCGAAAAGGGAAATACCACATTAAGGACGCCAACGCACCAAGTCAAACTCTGCCGTACGTCTCTTTTGACTCAGTGAGCAAAATCATTCTTTCCGCCAGCTGACTCAAGACAGTTTTGACGTGTCCGAACCAGTGAAACAGATCTGTTTCAGTGTCGCTAGTGCAAAAGTTACCTCCATAGATCACACCTCAGACTGAAACCGGGACAAAACAGAACTTGGCTCAGTGCCCTACCTGCCTCACTGCTCATATCGCAATCTCAGTTCGTATAAAGTTTGTTCCATCTCCATTTTCTGAAAAACTGGAGACCGTTTAGTTTGTAGAAGCAGTATAACAAAAACTTTGACACTTGTGTAAATGCGTTGTGGCACTTACCAAGCTGTTTCATAGTTCCGATTTATTCTAACACCTTATCATAAAACTTAAGCTGCAAACAAACGTCGGATTTCTCAGCTGTGCAAACAACAGTGTTGGAACAAACAAGAACTGAGGTCGCACTCTTATTAAAAGAGGCCGGACCAGAACCAACTCTATCTAGACACGACTTCTTCTGAACGTAGGCGGACAAGGACGTCTTGTTTATATTGACACAACAGAGGGTCTTATGTAGAATTGGATGTGGCGATGGCCATCAGTTCCGAAATAGATTAACCGCGTGGGTATGGCCAATCTAAAGTGATCGGGGCCTTTTCCTATCGTTTATATCAGTGCCAGAGATAATTGCCCTAGTAAATCATCAGCCAGAACTCTGAATACTCCGGGTAAGCCGCGGGCTTGATTCCCGACCTTTCTATCAAAATGAGAAATGAGGACTTGGGGGGAGGGGGGAGAAAGAGGGAGGGACAGAGAGAGCGAGAGAGAGAGGAGAGAGAGAGAGAGAGAGGAGAGAGGGATAGACAGAGAGAGAGAGAGAAGAGAGAGAGAGAGAGAGAGAGGGGAGAGAGAGAGAGAGAGGGGAGAGAGAGAGAGAGGAAAGAGAAAGAGGAAAACAAAGACTACTTGAGATGCAAAGGAACAACAGGATAAAATAAAGATGAAGAATCCCACAAAAATAGCACAGAAATAAAGAGGGCAAAGATTGCATGTATGGACGCTTCAGGGGCCAACCAACAAGTGAGACATGCCCGGATAGGGTTGCACTCTTTCCGGGAAGGAAACACACACATATAAAAAATTATGTATTTATGAGGACCAACGGAATTACAGTCGCATCCTAAGATGCATTTCCCGGCAATACTAGGGACATTCTGCTCTTTTGTTTGCCTCAGTTTGTATTTTCTATGATTTGTGGATTTCTCTGCTGGTCTCAGTCTTTCATATTGTGGGCTCCGGAGTTTTCTCCTGCAACTGTCTACGATCAAACTATAATCAGATAAGGAAATGAACGGCTCGGGCTCTTGCTCTTACCACAGTTACTAATGTCAAAATTAGCTCGAACATCCCGACACAAAATGTGTAATGCTGGCAATAAAACCATTGTACACCTCATGTGATCATAATGTTCAACTTGACTCAGCCCCAAAATGTCCATGACAGAGGACCACATCTTTACCACAGGTCTCTTCCACATTATCATACAGGAATATTTGAAATTCCATTGGATCAAAACCACTGCAAAACGTCTCAAAACGATTTGGGGGATCAATTATTATTAATGTTCACCCATGTGCCGCATCTGAGGTTTTGTATCTCCATCGACAAGGCCTTCATTCTCCATATTGTAAAGATGAGCATGGGATCGACCTGAGATCGATCTGCGGCGTGTGTGAGTTTTGCACATATCTTTAAATCTGTCCACAAAATAATGTCAGGCTCTACTGACGGCAAGGCCCTTGAGAGCAAAGCTTAAGACCAACTTAGGACAATATTGCCGGAGCGTCGCCGTGAGTACCCAGCAGTCTCTCTCAAGGAAATGCAGGACTCGTTTGTACCAAAGAGCGTATATAACCAAGAGGAAGCACTCTAGGCAATAGTTGATGCATAACACACCAGTCGAGTTATCTGTGCTAAGCGCGTTAGAGACAAAATGGCTAGCAAACGAAAAAGCAGGTCACACTCACAGTGGTGCTCTGCCATAAATTGCAACCAAACAAGAGCAAAAACTCAAGGCATTGCATATTTTCGTTTTCCACTTGATAGTGAAAGGTCAGTTAGTCATTGCTTTTTGTTTTAATTATATCTATAAAGTAATAAAAGCCTATCTAGTCGGTATTTTTAAACGTTCTCTCTAGATCTAGATCTAGGTCTAGATCAGATGTGTAGATCTAGATAGAAAATATCAACACAAAAGAACCCTGATATCAAAGAAATTAAATATAGTAACCTCTTTGCTGATATCAACACATGTGGGACCATAACGGAGTACGCCGAAATCTAGCGCTAGATCTTGATCAAGAGATCTAGATCTCTAGATCTAGTTCTAGATCTACATCTTGATCTAGATCTACGAAGCTCATTATAGAAGAAGCCAGCATAGCGGCGGTGCATTAGGGCCACAACCACCATCATCAACCAACACCACTTCGTCATCGTCACCACCACCGCCAACACCACCAACTGGGAACAACAACAACAACAACAGAAACAACAACTACTACAACAGCAACAACAACAACAGAAACAACAACGACGACAACAATACAGCAGCAACAACACCAACCATCACACCACCACCACTACCAACACCACTACGAAAGTAACAACAACAACAACAACAACAACAAAACCGATCTTTAATGTCAAGGCTTATGTTTTATATAACAGAACAGCTACAATGCATTTTTTTTGTGTGTGGGAGAGGTGGAGGTATGTGAGGGGGTGAGGGGAGAGAGAGAGGGCGAGAGTGGGGGAGGAGATATCATTTTGCATAATTCTTGTTATCTGTTATGTTAAATGTATTCTTTTTTTATATAATTTATTTTTTAATAATGTAACATTATTACAATGAAAATGTGTCCCAGCAGCGAGGTTTACCACTGCGCACAAAAAAGCAGTATCATCATCATCATCAGCAACAACAGCAGCAAATAGTACCACCACCACCAGCAGCAGCAGCAGCATCAGTAACAACAACAACAACAACAGCAGCAGCAGCAGCAGTAGTAGCAGCAGCAGCAATAACAAAACAAGCTATTGCCTTTCATAATACAAAGCTAATTCTATTTCTCAGATGTAAACGATGGGTGGTAAATACAAGAAGGCAGGACTTACTTAATAAGAAGGCAGAGGCATTACACGCATCTAATGTGCTCTGTGCTAACCACTTTTATATGAATTTATAAACTGGTTTGTTTCAGAGGAATCGCCTGATCAAAGATGCTATTCCTACATTGTTCAACATTCCGAACCCACCCAAACCTGTCATATCAAGTCGACCTCCACCTAAGAAAAGAGAGCCTGTCGCAAGCACATCTTCAGAAACTATTGATCAACAAATGCCATCTCCAGTTGCCCCTGAATGCACGGAAAGTCCCCGAAAAAAGTTGAAGACAACCATTCGGACCAAACAACAACAACTACGACGGCTGAAGGTGAAGTCATCAAAAACAGTAAATGTCACGCATTTGTCAAAGGCACGAAAAATCGCTATACTTTTCGAACTTATGTCTGAATTCATCTCAGGTCCAGCTCTGGAATTCTTCAAAAGCCAAGTTAGAATGTCACCTAAAAAAAGAAAGGGCAGGAGATGGTCAAGCAAAGAAAAAAGCTTCGCATTGTCTTTGTTTCACGCGTCCCCCAAGGCTTACAGGTTATTGCTCAAACTTCACTTTTTTCTGCCATCAGTAAGGACCTTAAAAAGAACCCTTGGCAGAATTGACATCTGTCCAGGTTTCCCCCCGAGGCTTTTGCAAGCATTTAAACTTAAGATCCAGAGCATGAGAGAGCAAGATAAGTTGTGTGCTCTCGTTTTTGACGAAATGAGCATCAAAGAGGCCCTGGAATATAACTCACAAAAAGACCTCGTTGAAGGATTTCAAGATTTTGGAATTCAAGGCAGATCAGGATTGGTTGCCAATCATGCGACTGTTTTTATGGCTCGCGGTTTGCTCGCCAAATGGAAACAACCATTTGGACACTTTTTATCCAGTGGGCCTATCAAGAATGCTTACTTAAAAGACCTTCTTGTAAAGTCTTTGGAAGAGCTTCAAAACATTGGCCTTGTCGTGAAAGTCATCATTTGCGATCAAGGCACAAACAATCGGTCAGCTATTACCTCTCTTGGTGTCACCTCAGAGAAGCCGTTTTTTCACCATAAGGGACAGAGATATTTAGTTATGTTCGACCCTCCACATTTACTGAAAAATATCCGAAACAATTTGAAGAAAGTCAACTTTGAATGGGATGACCAAGTCGCCTCGTGGGATCACATTAGACAGTTCTACACCATCGATATGAAGTATCCGCTGCGAATGGCCCCGAAACTCACTCCCCGCCACCTAGATCTGCCTCCATTTGCACCCCTGCGAGTCAACCTTGCAACACAACTACTGAGTTATTCTGTGGCTGCCGGGATAGCTTACACGTGTGAGCAGAAGTTGCTGCCTGAGAAAGCAATGGGAACGTCAGTATTCGTCAAAAAATTTGACAGTTTGTTTAATACGTTCAACAGCCAGATCGTGAAAAGCAACAACCCCTACAAAAACGCAATGTCCGAAAATTCAAAACATCATGAATTCTTGAAAGAAATGCTTGTGTGGCTTGGCAATCTGAAACAAGGTTCGTCTGGAAGGAAGTTGCCATGCATCAATGGATGGCAGCAAACTATCCGATGCTTGATGCTGTTGTGGGAAGACCTTCACACCAATCACAAGGTACAGTATCTGTTGACAAACAGATTAAACCAAGACTGCGTTGAAAATCTTTTTTCAGTTTTGAGAGGGCGAGGTGGCCACCGCGACAATCCGAGTGCTTCCCAGCTGCGAGCAGGTCTACGTCAGGTCATGGTGGACATGATGTTGCTGTCTAGCCCACGACAAAATTGTGAGGAGGATATTGATTCCTTTGTTTGCAATTTGCAGGAAGTGAATAGGCCAAGAGACTTTCTCTTTGAACCCCCAACGACATCTGATGTCCCAGTCGAAATCAACACAATGCTGTCAGAATGCGCAGAACTATCAGTTCAAGAAGATAATATTCTTGCTTACGTGGGTGGATATATTGTGAGAAAATGTGAGCGCTTCTTGTGTCAGGACTGCATCACAATTCTCTCATGCACTCGAGATACCACCAGCCCAGCATTTATGTTCTTGAAGACAAAACAGTACGAGGAAACCGCACACGGAGGCCTCAAGACACCCAGTGAAATCTTGCTGAATCTTCTGCAGAAACTTGAAATGTTGTACAAAGACTTAACAAAAGGCACCATGCATGTAGACCGACTGCGGTATTTCATAGCAAGGAATATGAAATCTCAACCCCTTCCCCCTGTGAGTTGCCCTCAGAAGCAATGCAAGACTATGGAATATATCTTGAATCTCTACATCACGATCAGACTCCACCATTCACTGAGAATGAGCAACGTGGAGTTCGTATCATCGCGGAGTAGGAAAAGAAAACTTGTCAAGCTAGCTCACCAATAATTCATTGGTAAGCTTTTTAGACCTAAAATTATTTTTCCTTTCTTTTTCCCCATTCCCTGCTTTGTTATGTCTTCTTCTTCTTCTTCTTCTTCTTCTGTTGTTGTTGTTGTTGACATTCTTCTTCTTCTCCTTCTTCTTCTTCTTTCACTCAATCTGTTTCTCTCTCTTTCTCCCTCTCTCTCCAAATTCCTGTTTTGTTTGGGTTCTTTCTCGTCTCATTATTTTCACTTTCTATCTCTCTGTCTATTCTCTTTTATTTCTTTCTTTTGTTCTGTTCTATCTCTCTCTTTTATTTCTTTCTTTTGTTCTGTTCTATCTCTCTCTTTTATTTCTTTCTTTTGTTCTATTCTATCTCCCCCCCCCCTTCTCTCTCTCTCGCTCTCTCTCTCTCTCTTTCTCTCTCTCTCTCTCTCTCTCTCTCTCTGCCCCCGTAGGCCAACAGTCCAATGCAGTCTATTATCTAGGCCTAGCGTGCTTAGCGGAACGCGCGGAGCACACTCAGCGTGGCTGTAACACAGGCTTCAACTAAGGCAAGGGCACTGTACTCTCTTATTAAATATAGTAACCTCTTTGTTTGTACAAATGGGTGAGGACGACTACAGACTTCTCGTTTCAGATAGAGGTTTCAAACTTAAAACCAGCCCAGCAAACACCCTGCCAGTCTGTCTGTCTCTGTCTGTCTGTCTCTCTCCCTCTCCCTCTCGGAGATTTGGAAACACGGGGGCAGCGAGAGAAAGAAGGAGATATAAAAATAGATTAAAAACAACTAACAGATGGCAAAACATTTCAAGGCTGCCTTAAGATTACACTTGTGGATTCTACGTTCTCCAATTTAAAGCTCACATTTATTGCCATTAGTTATTACGTGCATCTTTAAGGCCAACACAATATAACGAAGTTTACGGACTTCGCGATAACAAGTCCCCTAACTTTGTTATGTTCTCTTAAACTCTCTATTAACTCTAACATCATTTCATACGTTTTAAGAAGCACACCATGGGACGACGTTCATTTTGCACTGAAAACTGAGAATCAACAGGGAACAAATCGACACAAGTACAGAAAGAACTTTGGAGGTACATAAAATCGTGGGCATTGAAAATCAATGGCAACTTTCAGAACTGAATGGAAATTTTAGCTTTTGATTGACAAACGCACATCCGCGCCATCGACGTGATCCGAGTCCATGTGGAAAAAAAAATTACACACACACACATAAAAAAAAAATATGTATGACTATATATATATAATTTCAGATTTTCAGTTCCCGTGTGGTAAATATTTTGTTTATGCATTCACAGAAGTTTCAAATGGAAGTCCAGATGACACCCACCTTGTTAGAAAAAGGTTCGATAATCTTTGATGATCAATACAAAATAATACAAAAAATTTGGAGGTTTATTTTTCCTTGTTCTCTCTCTTCTCTCTCTCTCAGTCTCTCTCTTCCACTCAGGCTCTTATTCTTTCTCCCTCACCACCTCTCTCATTCTCTCTGACCCTCTCTCACATCTCTCTCTTTCACTCTCTCCTTCACTCTCACACTCTCTCTCACAAACTATCTCTCCCACTCTCTTCCCATGTCTCTTTCAATCATGAAACAATACCTCAATCACGTTTGCCCCATTAAGACGTGACCAGGATGACAAATATCAACTCCTCTTACCTATCCTGAAAGTGGTCGTGGTAGGAAAATCAACACAGAAACTGAATCGGCTCCCACGCCCGGGGATCTCTCACCGTTACCCGGTAAATTACCTCTAACCTGTTGTTGAGACGTGTCGCATTAAAGGACAGGAACAAAAACCACGAAGCCATTCAAGGACGATCTATACCGATAGGACTTCCTGTTTTTTTCCCGGAAAATGTGCAGTGCTTCTCCTTTTCTCTCCCGCCCACCCGGGTAGGGACATCAACTTTACTGGCAGTGAACCTACTTGACTTTTATTTGATTGTGATCTCCGCCCTTCGGAGACAGGAAGGGGGAGGGGAAGGAGGGTTTGATGTACGGGCAATTTAAAACCAAAAAATCGAAGTTCGTGACTCATTTGGGGGTTGTAGTACACTGCTGAAAGAAAGGGGGTGGGTGGGAGGGTGCTCTGGTGTCTGATTCCAGACCCATACAAAAGAAATTTTCAATCTGGGGTACAATTAACCTATGGAGTAAATTTCGCCTGCCCAAAGAGGTAAATTTTCTGATTTTGGATTTGCTCATGTTAAAAACAAAAACTGTATAATAAAACCAGAAAAAAAATATATCTGAAGTTGAGAAAAAAAAGTTCTAAAATTTCTCCTTTCGCCGGTTGCTTTATTATGGTAGTGATGTAAACTCAAGTTACCGGACAAAGCACAGTGGGGATAAGTTTACTTTTCGAAAAGTTGCCAGGGGCTATCGAGATGGAAAAGGTTGGGAATCCTTGCACTACATCATTGCCTGTCGGGTTCCCGGAAGACTTACAAGGGACTGTTACTCAGAATGAAGTAAACAACTCCCGTCTATCCACCAGTCTACTTAGAAACCACCTGGTTTGTCACGAGGCCAGGTCAATCACACAGCCTACAAAACTGTTCCTAATTTCGACCACTCTGGTGTTGTTTTCTCCTTGCTGGCAAGGCAGTTGGTGGCCGTAGCAGATCTCGCGGGTTCGACCCCCCCCCCCCCCTCCTCCTCCCCCTGATCACTTCGTCCGCTTACAATGACAAAGTTCAATTTCCACTTTTTTTGCTGAACTGAGTTACACACTAGACATTATTGGTATTTCTACGGGTCTTCTCCATTCAGTGTCGAAGTATGAAGCTGGTTCGGTGTGTAATTTGTAAGAATTACTATGGGCACAGAAAATCACAGAAAACTTCAATCCTCGATTTCTCAGAAGGGAGTTGGAATCTTGTCATTCTAAAAGGACGACTTGTTTTCTTCTTTCTTTCACTCCTGCTTCGCTTTCACGAGTATTACTTTGGCACTTCTAATAGTAATACCCTTCTAATTGCCTCGCCTTTTCCCTGAATTATTTTCTTACTGACCTGTCTCCCCTAAGCTTCTGCTTACCTTTACTGACACCGTGGTGTACGTTTTAACAAACTGCTGCTCTTCCTCCTACTGCTGTGACAACCATAATGCTCCACATGCGACCACCACCACCACAGCCCTAACAAGAATTCCTGCTGCTACCACCATCTCTTTCCCATTAGTAATGCTACCACTAGTGCTGAAACTACTGCAATAGCTACTGTTGTTGATCCAGTTCAGACAGGATTCCGTCTACGTCATCGCATGATTTTAAGCTCACCGATGCTGTGCGATATGCTCAGTACTTACAATGCATTTATTATTCTGGATAATTTCCGTGTTGTCGAGAGACTCCCTCCCAAAACACACATACACATACACATGCGCGCACAGTTTGAGTTTATCCATCATACATTAACTCCAACGTGTCTGACAGTATCTCAGAGTGACTGCTCACGATCACACCATTCCCATTTATTTTAGTGTTTATTTTTCTCGATTCAGTAGTTTTGCTTGCTTGTGTTTCATCGATAAGCATTTGAGTCCAGTTTGATGAGAAATTAGCTTCGTGTGGCTTAGAAACTGGAGTTCACGGTGGACATGTAAACAGTTTGATTTGGAAGAACTGGCTTTTGTACAGCAAGGAGGAAATGTTCTGTAATGGGGCCCCAGACAAACAAATTAATGGCTGTGTTGATCACAACAGCTCTCAGCTCACGGCCACAAACCACTTCACACCGAATGCAATGCTGCCTTGCAAACCTTCGTCACGTCAGACAGTCATTAGACACGATCAAAACAATACAGGTGTGGGGAACGTTAAAACAATCAAGGGTTAAGGTGAAAACTGTAGAATTTGCGAGACCAAGGTCTTTCTCATGAGCAGATGGAAAGGTGAGAATGGCTAATATAATAAGGCTAATGGCACAGTGAATCAATTCTGTTTTGCGTTTGTTTTGATTCAGATTGAATCACCCTTAAATCAACTAGCGAGACAGATTTGCTTCTGCTTCACGTGTGGGCCAGGTCCCGTTTAGTTCCATCGTCCACAAAACCGAGGCAAAACAGATTTGAATCAATGAGCTTTTAGCCTGATTTTCCAGATCTCCAACTGAGATTTTTCTGCCATTGTATAATGTCCTTGTTCGCGTTGTTACTGTTCGCAGAGCCAATATCTTCCTAACTGTTATTACTACTAATACTAGATCAGTACTGCTTCTACCAAATACCACTAAAATTATAACCATCGTCGCCGCAGCCATTACTGCCACAACCATCCACTCCAGATACAAAAAAAAAATGCAATGACGGCCAGAAATACTGCTTCTATATAGTAACAGAAGCTCTCAGACGCCCTTTACTACTAATACAATTTCTACAACAATGGCCTAACCTTGTCTGCAGATTGGTTAGAAAAGTGTGGCACTAAAACATTCAATCGCCAAGTCCACATTCAAAAATCTTTCATTTCTTTCGGCACACCTCTGTGACTTATCACATTTTAACATACGGCGACAAAAGCAGCCATCTGAACATCGAAAGGGGGAAAGTGGTTTAAAAACACATTATTAACGCTGCACTCTGCCAATACGTTTTCAAAGTTGGAAATGTAATGACTTAACGGAAACGCTGTAACCATTATGGACTCATTATTCCGTCTCTCAGGAGGGAGAATTCTATGTACATTTCTTGATGTGATTGCAATAGACACTGAAATGTGCCATCAACAGGACAGGTGTTAAAAGGTTTGCGGGGGAAACGCCGTATTTTGGCAAAAGACTAAATTATCTTTTTGAGTTTTTCTTATCAAGGAAATTGGACATAATAAGAGTCACTCAGTGCCAAGAAAAGGCCGAGGCGACGGAAATTTCAGAGTTTTTAGTGAAGTTTTTGTCAGGGTTGTTCTGCACTATGTTAATATAAAATCTGTACAGCTTTACATTTGCAGCGGCAGAGAGCAACTACTATGACAATATTCGCCAAGCCAAATTTTGTACATCAAATGCGCTTGATACAGAAAAATATGATTGCTGAGTTGAGAAGTGCACTACGATAGTAAATTATAATTTTGAAGTGAAGAAAAGAAAAGCAGACCATTGCACATTCTTCCAATTTTAATTCCTTGGAAATTTGTTGTAAAGTTTTACGTAATGTTGTTGTTATTGTTGTTCGTTCCGACACCCATGGGTTTGCCACGTTTTCTTGTTTTGTTTTTTGCCTCATTTTTATTTCATGTCGTCGCAAAGAACAAGCTTGACCACGCAGTGACGGAAGACGCTAGCCAACTACGATAGCAGTATGGTATTCTGGAACTAGGCACATTGCACACCATCCAGTGTGAATAAATAATTGTTCAAAATGACCCCGTTCTTACACATTTGTTCATTTTCACAGATATACATTTTCTTATATTCTGAATATGCGTGAATAAACCGTATAAAAACAGCTACAACAACAATATCAGCATCACCACCACCATCAACAACAGCAACAGCACAAACAACACGTCTTAAATCACGGCTGTTTGAAATAAAACTGCACAAAAACATATTTACATGATCTGCCTCACGATGCTCATTTTTCAGGCGATCATACATTTTCAACAAAAGATTATGTTTGTCCCTTCCCGAAACACAAACAACACACAAACACGGGAGATAAGTGTACATAATTCATGAAGATGAGCCCTGTAATGCCCCCGTGGAAAAGACGGACAAATGAGTTCTGAAATCTAGCGGTTCTTGCCCTTTCCAATAGGTCACCATGAGGATTTTGCGACATTATTCACGTTAAAATAAGGTCGTGCCTGTGTGAAAAGACCGCCATGATCCCAACACGGCCATCTCCCTAGAAAATAAAGCCATCGGCATGAGCAAAGGAGTGGGTTCAAAACCCAATTTTACACGCTTTCGTGGATGCATACCTTTCCACCATGGGTTTTGAATTTGATTTTAACGGCGCGTCGGCACGACAACGGCCACTTTGGGCAACAGGCTTTTTTTTTTTTTTCGTTATCTTACTATTGATTAGTTTTCAACTTTCAGATTCCTATTATTAAGATCAAATAAAAGTGAAACTAAAAATCTAACAGGAAAAGGCACGCATTGTAAAATATTCTATAGATCTGTAGTGTAACATTTGTAAATATGATAAAAAATATATTTTCTTCTATGTAAGTCAAGAAATCAACAAAAGCACACAAGCAAACAGGTTGAGGACAGGTTTTCAGAGCTAGGGTGTTGGCGCTGCTCAGGAAAATCAGTCTGAAAATGAGAGACAGAGACAGAGAGAGACAGAAACAGAGACAGACAGACACACACACACATACACACAGACAGAGAGAGAGAGAGGGAGAGCCCATAAAAACCACCCAAAAAAACAACAACAACAACAACACAAAACGGCTTTTTGACCTGGGGCCTGTGTTCAAACTTTGTAACACGACCTCGATTCTCTGAACAACGTATAGAGCCCCTCTTTCCGTTCACAAAAACGTGCTCATGGTCACGGAGGCACAATCTCTCAATAGCCTAAGAAAGTTTAATAACAAAAAAATGTGTAACTGTGTGAATAATATTGATAATTTATATTATTTACTACTATTACTATTATTATTACAATTATTAGAGTTGTGGCCGTACAGAATGTACGGAATTCGTGGACCCAAAATCTTGTTTGATGAGGGCTCACTTTCTCCGAAGACTGCTTATATGGTCTTTCTCTTTCTCCCACGAGTTTCAGTACTTCTTTTTTTTTCTTACATAAGATCTAAAAACAACAGTAATAACAACAACAACAATAACCACAAACACGAATCTTTGATGTTTCCTTGGAAATTATCATGACGTTTTGAAATGGGCATCATCTTGAATTTTGCCATCCTCGGCAAACAGCAATGCTTTCTCCATGAGGAAATGTGCATGTGTGTGTGGGTGAGTGGGTGTGTGCTATGTGTATGTGTGTGTGCGCGCGCGCTCTGTCATAATTTGGACTGAATTTTCAAAACTGGTTCTCCCCCTTCCCCCCCCCCCCTCCAGGTGGAAAAAAAAGTTTAAGCTAAAATAAAATGAACGATCAGCTCAGCTGCGGATAAAAATGGATCTCGATTTCAAAGGAATGTTACATTATGATGGAATCATATCAAGACCGAAAAAAAAACAAAAAAACATGCTGGGATTCTTTTGTGCGGCCTAATTTTTGAAAGAGCAGCCCCACAAACTGCTAGAGATTTCCCAGTAACATGACAGAGATAGTTATGGCAGAAATAGAAACGAATGTCTCAAAAATTTCGTCTGAATCGGGTTGACAATCGACTGAAAGCTGCTAAAAAGGGTATGCTGGTCTGAGTGCAAAACGGGAGATTAGAACGAGCTGAATGGCGCTTTTAGATAAAACCGGAAATAATTTGACCTCACTGACATGTTCTGGTTGGGTTTCATAGACAATAGAGTCTCTTCTTTTTGTCTCTTTCTTTCTACACTTTCCTGTTCGTTTTTGTTTTGTTCTGTTTTTTATCCCCTGTATTATCTCGTCTCCCCCTCCCCCTTGATTTCCTGTATTATTTAGTCTCACCCCCCCCCCCCAATTTCTTGTATTATTACGTCTCCTCCCCCCCTTTCAATTTCTTGTATTATTGCACTCCTCCCCCCTTTCGATTTCTTGCATTATTTGGCCCCCCTTTTCACTCTTCGATTTCTTGCATTATTTGCCCCCCCTCTTCACTCTTCGATTTCTTGCATTATTTGCCCCCCCTCTTCACTCTTCGATTTCTTGCATTATTTGCCCCCCCTCTTCACTCTTCGATTTCTTGCATTATTTGCCCCCCCCCTTCACTCTTCGATTTCTTGCATTATTTGCCCCCCCCCTTCACTCTTCGATTTCTTGCATTATTTGCCCCCCCTCTTCACTCTTCGATTTCTTGCATTATTTGCCCCCTCCCCCCCTTCACTCTTCGATTTCTTGCATTATTTGCCCCCCCCCCTTCACTCTTCGATTTCTTGCATTATTTGCCCCCCCTCTTCACTCTTCGATTTCTTGCATTATTTGCCCCCCCCCCTTCACTCTTCGATTTCTTGCATTATTTGCCCCCCCCCCCCTTCACCCTTCGATTTCTTGCATTATTTGCCCCCCCCCCTTCACTCTTCGATTTCTTGCATTATTTGCCCCCCCCCCCTTCACCCTTCGATTTCTTGCATTATTTGCCCCCCCCCCCTCTTCACTCTTCGATTTCTTGCATTATTTGCCCCCCCCCCTTCACTCTTCGATTTCTTGCATTATTTGCCCCCCCCCTCTTCACTCTTCGATTTCTTGCATTATTTGCCCCCCCCCCTTCACTCTTCGATTTCTTGCATTATTTGCCCCCCCCCCTTCACTCTTCGATTTCTTGTATTATTTGCCCCCCCCCCCTTCACTCTTCGATTTCTTGCATTATTTGCCCCCCCCCCTTTCACTCTTCGATTTCTTGCATTATTTGGCCCCCCCCCCTTCACTCTTCGATTTCTTGTATTATTTGCCCCCCCCCCCTTCACTCTTCGATTTCTTGCATTATTTGGCCCCCCCCCTTCACTCTTCGATTTCTTGTATTATTTGCCCCCCCCCTCTTCACTCTTCGATTTCTTGTATTATTTGGCCCCCTCCCCTCTTCACTCTTCGATTTCTTGTATTATTTGCCCCCCCTCTTCACTCTTCGATTTCTTGTATTATTTGCCCCCCCCCCCTTCACTCTTCGATTTCTTGCATTATTTGGCCCCCCTCTTCACTCTTCGATTTCTTGTATTATTTGCCCCCCCCCCCTCTTCACTCTTCGATTTCTTGTATTATTTGCCCCCCCCCCCCTCTTCACTCTTCGATTTCTTGTATTATTTGCCCCCCTCCCCCTTCACTCTTCGATTCCTTGTATTATTTGCCCCCCCCCCTCTTCACTCTTCGCTTCCTTGTATTATGTCGTCTATTTTTTATTTTTTTTTACCCAATTTCTTGGGCTTTCGTGCGAGGTCCTGTTTAGCTCCATTGTTCATAACTCACACGGAAACCGAGACAAGATAGTTTGACTCAGTGCACCACCAGCCTAGGAACATGACAGAGGGCGAAATAAGACCATGAGACATGAATGCGGGGGGGGGGGGAGGAGAGGTCTTGATCACTGGGCCCATCTCCTTCTGATTTTTGTGATAATCTGTTCTTAACCCTATTTTACATTCGGCTGAGAGATGTCATGATGAGACAGTGAGTGTCTGGGGTCTGTCAGACCCCCCCCCCCCAGGTGTAAAACAGGGTTAAGGCCACAAGTAAGGATTTTTCGAGATCATTTTTGGTTGATCTAGTGTATATCGTAGAGATGTCTAAAAATAACTTTCCTTGCCTTGAGTTCTTGTGGGAACTGGAGCCGAGTGGTACATTTCTGTGCCTGGCTGGTGATGCATGGGGCCCGGAGGCTTAAAAGGATACGAACCTCTGCTGTAAATGAAAGACCATCAGCTTCTGTTCTTCTCTGTCTTTGGACAAAGAACTCTTGTTCGGGAACATTGTTTGTATTTCATGTTTTTATATCTCTTCTCTTTCCACTACACTTTCGCCTTGTCTGACATCAGAACGGGCATGTGCCCGGGACAGCTTTTTCATTATCTTGGAAGGGGGTGGGGGGAGGGGAGCACTTTGTGATGCAGGCATGTTGACTCCATTTCCAGCCGCCACTTTAGGGCCGTCTCGTCAGATAAATAGCCCCGTAAGAGCTGCATGTTCTGACATATATCAAGTTGCTGGTGAGTGTAATCAATAGATTTCTGTGTGTTATTACAGGTTTCACAAACCTCCAGATGTATTGCAGCATGTGCGTGCATGTAGCTACAAAATTATACAGCAGGAGAATGATGTCTGTGTTTGCTTATCCTGTCTTTTTTTGTGATCCCTTTTCACGTTTGTCTCCTTGTTTAAATCTATCTGTCTGTCTATCTATCTATCTGTCTGTCTGTCTGTCTGTCTGTCTGTCTGTCTGTCTGTCTGTCTGTCTGTCTGTCTGTCTGTCTGTCTGTCTGTCTGTCTGTCTGTCTGTCTGTCTGTCTGTCTGTCTGTCTGTCTGTCTGTCTGTCTGTCTGTCTGTCTGTCTGTCTGTCTGTCTAGCTATCTATCTATCTATCTATCTATCTATCTATCTATCTATCTATCTATCTATCTATCTATCTATCTATCTATCTATCTATCCGCCCGTCCATTCCTCCGCATGTCCATTCGACCGTCTATTTATCTATCCACCTATCTATTTCTGTCTGTCTGTCCGTCCGTCCGTCAGCCCGCCCGTCCGTCCACCTATCTGTCTGTCTGTCTATTTCCACATCCTTCATGATATAAACTACCCAACCAGCACCCCAGAAGGAAAGAGCCGAGAGGAACGCAAGAGCAAATCTAGAACGGACATCACTTACATCTCTAGGAAATAGGAAAAAAAAACCAACAAACCCTAGACAGTTCTTCCACCTCGTTATTGATTATGGCTAATGGATCTAGATCAGTTGAGAGATTGTGCCTTCTCTGGACAGAGGACACACTCTTATTCATAGGCGGAGTTCATGATCATCATAATAATTATGAATGTCCGTTTTCTATCATTGGCTCATCCTCGTCGTCTCGTTATTTCTAGGAATTTCATCGGACCCAGACAATGTTGATGGATGTGATAAAGTGTTTCGAATGGGTATGGCAATTTTAGTTCCAGGCTCACTGGGTGTTGGAAAGATTTGATTTGGAAGAACGACAGGTGGCGGGGGGGGGGGGGGGGGGAGGGGTCCTTGAGTACTGCAAATTTCGTCACAGTCATAACAGTATTGTGTAAGTTATTTTTTCATGTGTTTACGGCAGGGGCTAACGTCCCGGAAAAACACAAAGTTTGTTTGTTTTGTTTCCTAAAAAGCATGAAGTTTTGTCTCGAGCCTTCAGAGTCTGAATTTTGACACGAAACCACTTTTGGAGAAGTCATCAGATTTGCAAAGCAATGATACTTTTTCATTTTCTCTTAGAATATTATAAAAATGACTTAGGCAAATATGTTATGACTGTGGTGAATTTGTTCATTTTGTTGTTTCGTAATTTTAGTAGTTTTTATTATTTTCATTATTACTACTATTATTATTATTATCGTTTCATTTAAATTACCGTTGGTACAAGAGAGGATGTTTGTGATGGATAATTTTGTTCATTGCAAGTGTGGTCATGATGATGTTGTTTTGATGGTGGTGTGATGGGACATGGGGGTGTGGCGGGGGGAAGGGGTGGCGATATAGTGCTCATCCTCACTGTCATTATCATCGTCCTCGTCGTTTTCATGAACAATATCGTCACAACTTTTACCCTCATTATCGTTATCGTGGGTACCACTATCATCCCAACGCCCACCTCCACCACCGCCGCCACTACTCCACCTGGTCCTGTGGTCGATATTACTACCGTAATGACTTAGTTAACTTTGCGGCTCTTTGGAAATCCTCCAACATAATGGGTATTATGAAGTCGATTTAGTTGCTAAACTCCGGAAAAAATCGATTGTCTTTTGGGAAATTCCAAGACTTTCTGTCTTTCGAATGTTTTTGATATTGCTGTCTGATTGCTTTGGAATTATAGACCGGCATCTGGCTTTTCAATACATCATTGTCGTTACACATTTTCATTGCCTGTAACTGGAATCATTACTGCGTCCAGACACTGAAAAATGGAATTTGCATTTCTCACCAAAAATCCCTAAACTACAAATTATAAAAGTCTGATTGGAAAATTGTCTCATTTCTAGGAAATGGAAATTTGATAACATTGAAAACTGAAATATTCAAAAGAGAAATTAGAATGCGGACTGTTCGGTTAACGTACGTTTTAACAAGACCACGGGAATCACAACAGCTGCAGCAGTGAGAGAAACACCAACAGCTCAGCCATCATCGACGTCATCATCACCACTATGATCAGTAACAATCATCATCGTCATCGTCACCATCACCATCATCAACAACATCATCACTATCGTCGCCATTATCATCATCATCACAATCATCTTCAACAACAACGCCAATAAAGAAATGATCTGCCTCGTTTTCGCCTGTCCTGTAGCCTAGGTCTTTCAATGAAAAGAAATATAACATATCTACCGTGAGGTAAAGACCTGAAATGGCTATTACGAATCTTTAACAAGAAAACGAACACCCATTGTCACGTAAACGATGCCACTCACGTGATGAAAATAGTTTTCGGTGATTTCACAATCAGGCGCCGTAGGGTGAAAATACCAGGATGTAGCGCCCTGGTGAGCAAGAGATTGTGAGCATTTCCCACAACACTGGAAATTACTGGCTGCCGAGGAAAGATTTCAGTTCTTTGCCCAAACATTTGAATCTATTGTTGAGGGAGCCCGGTATTCTACATAGTAAGCTCAGAGACACAGGATACCGACACGTTTCAATTCGCAAAATTCCGTCCGCCGACTTGCGCGCGTATCATCCATGTCAACAATGCAACAATTCGCGCCGTACCCCTTCATTATTGAACGAAAAAGGCCAGTACCATGGAGCTCTGTGAGTAGTACTCACCGTGTTCATACGCGCGCAAGTTGTGGCCATAACAGTGGACGAAGGAATAGTCCGCCTCGGTAGTCTGTCTCGGGTAAGCTATAGCTGAACAGTGAGCACAGCTCAGTGTTTTCTCTACAAGGCATTGTAAGTAGAATAATGGTCCTCTATCCAACATCAAAAGCCAACTTTTGAAAGCTGGTCACACTACATCAAATAAACTTCGTAAATTCCCGCCTTTTTTTAAAAACCAAGTATAAATCAGATTCTTTTGCAAATCATTCCTCTCCTGCGTCGATGTAATGAAGGAATGTTCCCAATCAGTCACGTGTTGGAGACTTGAGATTTGGCGACCTTAGTTCTTGTTCGTTCAGTCTCCAGTCACACTTTGCTTTGCAGACAATTGTTTAATATCAGTTGTGGCACTTATCGAGCTGTTTCATAGTTCCGATTTATTCTAACTTCTTATCATAATACTAATGCAGCAAACGTTTAACGTCGAATTTCTCAGCTGTGCAAGGAAAGGAGTTGGAACAAACAGGAATTAAGGTCAGGTTTTGGTAGCACCACTGGGCTACTGGTTGAATTTTGTTGGCATGTAGAAACCAGCACTGTTGCTCAGAGGATTTTACCCTACCTCGACTGCCCGACAAAAACTCTCTCCAAAATGCATTGTCCAACAAAGGACTGTAACTGGCATAATATAATGCAAAATCCAGAACAGAATACAGTGACCAGATCTTGGGGCAACAACGTGACGCTCAAGTAACCCCTTTCAACAGTGCATAGCTGTGATTTTGCCATTGATAATATCGGTGATGAAATTACAGAGAAGAGAAAATTATTGTACAAACTTATAACGTTTCATTATTCTAGATTGTCACAAAGCCTACCGCTTAAAAACTGCAATACACAAATCTAAAAGTAACAACGAATATGAAAATTGCATCTTTCCGGCCTTGGCAAGTAAAGGGTTAAACAGAACATTGTTAAGTAATCGGATGTGTAATCTTATGATGATTCTTCGGCTGAGGTTGGAGATTGAGTTTGGAGAAAGCACGTCGGCACGATAATTGTCACAATGCACTAGGAATAAACAAGACGATAGAGAGAATCTAAGACTGACAGGACAGAAAAGAGACCGTACCAGAAGCGTCCGCCAATGATCCCCAATTCTTCAGGTGAAACGTCCAATTATGATATGAACATCAAGCAAGCGAAACCGAGAATCCAGCAAAGCAAGATGGCGACATGAGGGCCACGAGAAAGACAATGGGAATGGTCATGTTTAATTAAAATCAATAATCTTATGTCAACCGCTCATAGAATTGGGACAGTGAAAACGGTCTCGACGGGAACACAAGATTTAATTATGCAATTGTTCCACGATCATGACTGGATGAATAAATGATGGGTTGGCTATCTGAAGGAAGGAATTTACGTACAGCAGAATAGGTGAAAGAATACACGGATGAGGAAATAAATGAATAAAGCACTTAATAAATACACGGTTGCTGACTGAATGAATTACTGTGAAAATAAGCGAAAGAAATGATTGAATGAATGAATGAATGAACGAACAGATGAACGAACCAACGAACGAATGAATGAACCAACAAATGAAAGACTGGGTGACTGAGTGAATGAATTAAGAAAGAAAGAAAAAATGAATGAATGAATGAATGAATGAATGAACAGTTCTCTCCAGAACACCAGCAGATCCTTAAATACCCAACGTTTACAAATAGATTACCCTGTCATGCATTACACATGGTCAAGAGAGCTAGCATAGCAAAACTAATATCAAAAGTATGGACAAAACTCCCCATGAAGTCTGACGCAGGAATGGAGAACGAATAAATCGCCCGCACCGTGAGCTCCCCGAATAACCCGTATTGAACCGCCTTGAAAGAAGAAAGAGTTGGGTAAATATCGGACGGCTTCGATCTGCTGATCGAACTGGTGCTTGAACTTCCCAAAATCAGGTCTGAACAGCTGGGGAAGGGGGGAGACGGAGAGAGAAAGAGACAGGATGGGGAGACTGATAGAGAGAGGGGGTGAGGGAGAGAGTTTGAGTTTGGGTTTAATGAAGCCTCGGGGCGATGACGGCCAATTTGCGAGAGAGAGAGAGAATGACAGAGGAAGAAAGAGGTGAGCGGAGTAAAGAGATAGAAAGAGTGACAGAGGGACAGAAAGAGAGACAGAGAGGAGTAGAGAGAGAGGGTGATAGAGGGAGACAGAGAGAAAGAGTTAGAGAAGAGGAAAGAGAAAAAGACAGAGAGAGAGAAAGCAACACCCAGAAGACAGAGCGAGACACAGACAGACAGATGGAGACAGAGAGGGAGGAGGGCGGCACGGAGGGAGGCAGGCAGGAGCGTCCTCTGATTGCCTGTCGGGGAAGATCAGGTCTGGCGGTTGAACAATTCGGATGTGAAAGAGGCGAAAAAGGAAAGATGACAGATGGGTTAAGTAAGTGATGAATGGGGACTGGCTGATGGTGTTGTAGGTCGTCGGGAAGGAACAAAGGTTAGTGGCTGAGTGGTTTATGGCGGGTCTCTGGGTCTCGGGGTGAGTGGGTGGATCAGTGCAAGGGATGGATGGGATGTGAGGGGTGGATAGGAGTGTGAGTGGGTGGATAGACAGATAGATGCATGAATATGGATGGATGGATGGTTGGTTGGTTGGTTGGATGGATGGATAGATAGATGGATGGGTGGATGGATGGATGGATGAATGGGTGGATGGACGGGAGTAAGCGTGGCTTGACAAATGGATGAGTGAACGGATGGACGGATATGGATAGATGGACGGGTGGATGGGATGGATGATGGATGGATGGGTGGACGGATGGATGGATTAATGGATGGATGGGCGGACGGGTGGGTGGACGACCATGTTGAATGAATCCAACAGAAGGTGATACACTCACACACAGAGACTGGTGACAAATGCTATTCAACCAACACATGAATGAAGTCAGGGCTTTTGCCTTTTTCATTTCCGCCATACTGTGAGAAGATTAAACACCGGCAGTCCCTGCGCGATTTCTGTCCCCGACATGTTTGTTCTACAGGCGGCCCAGAATAGTAAAACTCATCCTATTTACCAGTCAATTCATGCAATGTGATGCCAACCAAGTGTTCGTGGCATCATCACCACGCCGGCGTCTTGGAGGTCAAAACTGAATGTGCACTGTATTTATTTTACCTTTCCGCCAGGTGTCGCTCAAATTCATTCCTAATACATCACATTCCGCCCCTTCTGACAAAACGTTGCATATAACGTACATAATTAAGCCAAACGAGCTATTTAGAGAGATGGATCCCAGAGATAAACAAACGCATGTTTACTCGGGATCTTAAACCTGCATCTTGAAAAATAAACATCGTCTGTTCCATGTTTTGTTTGTTTGTTTTTGCTCGTTTGTTTTCGTTTGACATGACATTGGCTAGAGTGACAATGTAAAATGTTCCGATTTTTTTTTCATTAAAAAATTTGTTTAGATTTGGAAAATCCTCTATTAAAATTTTAAAAATACCAATTTTTTTGGACTGGGACAACATAAAAAAGAGCTTTTTACTGACAGTGTTAGGGTAGTGGAAATTAAAACCATTCTGGATTAATTTCAGAATAAAACTATGCTTCTATGATTTATTATAAACAAAAATGCAATGGATGTAGAGCCATCTTTGGAATGTGCTGCACAGCTACAGAAATGCAGTCGTGTCACTTATTTTCAAATACCAGACACTAGGACAAGGACGCTCCATGCTGCTCTGTCAATAAATAATTATTATACAATCAAATATATTCAGATTTTTATCGCTCTCGACGGCGCTTCTAAAGACCAAAGTGACAACATTTGCACACAATTGATTTACAACACAACTTGGATGACTTATTGCAAATGTTGGACGTACAGCATTTGCCACACGACATACTTGGACCGTAGCAATCAATGCCAACAAGCAAATCGGAACCACCCAGCTATAGGCGTTGTGTCTATGCCACTCCTGTCAACGACCAAATAACCACTGGCTTATTGCGGTGCTGATATGATCAGTGTTTGTCGCGATCGATTCCTCACAATCAATATTATTTGTGTAGATCACACAAATCTAACAGCAAATATACTGATGGGAGCTTAGCCCAGATGGTAACAGACTGTCGGTTACTCAACCACATCTCGGAATAATACGTCACAGATCAACCATTCTGTTCTTAATTGTTTCGCAAGGCTGACTTCCAGTTTATATAGGCATGTAGCCATTAAGAAACAATTCCTCAAAATCAATATTATTTGCCTAAATCACGTCAGTTTAACGAATAAGCTTAACCACGATGGCCACAGACCGTCTGTCACTCGGCCACAGCTCAGATTAACAAGTATTAGATCAACGATTCTTTGCTAGGCTGACTTCCAGTTTATATAGGTATGTGGCCATTAAGAAACCATTACTGGAAATAAAAAAACAACACTGGAACGAAATAGCCTCATGTATAAAATCTTTAGCCTGAATGGAACAGTACGAACGATTCTTCAATATGGGACAGTACGATTCTTCAATATGCCACTGACAATTTATATACATAATATTATATTATACTACATCATCCCAAAAATCGATCCACCCTTTCAAATGTGTCCCACCCTGTCCGTCTATATTCTGTCCCCTTCACCTCTCATTGTACCCGTGTCCCCATCCATTCATCCACCCACTGAAACGTATCTCCGCTTGTCTATCCATTCAATCATCCATCCTCCCCCCCCCCCCCCGTCTATCTACTCATTCACTCATCCACACTTGTCTCAATCTGTCCATACATTCATTCACTCACATATATCTCCGTCAGTCCATCCATCCACTCACCCACTTATATCGCCGTCTGTCCATCCATCCACTCATCCACGAATATCTCCGTTTGTCCACCCACCCACCAGTGTTTGTCCATCCATCCATTCACCCACCCATATCTCCGTCTGTTCATTCATCTACTCATAAACCCGTACTGCCGTCTGTCAATTCGTCCACTCACCACCCCCTCCCCCGTGTCCCCGTCTGTCCATTCACCACTCACCTACCCATATAATTATATCCCCGTCTCCATCCACCCATGCTTCAATGCTCCCACGCACCGCTTAATCCACCCATCCATTCACTGGAAACCCGCCTATCAACAAGCTAATCCCTCCCACAGACCTCAGCCAGCAATCTGCCGCCCGACAAGAACAGATAATCCTAACATGAACAACCGGGAAGAATAAGAAATGATGGCTGGGCATGCGACCACTGCCATTCCATTCAGCATGAGCTGGGCAATGGCCATAGGCGAGGCAACAGAGTACAGGCGAACTGACACAGCCATATCGAGAGAACTCAACATTTATTACATTATTATGCCTGATTTTTTAAACTGGTTTTCTTGACGAAACGTCCCCAAGCAACCATCCCCTTGCTTTCTTCTTCTATGATATGGACAATGAAAACACTTTAATCTGTTTCATTATCCATTCCACGTGGTTTTCTCTCATTTTTAATAACACAAATGTCATGTAATCCAGCGACAGAAAACAAAATAAACGAAGGAAAAAACGTCATCCCAATATTCTGGGATAATAACAAAAGACACCAAGTGGGTACGACCCCCAGGATAGTCCTCATAGACTTATCTATTTAACTGCTGATTTATCTACGCACTTTCTTTCTTATCGTTATTTGTCTCTTTATTCACTTCAAATCTCCTTAACGTATTTACTTACAATACACATACACAAGTATCTATTTTATAAATTTAAGTGGTTTGCTGTTTTTTCCTTTGTTTATGCACTTATTACAATGTACTTATTAGTTATCTATATTCACGGTGTCGTGCACAGAATGAATACATTTCAAATCGCAATTTATCTGACTTCCCTCACTCCCCCGACACCCAGAAGCAGACACAGGTAGATAAACACATTTACAATGGAGGGAGGGAGAGAGAGAGAGAGAGAGAGAGAGAGAGAGAGAGAGAGAGAGAGAGAGAGAGAGAGAGAGAGAGAGAACGGAAAGAGAGAGGGAGAAAGAGAGGCCGAGACAGAGAGGGGGGATGGAGGAAGGTTACATACAAGGGACAAAGAGAGCATGTGTGAGAGAGAGAGAGAGAGAGAGAGAAAGAGAGAAAGAAAGAGAGAGAGAGATCGCTGCCTGCATTTAAAAAACGATCATCAGCTGGAGTTCGATCCTAGGTATCTGGAAATGGAAATTCCTACCCGATTTTCCTCCCGTCTGCGACAGCTATTACAGGAAAAACCATGACGTCGAATTGTGGCCTTTTTACGGCCGTGTGGTCTCGTAGCAAGAGGCCCGCAATGAATCGCTGGGCTCATGCCTAGACTATCAGCGTAAAGCAGTATGCCCGTAGCTGAATTTATATGCGCGTGGAAAGGAATGAACAAGGTCCTGTGGGAGCGGACAGTGAGATTGGCTGTATCTTGGTGGGGTCGTAACGCGCTTGCTTAGACATATCAGCCGTGTCCGAGATTCACACACATTGGCCTTATGGTCTCTATTCTACATTTTCAGCAGTGGCAATCTCTTGAGGGTTCATTCGGGTCTTCGATAATGGTTATAATACTACCAGAGAATAGAGATTAAATATTACACAGAATGAATAGTGAAACAGATTGAATTCGTTTTACTGCACATATCGTTACCGTTCTACGACATGTCAGACTTTTGTCAAAAGTCAACTGTCGGTTGATTGCATTCCAAAGCATGGTTGCTTTCAGATGATATAGAAAAAGAAATGTGCCAATGGGAAAATCTAATAATCCTATATCATACTGGCATAATGGCATACGTCACCAAATGTCGGAAAAGAAACAGTTTTTGCTAATGTCTCAAAAGTGTCAACATGACCTATGCCATTAGCGCACAGAAATGACAATATCATGGAGGAAGAGCAGGTGGAGATTTTTAGCCACGAAAACAAGTTTGAAAATAATGCGCAAAGAATATTAATTATGGACGTGTTTTCCTCAAGACATAATTATATAACATTTCAACGCCGGGCTTGAGGTGATGGCGAGAAAAATAAGACGTGAGAATGCCGAAGGTTTTGAAGTTTGGACCTGCCACTCTCTGTACATCGGACAAGCGCTGCAGATGTTCACAGAACTCCTTCTGACAGTTTTCATCCATTACAAAATTGCTTAGCTTATAAATTATTATTGCCGCTGGCCGCTGTATGCGGGAAATTCCTGCCTATCGGGAATTCCGCAAACCTACCGCACACGTGCGGGACATGTCTATCCCAACGGCATCATGATTGTCACAGAACTGCACCGGGGGTTTTATGGCACCGTCTCACACCAGACCAGAGAGACTGAAAATCCAATCAAGTTTAGAATCTGCTGTCGCCCCCACAAGGGACACATTAGCTTACACGAATGGACTGTAAAAGTACATGGTCCATAGGGGTGATAAAGTACGGCCAATTCCCAGTTCTAGTGGTCACTGATGGTGATCTGGCCATTTCCGATGTGGCCAGACGTTAACCAATAACCAACTGCTCTCTCTGCTGAAGAGGGACGGAATGGCGTACCAGTCTATGCCTGATCCACGCTATTCGAAATGTGTACGGCAGACATACGATTTAATTATCAGATGAAAGACACTTTCCCGGGGCTTCCAGGCAAACACACCATTTTCATCTTACTTATCGGACGGAACGTCCACGGTCCGCAAGAGACATTGTTGAACCATGTTTCCTCATCTGACCAACTTTTGCACGCACCCGAGAACCTGCTGGCAAAACTCAGTCTACCAGTGCAAATTTCAAAACCATATACCACGTGAAAGCTATACTAAGTTATTTGTTCCGCATGTACGTTATTATGCGATATTTTGCGCATTTTAAGGTTGTGTCATGAACGTGATTCTCTCACTCCTAATTTCATATGTTAAGTGATATATAATAATATGGTGTATTTTTCGTGGGCATTTTTATGCGTTTCGATTTTGAAGCGCATTCGACAAAATCTTGATTTTACACAACTCTCCCAACTTTCAGTCCTGATTTTCTCGAAAAGACAAAAATGCACCTACACCAATAATTATGGAAAATATCTAACAAAATTAAGAATCAAATATTTCGACAAAAAAGTTCTAATAAAAGTGCAATACTGATGCTGATTAATAGTCAGGTTTTCTTTTTTCTCTTTCTTTCCCAAACAATCAGTTTGCAGCAACATACTACCCGTACCCCCAATATATTATATCTATATGTATGTATGCAAGGGACGGTGAGTGGGTTGACGGGCATGAAGGGAAGGATAACACTGTTTTGGCTCCGATCTGCAGCATAGCCGTCACAGCTTTCTGCTCAAGCCCGTGGAGCCAATCAAGTTCGTGCTTTGCAGACATTGACCAGAGAGGTTTATGTAGACAGTAATGAGAGGGGGAGCAGTGTCGGCTGTCTACAGGAGGCTCAGTGGAGGTATTAAGCCGCCGCGGCTCCTTAAGCTTGGCCATGCTCATGTGCAACTCGGACAATAGACAGAATGAGTCTCAGGCAGACATCACCATGGTGACGAACTGCGCAGGCTATACAGCCTACTGATAAACAGGACGACGTCAAAAACGACAAATAAATATCTAAAACAACAGTGTCCCAGAACAGAACAGTGTCAAACATTACAAACATCAAACAGAACAGCGTCAAAAGGCAACATGTCACTCTAATTGCGTCAAACAGCCAAAACTTAAGGCAGCAGATGTCAAGATGACACGGTTAAATAGCATAATGACAAACGTCAGCGTCAAAGTGCACTACACCAAATGGCTGACCCGTCAACACCACGTAACACAGTAAAGCTGAATTGTCATTTACCCGTTCACAAAACCTGTGGGATGACATCTGACGGGTTTAAAGTACTTGAGAATAGCATCATAATGTGGGCAACATTTTTAAACGCTTTCCTGTAAATCAGAGGACTTTTGAGTTTAAGTTCGGAGAAAGAACGATAGGATAAAGGGAGACCCTGCCAAAAGCGCCCACCAACCTCCCACGCTCTTCTGTAAAATGAGGAAATTATTGGTATGCGCGAGATGGGTGACAAATTATTTTCCAAATAGACTGGTCGGTTCTACGAGCAAAGCCTTGCGATAATTCCATGCATAAGAAAAAATATTATTTATCAAATATTCTTACGCGGTGACACAGTTATTTGAAAAATGACAAAACGCAGCGCGTGTATACCCCAGAAAAGTACAATTCTAGACCCAATGAGGGACCACTGTATGTGACCCGCCCTAACCAGCTCAGCCGGGTGAGCAGTGAGTGCACACAGGAAGTACATGTAAGACAGACCAGGTCATTATCTAGTCTGGCACACTCGGCGGCTCCGGGTAATTACTGGTGGGATTTCACTCGCGGTTTTCCCGGGACTGGGGGATCTTTGTTGGAAAATCTCAACCGTCCGGGCGGTAATATTGACCACGTAATAATCTGGACATATATAATGGACAATCGAGAGGTGGTGACCGGGAACTGGCTACGGCATAAAAGGTAGAGTGGTGGTAATTAATGAATTCAAGTTCACTGGTTTTAGTTCGAGCGCAAAATATCTACTACATCATAATAAATGTGTGTTCATCTTGAACGAGGAAACAATACACCACGTACCAAAGTACACATTATGTCGTACGCGTTGCAATGTTTCTCAACGTTTAGTACTGCAGAAATGGTATGTTTATAATTTGGTCTACTGACTACTTTTTACGAAGAGCAAATAGGCAAACTCAAATTCAAGCTGTAGACTAACAAATAAAAACTTCAGTTCCGTGCACTATAGTGTGAAGTATGGGCCCATGCAAACTATCAAATAAATCCAATTGACCACTTTCGAGAAAACACATGGCCCCGCTCATTCTCATAATGACGCACTACAGACATTTCACATGTTGCATTTTTAATCATTTAATACATTTCCTGGGATTTAAACATTTCTGAAAATTACATTTAACCGCTTTTTGTAAAAAGATTTCGAAATCGGAATTAGGAGGATAGAAACACTACAGAGAAAACTTCATCCCCTTACTAAGCCCAATGCCTGTCTTACATAATTACCTTATCAAACTGTCCTTTCCAGGACTTGGTCGTACAGAAAAGTGAAGGACAGGAAAGGACACACCACAACAACAAACTAACCACATCTATCCCAAGTCGGAGGTCAAAGCATCCAGGCACTGAAAACTTTCTTCATAGAGATCATCAAAGTAAATGACAGACAACAACAAGAACAGCAAAGTAACCACCTTTACCCCATGCCAGGCCGGAGGTCAAAGGATCCAGGCACTGAAGACTTCTACATAGAGACCACAGAAAGTGAAGGACAAATAACAAAGTGGCCATCTCTACGCCAGCCCGGAGGTCAAAGCATCTGGGCACTGAAGAAACCCAATGACTTTCTACATACAGACCACAGAAAGTGGTGGACAGACAATAACAACAACAACAACAAAGTAGCCATCTCTACGCCGGTCCGGAGGTCAAAGCATCTGGGCACTGAAGACTTTCTACATACAGACCACAGAAAGTGATGGACAGACAACAACAACAAAATAACCATCTCTATGCCAGCCCGGAGATCAAAGCATCTGGGCACTGGAAACCACTACATAGAGACCATAGAAAGTGATGGACAAACGATAACAACAACAATAACAAAGTAACCATCTCTACGCGAGGCCAGAGTTCAAAGCATCTGGGCACTGAAGACTTTCTACACGAGACCACAAGGCCATCAGGCTGAGCGAGTAGATCTATACAATGTTATTACAGAAAAACAATTAATGGTATCTTTGGGCTGCACTAATTAGGTGCCGACATCTAGTCATTACCGACGATAGTAAAGGGTTAATCATAATGTCATACGTCATCAAAATGGTGTCCACATGGGTGACTTATCAGTGTTTAAAACTAGCGATGGAAATGCAGGCAATGCTCGCCTGAATTTCCAGTGTGTCGTCTTTTTTCGCACAAAAAATATTAGATTTCCTGAGAGACACAGGAAATTGGTGCCGCCAAAAAAGCAACAATAACAACCAAACATATGACGTCAAACGGCAGGAACCCAAAAAAAAAAGCACGTTCTCCTTCATCATCAAATATTCAGCTTTGAGGCTATCCGTAAAGTGCATAAAGCTCGGAAGCACTCGCGGGTGGTGGTTGGGGGGGGGGGGGGTGAAGAAAGGGAGTTGAGGGTGGTGGGAAGAGAGAGTGGGGGGGGGGGGGGTGTTGTTGTTGTTGCCTTCAGCGTGCGAAAAGCGTATATGGGATGGGGGTGGGGGATAAGTAAGGGCAGTTTTCAATTATGCTGATAAATTCCAAAACACACGACTTAAATGACTACAGCTGACAGCTTGAAATCCCTTAACATGTCAGTAATTCCCTCTTGGTGACAGTAAGGTTAAACTAAAAATTAAGAATAAGACTGTTCCTACGACGTTTAGATTCATATTTTATCCAGCATCAGTTGTTTTTTTTTTAATTCAATTTCTACTCCGCATAAATAATTATAAAAAAATTCATAAAAACAAAGGGAAAATAGACATCATATTAGCAAATGACATTTTTGTTTCTGGCAAATCAAGTAAAAGGGCAATTCACATTTAAAAAAAACTACTTTCATAACAGCCGCATCGCCTACACAACCTCCTACGCACGGCAGGGTCAAATGTCTTGTAATATCATTTAACCATTCCATCGAGTTAATTCAGTTAAGAGTTGAGGGGGCGTAGGGGGTTGGGGGGGGTATAGGAACAAAGTGGGTGAGAGGGAGACGAGGAGAACGGTGGAGAGAAGGAGAGCAGAAGCAGAAAGACAGGCAGAGAACGAGAGGGGGAGAGAAGAAAGAGAGAGGGAAGGGGAGAGAGAGGCACAGGGAGAAAGCGAGAGAGGGAAAAGAGATAGAGAGATGGAAAGAGAGAGAGAGGGAAAGTGAGTGTATGTGTATATGAGAGAGACAGAGAGAGAGAGAGAGAGAGAGAGAGATGGGGGGGGGGAATACAGAAAGAGAGAGAGACTTATTACGAGTTTTCTACGTTTATGCACACAGAGAATCCCTTGAACTATACCGTTTATTCAAACAGAACAACACTGTGTAACCATTATGTTGAGTGCAGTGTCCCTACTCCAATTCACTTGACTGCTACAGCGTAATGGAATTGAAAGCCTCTTTAAGAATTGGGTGCATGGGTATAAGATTGCAGGAGGAAGAGACCGGCTGAATCGTCTCTTTTTGAGTCGTTTTTTACTTGACTCGAACTACCTTTGAATCAACAAGCGAGGCAGACTTTGTTTTCAGCCTCACCGATTGCACTAGGCGCTCTTGAACTGTTCCCATCTCATAGTAAAACCGAGACAAAACATACCTGACTCAGCGCGCCATCTTGTCTTAGAATCACAACGCATTGAGTTAAGCCTGTTTTGCGTCGGTTTTGATTTATTAGACTTTATAACTTCCTATGAATCAACAAGTGACACAGGCTTTGTTGTCAATCCCACTATAGTGCGAGGTCCTGTTGAACTAAACAGTTCAAATCCATAACTGACTTAGTGCGCGCTATCTGCCTTAGAAACCTTACGGCACTGAGTTAAGTCTGTTCTGCGTCGGTTTTGATTTAGACTATAACTTCCTTTGAGTCAACTAGAGAGACAAATCTGTTTTAGATCTCCCTAGTGCGCTAAGTCCCGTTAACTCCGATCCATAGTCCACATACCCCAAGCAAAACACAATTGACACAGCGCGCTATCGGCCAGAGACGGTTAAAAAGGTACTAATGAAGCAGTCGAGGGATTGACAGCTGGGATTTGATTTCTGTAAGGTTCGTTAAATCACATAATTTCACCAGCCACAGGCTTAACCATCCAGCCATCCATAACATTTCTTCATTCTATGACTGACTGACTGATTCACTCACTCACTCACTCGCTCATTGACTGACTGACTCTCTCTCTCTCTCTCTCTCTCTCTCTCTCTCTCTCTCTCTCTCTCTCGCCTCCTTCTCTCTGAGATACTAATTCACCATTCTCTCGCCTACGTCCAATTTTGTTGTTGTAAAATCAATACAAAGCCGTTTTCTACATTATCGAGCACAGCTTTTCTCATTTTCTCACTCCATCAACAGTTCATGGTGAGCAAATTTCCCCCTCCTCCTCCCTTAGCCTCTATTGTTTGTCTTGATCATATTCTGAGAGAGGAAGTTAAAATGTGGCCAAAAAAAACAACAAATCAATGTCGCAACGCCCCCGCGCAGAAACATACAGTTATTAGACTATGCAATAAATTCCAAAAGAAAAAGACACGCAAGATTTTTATTTATTTAATTATTTTACATGTGTTTTTTTTTTTCTTGTTTGTTTGTAGGCGGAGATTTGCGAAATACGGCCTTTTTTTGTTTCCTCTTTGGACACAGTCTGACTTTATCCCACGCCCTGTCATGACCCCACATATTTTCTCTAGATGTTTTCATTTCTTAATATTTTGCCAATTCCGAGGCGAACTGAAATGACTGAAGTGTTGGCAGGACAAAGGTTCTTTATTTGCTCCAGTTTTCTTAAGGCAAGGGGTTTGACACAATATACGGTAATCTTCGGGGTTAGGTCCGAACTGGTCAGCTAAAAAAAAAAAAAAAGTATAAACCTTAATTTTGACTCTTTCTTTGACTAATTATCAGTATCTCGCGTTGTCTTTGTCCTGTTTCTGTCTCGTCGGCCAAAGTCTCGAACTTTCCAACCATCCCATTTAAGTTGACCCTCTAGCACTCAGACATTATTGTCTGCGTAAGTAAACTTGCATATTTACGTAAATAAGTTCCGGATTACTTTATACAAAATTTTGAAACGCAGAAATTTGACAATAACCAAACAAATGCGCAAAATATACATATTTATCATGAATAACCAATTATAGATAAAGTACAAAAGATCTGTGTTTGAGTTTGAGTTTGGAGAGAGCACGTCGACGTGGTAACGGTCATATTGTGGTAGGAAATAGGACGAGGACATACTGAATAGAAAAGAACGACAGGACAGAATGGGGCCCTACCAGAAACGCTCACCAACCACCCGCAGAAAAAGGATTGCAAAAATAGAGCAATGAGCACTATTGTCATGTTTCTCAAACATGGAACACTGGGCGCTAGTGGGTGAAGACAACCGCCAGCTGTTCCTGGCTGTAAACGGTGATTGACGTTTAAATGTCAACGTCAATTGAGTACTTTCAGTTTCAAGTGCAAATCAGACCACGCTTTCCACATTGAAAGAGTCTTTGCCTTTCTTCGGAGGCCATTGATTTCATTGACGCTAGAAAACGCCTGGTCCAGGTACCATGAAAGCAAACAGAGAAAGATACAGAAGATCGTTTTTGACCTCTGCAATTCGGCTCAGCAAGACACTCTTGCTAGATGTGTACCATATTTTACTACGGTTCCTTACCATGCAACTGTTACGGAGTTTATTGAGTTATGATATAAATTATGTATATTATGTATTGATGCGTAAGATGCGTGCACCACGTGTTATGATGCCCTTAAACGCTCTGTGAAAAAGAATGTCCTTCAGGGGATAACAGAAAGATTCTGATCTATTTCCCAGCTTTCTGATGTCAGTACTACACAAATGTTTTTCACAGAGGCCCCGAACCTGATGGCAGCCAACATTTCTCTTGCTTCCATCGTTCATCACGTAGACCAAGTCTAGGTGCCGGCGCCAAATCTGCGATTTCATTATTGTGAATGCTGGTTGACGGAGGCGTGAGGTTCTGCAATCAGCCAACAACTTAAGATTTGTAACACTTCGGACAGAATGAAGTCAGTCGTGTGATTCTTCCATCCTGGTCGATGTAGAGAGACATAAATAGATACACGAGAAGTTGGCTTTTAATATGCGCTTTTCCCCCACCCCCTGCCCTCGGCAGCTCTCCATATATAAGTGCAGGGACAGGACCAGGTGACTGGTCTATTTCGGGTGACATTTGCGACGTGAGCATATAGAGCAACTACAGTGCTGGTTTGCACTAAAAGATGTTTATATTTGGAAACCATTTTCGTCCTGCATTTCCTTTCACTCTCAATTTCTTTGTTTATATTACTGGTGCAAATCCACATTTATATTGACCGAAAAAGGGTTAGGTATTTAAGCATGTCGCAATTTACCATTCAGATGCTGCATTCGAACTTCTAAGGAAAGCCCAAATTTTATGTGGAAAAATGGGGTCATTTCTAAACTCAGCAACAGGGTCCTAACTGCTTGACGGCTGGGGAAATAGTATAAAAACCACAGAAAAACTGTGAGGTCGCAGCAAGGCTTAAAGCAAAGTCAAAAACTGGCTACATCCAAATTTTTCTTTTTTTCCAGTGTTTGACTTTAAAGGCTGGGGCCATGACATTTCAATGCTAGAATTCTCATACTCGAAATACCATCCTGAAAACTATCTTTAGCTGACTGTGCCTTGGTTTTATCAGATACATAATTCCTGGTTGTCACGCTTCAAGTGTTCAGTCTAAAGCCAGCCCTGAAAGCGTGACAATCGAGCTGTTACACGGGCACATACTTCACACGAAAACACTCATACACGTTTCTCGCAGAAGTCAAACGGAAAATGTTCTTGTTTGTTCTAGCTGTTTTTCTGCCACCAACGCCATGTCTATGGTGTAAGACTTTGTCTGCTTCATGTCCTCAGGGCAAACGTGATACATGTTTCCGGTGATCGAATTCCGCAAACGCTCATTTGTCTACGTGATCTGGTCTTATCTACTGGCACTCTGTCTGGCCCAGGAAGACGTTAAAATGGTTTCAGACAGTGCTCAGAGCAAAAAAAAAAAACAACAAAGCAGCTTACACAATATTATAACAATCGTCACTCCGGGCTTCTGTGAACGGTTTCGATCCACGCTGCCTCTGTATGAAAACACGGGATTTAAATACATTTACAATCATGCAAATCGGTTGCATCAATCGCTTCACAAGAGAACCCCCCCCCCCCCATCTTCCCCCCTCAAACTTTCTCTCATTCACACCCTGCATTCCGTCTACCAGTGCTCTCTTAATTTACATACCATACGGTCTCATCCATTCACTCATTCATTCCTCAACCTGTAAAATTATTTACATGGTGTGTCTTTTGTCTATGTGTATATGAATGAAAAAAAAAGTCCTACCGACCGAAAGTTTGCGTCCTCTCTGACTTTGTGACGATCTGACAGTATCGACCATGCCCTGAGAAACAAACGTTAATGTTAGTTATGATTTCCACGGAAAGGCGTCCAGTCAGCAACCCAAGGGAAATCCGATGGGTAGGACTGACGCCAAGCTTGCACATCATAGGGATGACACCGCTCCTACATGAATCCGCTGGTTAAGACATCGCTCCGACGTTTGTTTGACGTAGGGATTCCGCCCCACGGGTAATCCAACAAATCCTACGGAAATCTAACGTCAGATTGATGTAGTGATGCTTGCTGGAAGAACACAAAATACAAAAATACTGTAACACACTCCGCTGATCACATAATGCTTTCCATATGCGTAGAATGACTTATGCAATTTACTGATCAGACTTTCATTCTCTGGCCTGGCAGATAGTCCGTAAAAAAACCGGAACATTCCAAGTGCAGCATGGTCCTGTAAAATAACGGTTGGTTGGCAAATCTGCAGTACAGTACTGGTTCGCTCCATAAACACGTTTAGTTCTCCTTTTTTTCGGTCCCAACATAATCTGGTATCTACCCCTACTAACCCCCTCCCCCCCACACACACACCCGCAAAAAAAAAAAAAACGTGCCGATGGCTGTCTCTTCCTTCACTGAGTCTTTACCTCAATATCTCTCCTCACCTCCTCCTACTCTTCATCCTCCTCCCTCCGAATTATGTGTAAACTTTCTTCTTTGGACTTCTTTTCCTCCCACAGAGGCGGCGGTGACAGAAGGGACTAACTTAATGATCAGCGTCCGTGATGGGTCTTGACAAGACTTGGTTAAACCTTTCAGGACTATTTGCCAGCGACACAGTTTCAGAACGCCTAGTCTCCTCTATTGACAGGAACTGTCAATGTTGATCCTCCCCGACGTCCGAACCATTCTCATAATGTCTCACTTGACAAACGTAGAAGCCACAGTGTGACAATGAAATAGAAAAAAATGTGCCTCCCCCCCCCTTCCCCTCCCACCGGGGAAAAACAACAACAACAACCCGTGTCTCTGTTATAGACTGAACTTACTGCTAAGGTGTGAGTGAGTTTGGCAAACGCACGTCGATACGACAATGGTCATACTGTGCGAGAAAGCAGCAGGACGATAATATATACAGGAAACAGCAGAATGATAGAACAGAAGAGGACCGTATCAGATGCGCCCACCAACCACTCGCTACTGCCCAGCAAAATGACGTACTGAAGAAACCAAAAATAATTCCGTTTTAGCAAGAATTCGGAGATCATTACATTATGTATTATATTAAGATCACATTGTCAGCATGAGCAGGTGCATTTATTTGTGTTGGATAGGTAAGTAACTGTAGAGTAATTAAGTAGGAAGGTGGAAGTTTGAGTTCGAGTTTGGAGACACCAGGTCGACAGGATAACGGTCATAGTGTGCTATAAAGGGATAGCTTGCTACTTCGATCGTGCACTTTTTTATACCAACATGCCACTGTAATGTCATGTTCCTGGGATCATACTATACTGAAAATAAGGTGGGCCTCTTTTGTCAGAGGTCTGGTGTGGCTGGTAGATGACCTTAATGACCCTTCTTTGTTTCAGTAAAGTATGGGTTTTCAGCTTGCCAGCATTCTCTTAATTTTATACAACTTAGGTTAATTACCTTGTTTTCAAAGAGGGCATGGAGAGACCTTTTCGTTGATATCCAAGACTTTATATCTGTGGTGATTACGTGAAGCGCTACGGCGAATTGAATTTTCGTAATTAAGGCATATTTTGTTATTCAACTGGGCAAAATGAATGCCACTTAACTTATTAATCCTGTTTTGTAAACAGCCAATAACATAATCTTCCCACTGACATACTAGGAAGAAGCAAGACAACAGTCAGAATACAGCAGAATGACAGGACAGAAGGAGATCCTATAATACTAGAAGCGCCCACCAACCACCCGCGCGAGGTAAATTAGGCAGGTTGATAGGTAGATGGATGGGCAAACAGGTGCAATATAGCAAGATGGAAATAGACTCATTAAAAACATACAAGAGTAAAGATAAGTAGACGAGGCTTGGACAGACGGACAAACAAACAGAAACGAAGCGATACCTAAGTATCTAGCCCTTTGTTTTTTAATATTAAGGGTTTAACTTAGGTACCAAGGCAGAAATACGGGTAAATGGCAATGCAAACTGGGAGTTGGGGGATCAAACTATGATCAAAACCCGGCAAGTACAAGAGTAGATAGACTAGTGAACTGAATGGAAGGTAGATAACAGAGTGCATGTCACTGTGTTCAGAGCAAAAGTTTAAAAGGAAGATAACCACAGACCAGTAAACACAGTCTTCACTTGAAAGGATCATTGAGGAGATTCATTAGCTGGGCAAAAATCAATGTCTTCGAACTTAAACATTCTTCCTCCTGCCCCTCTCCCTCCATTATCGAACGTGCACTTATTTCGAGTGGTCTGTAGCAACCTGGCATTTTGAATGTCGACGACCTCTCTGCTGGTAAATCAGCGGCTCAGCTAGTAAAACCGCAGCCCGTAGACTTGCTAATTTGCAGTTTATTCCCAAAGTAAAATGCCTTCTTTCATTTTTTTTTTTCATCATTATCAATATTTAAAATAAGATAAGATCAGATAAAAAAAAATCACTTCGATATCCCATGAGAGAAATTCAAGTTCAGAGAGCGTTTAAGAGCACATACATCTATTGCATCATTTCATAAACATATTGTAACTCATTAATAGGCTTATTACATGAAGTAACATGCCACGGAATCTTAATTAAATATGACACAAATCTTTTACATTATTATTAATTAAAATTATTATCATATGTGTCGAATTCTTCCCAAATTTCATTCTGTTCCTACCTTAATATAAAAATATTTTTCTTCTAGAAGTTGCCATTTCACAGACAGATCACGCTTCCTATTTCTCTTCATAATAAAGTAGGAACTTGTAATTTTTTCTGGTCTTATTACATGCTTCCCCCCCCCCCCCCCCCAATGCGATGGTAAAAAGAAAAGATAACTGTCGCCGCGCTAATGAGCCCGTCGAGAGTTGTCTCCGCTACAGTTGACAGGCCTGATGTCAAAGTCATAGCGGCCGCTATCGGAAATACCAAGAAGACGGAAGGGAAACTCCCAACAGCAGAGACTGATGACATTAGACGAATGGAAAACGGAAGTAGTTATCAGTCTGGGCGGGATTATCGTGGAAAGAACGCTCAATTCTGTCTGCGTGGGCGCTTCCAAGCAGTTTCGTCTCTTTAAAATGCCGTTATTGTTAGCTGTATTTTCATATGTACGGAAACAGAAACGGCAATAGAAATGTCAAAAACCCTTCAAATGGTGAAATAGAAAGAGTCTTTTCATGTATACAGAAACGTTCCCTTACACATGGAAACTCTTTCTTTTCACTACTTATTGGCTTCTTGCCGTTTCCGTACACATGACAACACAGCTTCATAGAACTTCATGTTTTCGCCCGTGAGAAGCACAACCTCAACGGCGTTTGATGAAAATGACCATGACACTGATTTTCTGGTGATCTGCACTACCAATGAAAAGTACGGCATCCAGATTACTCTCTCAGGGACCAAATCCCAACATCGCATTCCAGAAATAGCAAGTTCAGGCACTGTCATCGTGCTTTTTCTTTGTTTTTTCAACGAAGATTTGCCAAAGCCGAAATTCTTGAAGCCCTTAAATAATTACTCCTCTATTTCAATTTTCATTGTTCAATAAGCCCAAACCTCATCACCCACACCAAACTGTGGTTCGAGACGTTTTTGCTATAATAAGAAATGCCCAGGGCCAGATTCATTTCGACATATCCCTTCCTAGTAGTATTGAAAAACTGCAATCGTTCATTCACGGCATCTTGAAAAGAAAAGTGAGACTGACAGGCCCTGTCTCCGTAAGTGACGGGAAGACTTCCATCCGATTGGCGCTTTTTGTATGAGTCCAGCAAATCGTGTACAACATAATTTTATTGAGCTCGTTCCCCGAAGAAGTATTTATTCGTTCACGACAAGCCCCGAACAATGCAAATTACATTGACGCAAGAATTTTGTCCTAATTTGTCACCTGCAAACTGGAAAACCATTCTGTCTGTGAAATTTCATCGAGACCAGTTAAAACATCTTTCCTTCTCTGTTCGTGCGCCTATAACTTCTGAAATATGTTGTATGGCGTCAACGTATCGAAGTGCCTTAATGTGATATCATTATTAACCGTCCATTTCCCCAGACATAGATCGCCCTGTCCAAACTTCTGACGTGTGCAAAAGTGGTTTTAAACGCGTCAAATATATTATTAAGTCAATGCCAAAGCCTCCCCCCCCCCCTTTCCCCGTCGACTCTTTCTTCGACCCCTCCCCCCTCCCCATCAAAACACTGTCCTAAATCATAAGGATAAGTAACCCATTTGGACAGCATTCCATACCACACCATTTCCTTCCAAAGGCGGAACACTGAGATGCAATTGACGATTTTCTGCCTTTTTTTTCCAAAACTACGTCATTTGTGACTATATCCTCACAACCAATACCCATGAAAAAAACGCAAAAACAATGAAATGTCACACACACATCGTAATTTCAAAACACACAACAGGTGATGCCAGGAAAAACACCATCAAATAATATCTTCCAAATTTGTTATTTGTCATGACGTACTCCAGCATGCCCTAGGGTCCCTCCCCTCCATCTAGCACTGGACTGGAATAATCTCATCTACAAGGAAATGATGGAGATCTCATTTCCATCTAAATCTGCCGCCGGCGAGTGACGCGTGCCCTTTTGTCTTTCTCTGTATCGATAATTAAATGGACAGTTTTGATGAACACAGAAATGATATCTTCTTGACATTCGTTAGTTTTTGTGTTATCTCGCCCTCAGGATGAAAACTGCAGAGATCTGGTGCTCTTCTGTGATTTATTTGGTCTCATAAACGCAAGGGTTAGGTTGACACTGGAGAAAATGGTGATCGATTGTTTTAGAAACAAACTGCTCCCGATATTTCCGTTATTTATTATTGCAATTAATGACAAATGCATGAACTGTATGTTTTTATTTGTTTCTTCTTTTCTTTTCTTTTTCCTTGGGTATAAAATATGAGGGTGTTGGGGAGGGGAGAGAGAGAGAGAGAGTGAGTGAGTGAGTGAGAGAGAGAGACGGGGGGGGGGAGGGAAGAGAAAGAAAAAGAGAGAGAGGGGGGGAGAGACTGAAAGACAGACGAGACAGACAGAGACAGACACACACACACTGACAGAAGAGAGACAGAGAGAGATAAAGAAAGAAAGAAAACACAAATAGACCGTAAAGACAGAGACAGAGAGAGAGAGAGAGATGGGGGGAAAAAGAGAAACTCAAATAGCTGCAGATTTGATCATTTCTCTCAACACAGACAAATTAGATTCGGAATCTGTCTGCTCCACCGTGGCTCCAATTGATTGAATCTGATGTCTCAGTGGTAACTGTGTTCTCCGCTGATTCCAAGTTCAACCTTATATTGGTCAGCGGAACTGATAAAAAAAAACCACAGCGTCGACAAACCGAGAACCTGGATCTACTTCAACACAAAAGAAATACGGGCCAATTTTAATCAGCTGACTAGTTGGATAGTGACGACACAAAATTGAGTTTCATTTGAGATCCAACTAGTCGGCTGGTGCGCCAAGTCTCATCGCAACTCAATGTCGTGACGTCACTACGCAACTACTCGGCCGATCAAAACCTACTAGTGGCGCCCATCGGTTCATAAGTGAGATCCAAATAGTTGGCTGGTGTGTGCTAGGCCTCACTGAAGCCAGACAGTGTGTGTATGTTTTTTCCCATTTTGACCGGCCTTAACGCATTACTTCATAACTTTTTTTTTTCAATGAAGCTATTTCATTCAATTTTCGTATGCATACACATTATGTATTTACCCATACACATGTGAAATATCATTGAGATCGAATAAGCGGTTCATGAAAACACTTCAAATTTCAAAGCTTCAAAGCTTTAAATTTGGGGCAATTTTTTAATTTTTTTTTGATCACCCGATATAATTATACCAGAGATATACCCTCTGATTATACTCTCTTCTGAAGCTCAATGACATGACGTCACCATCCGACTAGCTGGTCCATCAAAATCCGCTGGTGCGCACCGGTTCACAAGTGCGATCCGAACAGTTGGCTGGCGCGTGAGGACTCACTGAAACTCAGTGTCGTGACGTCACCGTCCAATTCTTCTGTTCTGCCCATCAATATCTGCTAGTTCGTAGCGGGCCTTCAACTCGAGCAAATCTTCCCGTGAATAAGCCAGCGTTTAGTTCTCGATAAATATCCCAGATTTCAGTCTGGATTCCGATGGGAACAAACCATTATGCAAATGTTTCAGTTATGTTATCTCCGGCGCTAGACAATACCAGCACAGGGCTGGGCGCATCTTGAACAGGAACAAACAATGGGACAATTTCCCTTTCGGTGCCGACAGTCTAGGGCAGGGGGTTCTCAATGTGGGCGGTGGAGGCAGCCTTCTTTTAATGTGACGCAACACTCGAATGCTAAATGACCTCAGTCTGTCATTAGTCTACTGAACTGAGTATTACAATGCACGCATGCATGCATGCATGCGCGTACATTCACGCACGCAAAAAAAAAATAATTCTCACACACATACACATAGGGACATCGATTTTTGGTGTGAAAGGCAGGGAGGGGGGTGGGGACAAGACGGACAGAAAACTCACAACTAACAACAATCTCAATTATACCTAGGATGAACTCATTCTTATCACATAAGTGCGTGTGTGTTTGTGGGCGGGTCTCTCTCTCTTTTTATTTTTTTCATCTTGTGAGAGTTGAGATCCTTATTTAAAGGCGATCACAGCCTCAGACTTATTGCACGTCCTTCAAATGAAGAAAAAAATCTGTTTTAATAGTCTAGGCCGGGATGGCACACAGACTCGTGGCAAACTGGCACGGGGCTCGTCCTCCTCTCCAGGGTATCACCGCCGCTGGCGGCCAGTGGGTCCCCAACATGGCACAGCCAAACACGCTCAAGCAGCACCTGGTCAGGTCAAATCCAATGGACCTGACAACCTGGCCAATAGGCCCATTGCGGATATCGGCCATTTTGGTTGTAAGGACCGACGCATAACCATGGCGATGTGGCATTGATTTTGATTCGTTAGCTGATTTGTACTGCGAGCACTTCAAACGTCGCGAACCAATCGGCGGCGAGCTAAAAAAAAAGTTAACAGTAGACACTGACACGTGTGTTCACGCACATGAGAGACGTTTGGTCAATTCTTTCACTTCCTTTCCCTTGTTTACACGGATGGTAGGGAATCTGACCAGCTTGGATCCATCCTTTCCACCCCTGTCATAACAGTCAACTGCAATGCAACCAGCGGGCATTTTAACAGCTTAACTTAGACATATCTCGAAGTTACACTCGCCAGCGGATCCACCTGCCATTTTTGGGTGTCGGAAATACAAAATAAAAAGACTCTGTGACGTCATTCGCAATGGGCCTATAGGAGTGAATCTCCGGGCATGATTTTGTTTTCACCTTATGACGGGAAGTTAGCTTTTAAAGGAAACGAAGAACAGAATTCCAACTAATAGAACAGTGGTTCTCAGGGTCGCAGGCCACATCGCTCCCTCCCCCTTTGCAATTCCAGGTTTGCTCAATTCCTCCCCCAGACTGAATTGGCCACCGCAGAACAAGAGTGGGCCATCCCACATATTTGCTCTTTTCCAAATAACTGGTTCTATAAACAGACATTGACTCAAACTTGCTACAAATATCTGTTGTATTCCTGTTCTTGGTCAGTGGATATCTTTAATACCACATCTTTGCTTTTACAAGCCATTAAAACCTTCAGCAGCGAAGAGTCCAGCCCTCACTTTCTCAAAACACAGCAAATGTGGACTGGCCCACTCTTTCTCTATGGCAAAAAAGTTTACTTTCACCACTAAACTTTTACAATGGTAATTATTGAAACAATTTATTTAAACTTTCTTTATTAATTCATAAACTGCAACCAAATGAAAATAGAATTCCTTATTTCATTGGTCGACCGGCGGCTGTTGAAACCGCGTTCAAATTAAACTCAAAGATTTTTGTTAGTGGACCACAGACTAATTGGAAAGCCACATAGAGAAAATCCTGAGTTGTGGTCACTGCCCAGTTGTAGTTTTCTGTGTAAAATACTACGGTTTCAACAGCCGATCGACGTATTTTCTCCCTTCAGCTTTGAAATCCCTCCCATGGGAAGAAACTGCCCCTCGTCTGAGGATCGTTGCTTTAGAAAAAGAAGCAACATTCATCTAGCGACGCAGCCTTACCAGTTACAACAGATATATTGAAATTGTGTACAATCTTGCTGACGGGAGTGCACCCACGGGGGCCACAGATATTAAAAGGGCGCTAGTGAAAAACGCATTTGCGTCGCTTTAAACTGAGACAGCCTTGTGGGAATTCCATTCTTTGTTTTAATATCATTTTGTACACGGCATGAGAAAAAGAGACAAACGAGAAAAAGATGCCGCACGCTACCCAGACAGACTAGGTCAAAATGTGAAATAATCATGATCCATGTGCTGTGAAACTACCTCTTGTGAGGTAACCATCTTTCAGAATGATATAAATCATACAGGGGTGATTTTCACCTTATTTTTCTTTCATTTCCACTCAGACATTAGCAGCTCAGTCTCTGTATTCTTCAAGAATCCGATATCTCCCAATGTTCTCCACTAAAATTATATCAAAATGCTTGCAATGCGATTGCGTCAAGTTCCAACATCTTCGCAGACTCTCAAGGGAATGGATGTAACAGAATGAATTATCTAAACGTTGAGTTAAATAAGATTCAAAGAGGGATGGCCATTCTTGTGCTCCAGAGGTCTTGGTCTTTTACCATGAAAAGTTGCTACTACAGTGTCATGTTTTAAATCGAATGAATTCACGGAAATCTCTTGAAGACGGAGAAAATGTTCATCGAAATCTTTACTTTCGCCCCCGAGAGTTCTAGTTGATCTGCCGATAACTGTTTATAGAAGTCCATGTTGTAACGAAAAATTGCTACCAGTCGCCAAGATTTCAACCTGGCTCCAGAAAAGAAGACTCAGCCAATGATGTTCGACCGTTCAACACGATAAACAAACAAGTTAGAGTGCAAAATGGGGAAAGAGTTTGTACATGGACTTGAAAATCTTACGGTGGTGGTGGGACAATCTCAGAGATAGAAAGCCTGGCTCACTCAGGCAAGCCTGTTTTGCGGTTGTTTAGACCCAATGCGCATGGTCTCGATTTCCGCCAGCCGCCTCAAGACAGACTTCTGGAAGCGCCCAAACTAATGAGACAAATTTGTTTTGTTCGTGCCACTGCGCCAGGTCCCCTTTAACTCCAAAGTCCACATCTCACGCTAAAAAGGAGACAAATCAAGCTTGCCTCAGTGCCGCACCAGCCTATTGGTTTTCGACTGACGCCCAGTTTTCTTGAAGCCTGTCCAACACCACATAGTAGTGCCTCGTAGTGCATAATTCTGTTTCCCAAATGCACCTCCATGTTGAATCCTAGTGCAGCACTTCGTCTGTCTGTGTTCAGATAATGAATAAACAGATCGGGACGCCCCCTGCAATGTCTGACGGTAAAATTCCTACACAGATAAGTAAAATGGAAATCCCATAGATCGAGATGCCTTTTAATTAGGATACAAATGGGTAATTAGGTTCACTATGTCCATTTCTCACAAATCAATTAAATTCACTATTGTTTCTTCACTCTGACTTGTGATGTTAACGAACTTGTTACTGAAAGCTGGCTGTTCTACAGAAGTGAAACAAAAGCCCTGGACATTCGCTCAGAGACGTCAATGGGAAGATTTGAGACTTTTCCGATCTGACAAAAACAACTCACATAAATGCGAGACTGTCCTATCCACCTGAGTCCAAATGCCTCATTAGCATTCGATAAGATGAGTTAAGACCTGAATTTGACATCAGACCAGACATTCTGGTTTCCTCCACTGGATTATCTGATTACCTGCCCTTCCCGCCGGAAAATGCCAATGGAAATCCACCACACTGTCTCGGGGATTCTCAAACTAGGAGGAAAGGAGCCTTACAGCAACAACCTCTGTGTAACGAGCGACAACTCCTATAACCAGCTTAAGGACCCACCCGTTTGCGATGACAATCGTGTGTTTCTACACACACAAAAAAATGAAGTGGCCATCCCGATCCCCTTATAGATCGCATACCCGGGGGGTGGGGTGGGAGGGCGTGGTAAAGGGGGTTATGAATTGCAAAAAGATGAGGGAGAAGAAGAAGAAGAACAACAACAACAACATCAATGACAACAATAACAATGGCAACAACAACAAAGCGCAGAAAATTAAAAAACCAAATCACATAACACACCCGGTTATTTGTAATCATTTACATAGCAGGTGTTATAGTTATCACTAGTATCATTTAACGTAAACATTGGTCTACATGTAATTGTGCACAATTGAGGCTGTCCGTCTGATCGCTATTCAACAAACAAACAAATGGACACGTTCATGTCTTCATTTTTCGTTTCTTGTGATAACAATCCCATAACGCCGGAATGGCCTTCAACACCAAACAATTATGACGGACTCCTCCTCTGACCATTTCCGCAAACACAAACTCTAGTGATAATTTATTGACCAGTGTGTAATACCAACTGCCAATGTTGTACTTACATGTTGCACCTACTCCATATTCCCATGCCGTCTCACACCACCAGTTAACATGTTGAGACATCTTCAGTACTCCCTGGTGTATCTCCAACCAGCCATAAATTCGCCAAAAACGTGTGGATAAGGCCATTTCCTTGTCGCCCTAATGCCACTATACTAGCATATTGTCTACTTCACACCATTATTCTTTACGCTGCGTTTCCTTACGCCCCCCCCCCCCCACCCCCACCCATTCCTGCGTTCTTTATTTACTCTTTCTTCCCTTTTTGCTGAAGGTATTTCTTTCTCTCTCTCTATATATATATATGTATATATCTCCCCTTCCCTTTCTCTTTCTTTCTCTCTCCCTTTCCCTTTCTTTCTCTCTCCCCTCTTCCCCTCTCTTTATCTCTTTCTTTCGTTCTCTTTCTCTGAATCTCCACCCCTCCTTCTCTACCTGCCTGTCTACCTCTCTGTCTCTCTCTCTCTCCCACCTGAGATCTCCCTACCATCATTTCCAACACGATCTCATTCACAATCATTTTTCTCAAGCACTTGCTGATCTTACTTTCTCTCTTCTGTCGCTCTGAAAAATTCCAGACAACATTGATCTCGTGTGAAAACATTCGATCCCATCTTCGTTACTCAGCCTTCCTTGCAATTAGCCCCTTCTGTCTAACAAACATGTCAGTGTCACAGATAGACCGAGATGGGATGCACAAATTAATGGCTGGGTGCATGAATGGGTTGAATCTTTTGATTCTTAAATAAGAATAAGAAGAAGAATAACGGAGATCATTTATATAACGCCCAATCCCCCCCCCCCCCCAAAAAAAACATCTCCAGGCGCTTTACAGAAAATCTTGTTCTCTCCATCTGCTACTCATCCTCTCTCTCTATCTCTATCTCTCTCTCTCTCTCTCTCATACACTATCTATTGCATACACACGTATGCTGGACATACATTCGCACACATATAACATAGGCACCTAGGGATAAAAATTAAACAATAAAACAGCAAAAAAACAAAATGAATTGAGAAAGAAATGGATTGGGAATGAAACTTCAGAACTGAAAATGTTTTTGGAAAAGGTCAAGACCAGTTTTGAATTTTGACTTGGTATATATATATATACCTCTCGCACTGATTTCGGCAGCGAGTTCCAGATACGTGGTGCACAGTGTGGAAATGCTCTGCCTCCTAGTTTCTCTGACTTGCAGTTCAAAACCTTAAGAACGCCCATATCGCTTGATCATAAAGATTGAGATGGTGAGTAGGGCCCAATCAAAGTGGAAAGGTATGACGGTGCAGTTTTGTTTACGCCCTTATAGCACAGTTCTGCTATTTTCTACTGGATTCGCAAAACCTGGCGGATTCCGACATCATGAAATGAGTTCTTATGTATTTAGATGTGGTAGTAAACCGCAAATCGCCCCAACAACGCACTCTAGCAAGATATGTACCGTGTGCCACTAAGGCTCATGCCATGTTACTTCATTTGTCATGCCTGTCATTAAAGTATGACATGTTCAGGGAATAATACGTAAGATGGGTCTGTGTGGTCTGAATTACGAAAATTAATTTCCTTGTGTGATAATGAAGTGATTCTTATCTTGTCTTGTGTAAAATGAAATAAAATAAAATAAAATAAAAATAAAAATAAATTAAATCAAAATTAAATTAAATGAATAAAATCATATTAAATTAAAAATAAAATAGAATAAACAGCGCAATGGTTTCTTGCAAATATTTCTTCACAGAAAAGATTTTTTAAAAAAACTGCATCGAGCATTTTCACTCTGGCAGATATCATGAATCTTTTATGTAGAATGTATACAGTGAGCTCCTTAGGTTAAGCTCTATGAAAATGAATTTCCTTAAGGGATAACAAAAGTGGTTCCTATCTTATCTTGTCTTGTATTATTGTGAACATCGTCCCTTGAATTGTATGCTTTTCATTTTCGTCACATTTATGAAACCAGCGAGCTCTAACTCAAGTGCATGAAACTCATCGAATATTCACGAAGCTTTCATTCAATGCTCATATTATTATCTTTCCTCCTTTCACAACCGGAAACGGAATCCAAGAAACTCCGGCACCTTCATTCTGCTGGCCACTGACGCTCTACACAAGACAGGCACGAGAGTTGTGTAAACAGTTTCCTGTCCATGAAATCTAGTTATTTGACGAGAAGAGCAGGGTTTTTTATGAGGCGAGTGTATCACATGAAAAGACATGAATAGATTCCACAAGGATGCAACCTTGGGCTGAGGCATTTAAAACACAGGCATCTGGCATGCCGGTCAATACCGAAGATGTGTTCAAGATAGAGCTTTCACTTTCACAAAAGGAAAGGAAACTGTCCTTCAGTAATTCTGTCGTTGAACAAGAGTTAAAGAAAAATCGCACAAAAGAAATAAGGATGAATACATCGTCATTACTTTGTGCCTTGCCGGTAGAAATTCACGTATACCCCAACTTCCCCCAATCCTCAAACACATCCTTATACTCGGCATTAATATCAGTTCGGTTTGACCCTGAGTTTGGATTTTGCTCTCACAAAACTGTCATTCCGCATTCTCTTTCTGGTTAAAATTATCAGGTCTTGTATATTTATTAATGTTGGATGATAATGCCCAATGAATTTTGGACTGACGTTTACAATAGTCTCTGAACTCTTTGTAATCCCTCCTGTTTCCTTTAATTAATAGAGAGGGGGGAGAGGAAGAGAGACAGAGTGCAAGAAAGAGAGAGTGAGAGATGGTAAAGAAAGAAAGCAAGAAAGAAAGAAAGAAAGAAAGAAAGAAAGAAAGAAAGAAAGAAAGAAAGAAAGAAAGAAAGAAAGAAAGAAAGAAAGAAAGAAAAAAGAAAGAAAGAAAGAAAGAAAGAAAGACAGAAAGAAAGAAAGAAAGAAAGAAAAAGAAAGAAAGAAAGAGAAAGAGAGAAAGGAACTGATCTAATCTGGGACAATTGGGCAGATGAAGTATTTGTACGAATGTACCATTTCGATTCAATAATACATGTACCTGCGTACAATCGGTCACTGCCTGATTTCCCTGCCCAGTGACCAAAGCGTGGGCTCGCTGTATTCTATTCAGAATCGATCATATTTATGTATGCCGGGCTAATTACCTGTATAATGTTGCTCTGGTGGCTCAGTAACCCAGATTGGAGGGGCACTGTGATGGCATTCCAACAAAGAAACCGGGCCACCGTTATTTCCTCCAAAACATAAATGTATCCTAACATCTCTGGTAATTCTCTAAATAAGATGACACTGGGGACAAATTTACCCGGGCAATATGGAAAAATATGAAAAGAGATTCACAACGAACACACACGATATCACGTATTACGACAAAATCCGGGGCCCATACAAACGCTACATGGTATGGCCCAGATGCAATGAAACATTTCTCCTGGCCCCCTGCTCTATTCTTTGTTCAATTAACATTGGGCTGCCATTATCCGCAAACATTATCAGCGGATACTACCCAGGTTTATTCGCCAACAATATCGGCCCAGGCTTTTTCCGACAGTACTGGTGTTGACTAAAGATTTATTCCCTATTATTGTTAGTTGAATTTAAAAAAAACAAAAAAAAACAGATTGATTTCAAATAAAAAAGAATTATTTAAAAAAAAAACAAAAAAAACATTGATTCCAAATAAAAAAGAATTATTTCAAAAAAAAAAAAAAAAAAAAGTACCCGCCTGAGAATCGAACCACGGTCATCCGATTGACACGCAAAGATGCTAACCACTACGCTATTGCGGACCCCGTGTAATTGTGAAGAAATTTTTTTACAAAATAAACATCACTAAAACCAATTATCGGCGGATAGACACTCCGTTATCATTGTGCGATAACCAAAAGAACTTATTGGTCGTACTTAATTATAACCAAGATAGAAAGATGTGTGTATTTCTTTTAATAATGTGATCTTAAATGTGTGAATTTGACCTATCTTTGTGCATACGGTCTTTCTCCTTAAATACAGTAGGATTGCACACTGAGTCAAGTCTCATTTGCTTTGGTTTTAGTGTAAGACGTGTGGACCATAAAGTGAAACAGGCACAAAACAGACTTAGATCTACCTCAGCGCCCGGCGGGCCTTACGCCGAGTCTGCCCTCCATTCTATGGACCAAGGATTTAAAGGGGACCTCGTGCACTACTGGAAGAATTCCGTTTCTCTAGTTGATTGAAACGAATTTCACTTGTGGGTAAAAACCGAGGCAAAACAGAATTGGCCTCCATCACCTCTAACCTTACACAGTGTGGTCGCAGTGACCTCTCGACCACGTATTTTTATTTCTTATTGAATTGGCAAAAAAAACAAAAAAAACATCAATGATTTAATAACACGACATAATGCACATCCGTGATAATGGTCTGTCTTGTCTTTTTCCTCCATTGGGAACAAGAACAGGGGAACAACACTATTAGTGTTGCATTCCGGGTGATTTTTTATTTGTTGTTTTTTTTTTCTCCTGTTTTGTCTTGCTTTTGCATCTCTGTTTTATTTTTAGTTTGGTTTGTTGCACTTTCCTGTTATTTATTTTGGTTTGCCATGTTTTGCTTTATTTAATGTTTTATTTTTGGTTCGTTTGCCAAGCTTTGCTTTGTTTTATTTGGGTTTGTTTGGTTTAGCTTTTTTTTTTTTCACCTCCGGTTTGCGCTTCACCGTTTTCCTCTCCCTCTCTCTCTCTATTCCTAACTTTTCTGTTCCTCGCAAGTTTTCATTTTTCCTCACCTCCTCTTTTTCTTCAGGCACCTGAGATTCAAATCTCTTGACATTACCTACTCTGTTTATTCCTGCATTCATTCTGTGTCCACCCATGTGTTCGTTCTGTCTCATTTCATTCTTCACTATATCCGTGTTTTTCACGTGTATCCCACTCCTTCTTTCCTCCTTTCCGCTTCAACCCTCACCCGCATCAGACAGGCTTTAATTACAAAGAGGAGACGTCAATCACCGACTGCCTTGTCATTTGGAGTGTTTTGATTGGTCCATTCAAGTACGTGCTGCCAGGGTTCTTGGGACGGCTCGGAGATGTCATTAATGTCACCGCACTGAAAGCACTGAAAACTGGGACTCACTCTCTCTCCCTCTCTCTCTCTTTTTCTCTCTCTCTCTCTCTCTCTCTCTCTCTCTCTCTCTCTCTCTCTCCCTCTCTCTCTGTCCACCCTCTTGTAACCATCAGTTTTCTCCGACCTAAAGTTGCCACTTGTATTGTAACGAATCAAAAGAAAAAGACTGCCAAAAAAAAAAAAAAAACTCTTTACTCATATATTCCCTTCCCCGCCAAAAAGAAAAATTGATTACGAAAGTAATACACAAATATGAATGACGTAAAAAAATACTAACAGATCGACCCACAAGTGACTGAAAAAAAGTGCCCTGTTACAACTATGACCGTGACATATAATTATGTTACGACAACCCATGACTCCCAGAATTGTATCTCAACGATTTTGTTCGAAACATACAATGAGGTTAATTTAACTTCAGAAATTTACCGTTGGCCTGACTAGCCCGAAAGTACTGCCCAATTATAAGCGTTTCTACTTCAAATGACAATGCTGATGATTCAATGTATACAATTCATAGTATGTCTGTTGGCATTTTGGCGTCTTTTACCAAATAGAAAGTAACGTTCGATTTTTGGTTTTTATCATCATAAGGAGATATAAATAACTGTGTCTTCTACTCGTGCATGTATATCATAAAGGAAAAAAATTAATTCCTGGAAAAATCTTGGGAGTGTGAGATCTTCTGAGGAAAACGCTCACCGTGCAAATGTTTCTGATTTTACGGTTCATGGCGCACTGACCCAAATCTGCTTTGGCTCAGCTGTGGGGCGCAAAACCCGTGCCTAAAACCTTAAAAATGCAGAATGTTTTGCGATGTTGAACTATTATGAATGAACTACACTACTGGAATACAAAAACAACCAAATTTATAAAACAGATCATCGTGTGCAGAAGTGTTTCAAAAGGGCCACCACACTACTCCATACTGTACAGTATCACTCTGTTTTATATTTCTTGAACACAATAATAAGGCCGAACCAAAAACCTCCCTTCCAGTAAAATCCACTAAAAAGTAGACAATTTTTATCCCAGATCATGACTCCCGTCTTGAATCTATCAATATTCAAAACATCATCCGATCTGGCACATTCTAGACGCTAGCATTCGACCCTGATTGACGCTGGGTGCTCAATACTGGTGGCTGGTTTCAGGCAAACTCGGCCTTCCTTGAAAGTGGTGAAAGGCGGGCACCAGACACATAAACAACAAATGGAAAAAGGAAGTACGCCGTTTAATGGAGTATTCTCATTCACGTCGTAAGGCAATCCGCTCTTTAAGCTCTTTTTGATGCGGCCGGTCCACCGTTTCCAACTCCTTTTTTCCCGGAAAACAAACAAAAGAACAAGAGTAAAATGTTTCCCAATCCTCCCTTATCTTTTCATTTTTGGGCGAAGAAATCCGTACAAATCACCAGATAAACCTTTTCAAGACGGTCCCCATTCTATTCACTCCTCCAACCGCCTCAACGCCACTGGAAAGACTGGTGACTGTCTAAATATTATTCTCGTGTCCGTCCATACTAAATGCCTAATATCGAAGTCGTTGTTGATGACAATACAAAACCAAGCACGAGAACTGTATCCTGAGACGCCTTTGGTCATTAACAGAACTTTTCGCCATGGTCACGGGACAAAAAGGACCACGCGAGGACCACACTAGAAACTTCTAAGAGTTGACACTCACTGTCTTCTGAAAGTAACTGATCAGAAAATCCAGTGAATCGATATAAAGCCCTCACATCATAAAGAGACTATAGCCTTCATCCTCCCCTCTCCCCTTTTAAACCTGAAAAGGAAAAGGTTGCTTTTAGTGGCTGGTACAGAGAAGATGAGAACGATATTGAGCGGCTCTTGTACTAGAGCCAGGGGAAAGTTTAAAAAGCTTGAGACGAAAAACGTTTTGTCTCCTCGGGATGTTGACAAATCACTGAATATAGTAATAGTAGTTCTGTTCAAGACTTAGCTCCTACGCTGACTTCTGTTTGGATCCGGCACAAAAGCATGAACAGACAGGGGTTGAATACTAGACAAAAATAGGGATTCAGAAGTAAGCGGATTGCAATGCCGGTCTTTGTTTTGTTATTGTTAATATGTTTTGTATTGTTGTTTTTTTCCAATACATGATGTTCCGCAAAGTCAGGTAGTTTAGGATGTCAATTCCATAGACGTGTAAACAAAGGGCTACTGAGATTCTTACAAAATTTGAAAGCTACTTTTGAGTATGGATTTTTAAAGATCTATAAATTTCTACAAACTACAAATTTTCTCCTCCACCCCAGATGAAAAGAAAAGAAAAAAACAAACTGTATGCAATACTACTCCCTGGCAGAAACCTATCACATTTCCCGTTTCTCAAAGCTTAACTTACCCACCATTTTTTGCCGAGTTCTATTCTAAGACATCAGAATTTGATCACTGAAACCTGAACTGCTTCGACCTTTAATTGTTTTCCCGCGTTAGCAGCTGCCTTTATGCCTTCAAATGACAGTGGCATAATTATGCTTCCAAATAAACGATTCGACGGTGCTTTTTGTTGTAGTCCCAGAAATAGGAATAAAAATAATTGGGGCAAGGGAGAAGTTGGTTTCCGTAAAAATGATCGTTTCTCAGAAGTTATTGCTTTGTAACCAGAGTTGTTTGAGTAACCCACTGTCATATTCACGACCCTTGGAACGGCAAACACATATAAAATGCACAGTTTATTATGTACCATTACTGCTTTTCAAAGCCCTACAGGAACGACCGGACTCAAATTTTTTCTCAAGCGTAGATGTTTCCTCCTTTTGTGAGGAACGTAACTGAGGGAAAACGCAGAATACGACCTACAATGACAATGTTTAGCTAAATCATATAATAAATGTCCTCGACAATTCGTTTTTTCCGCCTTTTCGCAGACGGTTTCTGAATGTTCCAATCCGCCAAAGTTCGGCCTTACTGCAACCGTTCCATAACTCTATTTTCTCATGCTCCTCGAACATGTGCATTCTATACAAAAGGCCAGCACACATCACATGTAAAAGCTGAGCTAATATTAGCATTGATAACAATGAAGAGAATATGCTGACTATGGAAAGCCGGGATATTCTCGGTCAGTCAGTGATTTCTAATCCTGTCTTGCTGTGGGCGGTAGTTGAAGTAAACAGAGAAGAGGATACTGGAATATCGATTCAAGAGAAAATGCCACCACGTAAAGCTGTTTTATTCCACATACCAGGAAAGAATGATAATGGTGATAATGTCATTTTGTTTTGTTAAACAGTTGATTCTCAAGCACTCTTTTCTATGTGGGTCTTTCTCTTCCACAGCTTTCCGTGAATACCGTATTGAAGACACTACCCCAGTCTTACACAATAACGGGACAGTTCCACATGGCTTGACCACCCAGTCAAGATCCCCTACAAACTATATCCGGGTCCCTAACTCTAAACCTATTCTTATCCCGTATCCTTTCAACCAAAAAAACAATTATTTAGAATTCTTGGGGATAAGGATAGGGTTATGGATATATTTAGGCAATTTTCGGGTATCTTGAAGGGGTGGTCGGGACGTATGGAACTCTTTCCCACAATACAGTCTGAACGCATCCGCTTCATTGGGCATTCTGTGTTTTTGTTAATGTTGCTGTCGCTCCAACGTGTTTTGCTGCTGTTGTTCTTCTACGTGATGATCGTTATGGTAATGTTGCTGCTACTGTTAGTAATGACAGTTGTTTTTACACTGGTATTCTCGTTGTTGTTTCTGCTGCTGCACTAAATCACTCAATAATTTACAGTCGCCATTTACCACTGTGATGTGTCGCAGACAATAAACCATTCTAAGTTCAGTGCATTGTTAGCAAAATCAAACCTCGTTTCAAGGGGGCCATTACTTGAACACCTACAGCGGCCTGTCTTGGCGCTTTGCTTTCCCACTATACTATAAGCATGGCAATGTACAAGACTTAAATGCTTCATACCGTGAAATCTATCACTTAGCACTTCACAAAATACTTGATACTCCTCAACATTAGAACAGCTTTTCCTATGATGGATCTCGACTGGTTGTAGGACTGATCAATACTGGCTTTGTCTGCCCAATGAAGCTTAATCCACATCCCTATTTCTGGATCACCTTAATAATAGCTTTTTGTCTTCATCTCGTATTTCACCGGAGAAGTCCATTCTGGTAAAAATTTCATTAAGCCTCTTTCCGCCCACACAAAACTACTGTCATTAGCCCGCAGTCCTTCCGGGCTGACATGTAACTTTCGACCAATCAGAGGGCAGGCTTATAATAGGAACCTTTGTTGTTGTTGTTGTTCGTTTCGTTTTTAAACTATACCAAAAGGATATCTTTCAACAGAAACCGTACATTAGCAAGGATCATAGTGCCATGTTGAATCTGCATGCCAGAGGACTACATGCCAGGTGAACAAAAGGAGCAAGTTGACATCCTGGCTACAGTTGCTGGCCACGCCCACAGACCTACGACTGAAGCAACAAAGAAAGGAGTATTGGTCTACTGGTGAGACAGACTTGTTTTAGTCTCACTCGTGCACCAGTTCCCGTATAAATCCACAGACTACATCTCACACTAAAGCCGAGACAAAACAGACTTGACTCAGTGCGCCATTGGCCTTGCATTGGGCAACGGAAGGCCCAAGACGCACAAATCGTTACAGTGTAAACCCCATATTTGTCAACAAAAATGACTCTTCCATCACACAACACACAGCGACAGCGATGAACTATCTGCTGATTGCATTACAGATTTCAAACAATCCATCAATTTGTCCGGGTTAGGCCATCATTTACATTTCAAGTACTCACTGACCTTGTTTCGCACAACTTACACTTCCAATAGTGGTTACCACTGGTGTTTGGTGGTCAAAATCTACATTTCAAGTGGCCATTAACAACTGTGGAGAATTCCCCTGGGAAAATATCCCGATGTTCAATGAGTGTAACTTTGTTACTGACCTACATTTTTAGCCGGGTGAGTTGAAGTGTGGATAAAATAGTTTCTTAATTGAAGGTGACAAGCGACATTTTGCCACCACCACAACTAAAGTAGCAAAACAACTCGTTACAAGGTTTCAGGAGAAACTCAACAAACGATTGCGTATTTTCTATCATGGTGCTGGGTGGGGCAACTTAAAATAGCCGAGTTGGATTAAAAGAAGGCCACTGAATCAAATACTCGCATTTCAAAGGAATTTAGACATCATAGTCCATACACAGAGTACACGTGTTTTTCTTTCTTTGTTAAATTATTCAACTGCACAATCATGTACGCCACATAAAATAACATTGTGTCAAAACGTCACGACGACACGCGGCTTAGTAGCTTCAGTAGGCTTTGAACAACATCATGATAATTCTCTCTATTTTTAATACACACTGTAGTGAATTAATTATGATTCCATCACCCAGCACAGATTATAAGTCGTTTACCTCGACCTCGTTTGCAATTACTCTTGCCTTTCATCTGTTGCTCCTAATTGTATCATTATAGGTTATGCCTCTAGTACATTACGTCAACTCATATTCTTGTTCGTAATTCCATCTGTAGATGGAGATCAGTGGTTCTAAACTTTTAGAATATGTCTCTTTGGTGAGCCCTGATTAAGCGTGGAGTGTCAGCACATGAGAAGCAACGTGTGGAAGTCACTGTACAGAAGAGGCAGTATGGGAAAGCCAGAGCTAGAACAGCTTAATTCATCCTGCTTAATTTTCAAAAAACCTTCAATTGAATTCTTAGAAGTCGGACAGAATAGCGTTTATGTGCGGACGTGCAACTGTGACACTTCATAATTATGTTTATACTAAGGCCTACGCGAACACATTCAGCTTGGCCATGTCGCAGTTGCGACACATTTTTTTATGTAGATGAATGAACAGACATGAGCACACATGCACCACTCGGAGTCGTTACCGAGTCAAAGGGAATATGAAACTAAGAGAGTACAGCAATACGACAGCGAGTTTCACGTGTGCGCCTAGCCGAACACGTACATTAACTGAAGGAGCAGCACTGGTCGGGGCCCAATCCCTGTGGTGTGCATTATTCAATGGCCTTGGTGTTTTTCTCCTGAAATCCCAAATGTTCTCAAGCTTGAGAACTCCTGGTGTAGACGAATGTGCGTGAAAGTGTCATTATTCTCCCATGCGGAGTAAATATAACACCGCATTAATGAAGCCACATAATTTCTTGGAAATCAGCCCGCGTTTGCCATTAGTAATTACCAGTCACTTGAGTCACCCTTTTCTGTGGGCACTAAGTCTTGCTTCGTGTAATTCACTCTTTCAAAGTTCTGCTTGCTTATTGGCCAAACTGGAGTCATATGAATGTATTTCGATGCCTTAGTCTGACAGCACAGCAGGAAAATACCCCTTCATCACAACCCACTCTCTCTCTCTCTTTCTTTATGATCATCTCGGAAGTCTTATTCTTGCGCCTCTTCTGCCACTACCTATTTAATTTGAGACTTGGAAACCAATAATCAAGTTTAAGGTCCAATAAAAATGAAGAGTTTCTGTGGTATAGTAATAACTCACTTCATCTGACTCAATTCCTACTGGAGGAACCAAATATACATCAAAAGCGAGTCAAAGCGACCAGACGCTTTAGGTGATCTTTGAAAATTACATCTTTTGACAGCGCGGCCGGAGACAACTTCATATTTTTTCCCTTTTAGAATGTAAAAGAACCTTTAAAAAATGGGAGACTGGAACTATCGCATATCGTCGGGGCATAGGCCCTACCACTACATCTCTCTTTGCCCCCCCCCCCTCCCCCCGTGTTTTTGGTGGTGGTGTTATTGTATTTTCTAATCCCGCCAAGACGGCCGTCCATCTCTCCCCACCCCCCACCCCAATCTACTTACTACCCACGCAAATTAGAACGTAATATTCAACATGATGGAAATGGTCCGTATACGGTTGGACGCGATTTGGGGGTTCCGTATACGAAAAGATTCAATACTCTACCCAGTACGTGGCTGTTTGTATCTTTTCTGTTGTCAAATCACGAGGAATACGCCACAAGATTTCCTCTCAAAGCCCCTTCCTTTCCCTTGCAAGACATGGGGCGGATTCAAGTCAACTGCATCTCTCCAGAAAATAAAGGAAAAATGTGGCTCGGACTGCCATCGGTGCAATGACACACTGATAAGAGCATGACATTTAAGTGCCGTGAGGTCCCAGGTGTGAAACAGGCTGTCTTGACAGGGTCTATTCTAAGGGTAGCCACACAAAGGCCACCGAATTCGGTCACCGAGCCACTAGGCGCTTTGGGTAAGAAGAATTGCACTACATAAACGGATCGAATCTAGGTGGGCTCTGTGTGCAGTTGTTGAAATTATATAGTGCAATTCTTCTCACCTAAAGCGCCTAGTGGCTCGGTGACCGAATTCGGTGGCCTTTGTGTGGCTACCCTAACGTAACACATTTCTGGCGGTGTTTTGAAAGCATTCACTCGCAAGTGGGCTAACAGAACCCAGGCCTGGTAGCTGATATAGCCTCATTGTGCTCCGCCTCCTTCCCCCCGGTCAACCACCCACACACGCACACACAATGCTCTGTCTGCCTTTTATTGTGCTGTATGACTAAAAGGCCATCCACTTTACACAACATAATTATACAAATTATGTGCTCATGATATGTATACCTAATTAAAAGACTGGCGTTATTCCTTACTGTCTACGTCACCCCCCAAGAATGAAATGTCGCCACTCAAGGAAATTCCCGGTCACCAGAACGGAGCGCCAAACCCGAGACACGGAATAAGCCAAACGCCCTTGTTTCTAGTGTGACTCGGCGTTGTTCTAATTAGATACTTTAATGGATACAGTGACTGACGAACAAAGAACGAATCGAGGAAGACTGACCCGCTAATTTTCAGTGACTTTATTTCCGTACCGCAATTCTATGAGAAATCTAAGAACTGCTTTCTGGCATCCTGTGTTCACTTGAATTTAAGTGCTTGTTCTACACACACAACAGGCCAACTGGCATAGCCTTTGCCTGGTAAGCGGTGGCTCCCGGCCCCATTCTCAATCCGGTTTTCCAAAATCCCTTTCTGGTGTTTCGTCTCTTTATTCTCATTTTTAGACCTGTTTAAGACATTTCCAGAGAATTTTAGCTATACAGTCTGTCATCCAGAATTTTGCAGAAGCTGATGGGAATACAGATAATACTATTTCGTTTTCGAAGAAGTAGAGTGGTGGTTTGGTTAGTCCCCGTGAAAAAGAAGCGCCATAGAGAAAGAGTATGGTCACCAATACTTAGGTCATCATGTTGTCATAGAACTCTTTACTGTGTCATGAACTCAGACAATACTGACGTGTTGCAGGAAAAGGACCGCTTGCGTCAATCTAGGTCAAATTCACTTTTTCATGTCATTATTTTATGGAATGAAATAAGCTCGAGCTATTGATCTGAATCTAACAATATTCTACAACTAACGTTTTCTTTTGGACATCACAAAATTGAAATTGGCAAGGTGTGAAGCGGTGCGCAACGCAAAAATTTTTTTCGCATCCTCCGTAAACAAAATTGTGTCTTAGGTATACCGTATTTTTTCCATAGCATTCCAGTAAAACTAAATACCTTTGAACACGCCTAGAACACCACCCCTCCTCCGTACGCTCTCCACTGGGTCTCCTCGATAAAACACTGCCCCCTTCCTTCTTGTTTGTCCTACCTCCACTTTCTGAAAAGGAAGTGGCAATTTTCACGACATGTCGTGGAAATCGCCTCCGTGAAGTTTTCCACGACATGTCGTGGAAATGGCCTTGGTGAAGTTTTTCACGACGTTTCACGACTTAATACAGCTACCCCAGCCCCTTTTCGCCTGATTAGTCAGTCTGACTACCGCCCAATTGATACAAACTGACTAGACCCTCACGCCCCCCAGGTTCCGACCTCCGCCATTTTGAGTCAGAAAACGGTAAGCTCTGATTGGATGAAAAACGTGTCGTGAAAAAATCTCTCCACGCTTTTTCCACGATATGTCGTGTGCCTAGACACTTCGTTCTGAAAAACAGGAAATCTTTTTACTTTTAGTGTGTAGAAGTAAAGCACATGCACACATTGACACTTGTTTAAAAGGTGCCGTGGCAGTTATCAAGCTGTTGCACAGTTCCGATTTATTCCAACTCCTTAACATAATAACTAACGCCGCAGACGTTTAACATGGAATTTCTCAGTTGTGCAAAAAGTGGAGTTGGCACAAAAAAGAACTGAGGTCTCTACAATCATGTTAATCCTAAGATATAACGATTCAAGACGGGACAGAACAAGAACACGCTCAGATCTCCAACTGCCGACTTCAAACACGTGAGTTGCCTTCAATGTGAGCACTGAGTGACCCAGGCGATACTTTGGCGCGAGCAAACAAAGCTGAAAGTCTGTTAGGCAAGCGACGTTTTGAAGCGATCAATGTACGTGACGACGACAATGAAAGAGATTATCAACAGCTGTTTAACTCCAGTTTTGCTGAGGTCCACATATTTTATGGCAAGGTTTATAGACATTGATACTGCACCTGTAATTAAATAATAATAATAATAGTTAAAATATGACATAAGCCTAAAGCTGTGTTTTCATGTGTACAAAGACGGAAACGTCAAAAATCCTTCAAGTAGTGAAACAGAAAGAATGTTTTCATGGGAACAGGAACTTTTTCTCTTTAGTACTTCATGGACTTTGCCATTCAAGTTTCCGTTTCCGTGTCGAAAACACAGCTTAATCTTTTGTCAGCCTGCAAGAAAAGCCGCTGGCTCAATAATTAGGCCCTTCCGTCAGTAAAATGTCTTACCATTCGGTGTAGTGCATGGTGATAATTGTAATCAAAGTAACTGAAATACGCCATAACCTTTTGCAAGTAAAGTCTTCGTAAGATCTCGAGCCAACCCAGTGACACGCAATGGTTTTACCTAAGACCTTCACCCTCATTTCCACTCTCTTCCCGATGCGCTGTATTCGGTTACTTGGCATAAAGTCTTTTTTCCCAGCTGTCTTCAGACTTACTATTCTACTTAGACAGAATGTGCCCAATCAAGATTCAATCTGTACGAATTAAAGTCTCTTTCATTTGCTCCAGATTACTTCTTTTATTTACTTCACTGGATGGATTGTGACATTCGGCGGATCCGTTCTAGTTTATCTCAGCACTCCATCCATCACTCTTCAAGACGTGTTCGTTATTCTCCTACCATTTACACCCCAACAGAGGGGATCAAGACTCTCCGCCTGTGGAGTATGTTCATTACTCTTTCCCTGTAACAAACTCCCTCCGAATAATAATTATCTTCATAAAACTGAAACAGTATCTTGTTTCTCCCCACTTCATGGACTTCTACGTGAGAGACGGAAGGAACAGTTTTCTAAAGATTTCATTTACTGTGTTAATACGCACAGCCGTCCTCTACTCAGTATTTGTACATCTGTCTGATGTAAGTGTGCCTGCTGTGGGAGAGGGAGGAGGGGGGGGGGGGGTTGTTTGACATTGTGTGTATGTGTCTGAAGTAAATTATGTATGTAGTGTACGCGTGTGCGAGTGGATCTGGCGAAATCGGGTTTAAGGTGAAAAACCAAATTCCTGAGAAAATCCCTCCAAAGGGGAAAAAATTTCATATGAAAATTGAGACTTACTTACAAAATGAAAGAGTCGCCATTTGTCTCCATCTCGTTAAATACTTTGGTTGAAAACCTCTTATAAATAGTTTATTTTGAGTTTTTAAAGACGTATAAACAAAAAATTCATCTTAAGACCGATTTCACCACATCCACTCACATTGTAATAATTTGTGTCTGGATATCCTATGTTAAAAAAAACAAAATCTCTAGATTTCTATTGTTCTTTGAATTTCTTCATTGGAATTTCCCACTGAATATTTTCTTTTTGTCCCAGGCAATTATCCCGTTTCATCTCAAAAACCTCTCTTTTTTCATGATTCCATTCTCATACAAAACAAGAATAGGATGAGAGCACCTAACGATGTCAATACTGCCTCGGGTCTCTTCGTTAAATTGTACGTCCCACGCAAAATCCTCTATCTTGGGCTGGCTGACAGTGAGCTAGCTACAATGACTGTGGAGCCTTTCATCCTGATTTGTTAACGGCACATTAAATGCCAATAAGACTGACAGGAGATCACTGCTGCAACACTTAGTCTGGTTTCAAATCCGCCTCATTCAAAGGGTGTGATTAAAACTGGACATTTTCCAATGATAATATCGCCAAGTTATATTCGGGTATTTGCCATATTGTTGTAAAATTATGTATTTTTGCCTTTTCACTGAAACGGGGACTGAGGTTTGGTCAGCAAAACTGGCTAAAACATTACCACAAACACATGTCTCGGAACATTTTTAACCGATTGGAATGACACTTACACCTACTGAAATCAGGAGCGAGAGAGTCACGTTCGTGACAAAATCTCAAAATCGGCAAAGAGTGGCGTATAACAATATGGCAAATATTCCTTCTTATCTTTCCATCATAATTTCTAATCATACTTTGAAAACCTGATTTCTCGTGTCTTTACATAAGGTAGAGAAAGATCTCCTTGTCCAAAATCACATTCGCGATTCTGACGCAATCTTAAATCCTTTTATTCCAAAATCCATATTCATTTATTCCATTTTGTTGTAATGGAATACGCAACACGCCAATTCATTCCTGCAGACCAGTTCACGGTGTGCTACACGCGAATCCAGATGTCTTCTTATTTACTTTGTGTGTGGTAGTGTGTCTACGCATCTATTTACAATGCACGCCAATGCATGTGGTTGTAATGATGATGATGATGATGATGGAGACGATGATGACATCGGCAACAACGACGGTGATAATGCTGACAACGATGACGATAATCATGGCATGTTCCAGTGGTTGCACGAAACACTGATCAACAAGAGCCTTCCTTCTGCAGCTGTTCATTTTCTCCTCCGTTTTCTGCTGTTGTATTTTTTTTTCTTCATATTACATTTATTTTTAATCCATCAATTCCCATTTTCCTTTGATTACCGTGCCAAACGCCGGAGGAAATCTCTCTCTCTCACTCACACATACACACACACACACACACACTCACACATACACACATACACACCACTCTCTCTCTCTCTCTCATTTTCTCTTTCTCACTTCTCACACAGACACTCACACATTCTCTCTCTCTCTCTCTCCCTCTCCTTTTCTCTCTCTCACTCAACATACACACACACGCTCACACATTCCTTCTCTCTCTCTCTCTCAGATTTTAATGCTGAAAATGATGATAATGCTGACCTTCAGGTGCCAAAAACAATCACGAAAGATAACGATGGATTCTGGTCACAATAACCTGACGCAAATCTTCCTGCTCGACACTGTCCATTAGGTTTAATAATGACCTGGGGGGCAAAAAGCATCAAAACCCACAATTGACCATCAATAAAGACATGCTTGAAATCTTGTTTACAATTACAGGACAATCTCATTTCCCGCTCATCTTCAGTTGTTGGTTTTTGTGTGTGCTGATAGCTGCAGTAGAGATTGACTTTCCAGCCAAGGTCAACGTAGGCGAGGTGGGAGGGAGGGAGAGAGAGAGAGGCGGGGGAAGGAGGAGAGAAAGAGAAAGAGAGAGACAAAGAGAGAGAAAGAGAGAGAGAGACCGGTTATTAACTTAATGAGGGTATTGACAAATGCAATACTATGTGTGGGTAGGAGTTGGTGAGGGCATTTTAAAGTGAGGGGGAAGAAAGGATGAAATACTATTAGACAGGCCATTAGTCCCAAATGCCAGGAAACGAAATTCACAAATTAGAAAGGATATTATTTAAACAGAGGATACAGTAATAAAGTCTTTATTTATACGGACCTTGACATGGCAGCGAGAAAGGCAAAGTATATGACGCAGTGAACGAGAAGTTTATAAGACAAATATATATTTCCCAGAGAGAAAATATTATTCAGACACATCATCATACCACAATGGAGCCAGAAGGGTGGACATGTTAGCATCTACAACTCCGTGATGAAGTGACCAAAAAGTATGAAACTGTACAGCCTCAATTTTTGGCGATACATTTCGTAGACACATCCATTTTGGACAAAATTTAGTCTTCATTGTCATATACATACATTTCTTTTCAGTTTGAGCCACGCAAAAAAGAGACGCAATTTCGTCCTAGAAGAATGGAAAAGTATTATCGGGAATTTCGCTGTGATTATGAACCCACGGTTCAACGAACGGCATTTTAGCTAGTTCTTCGTTCTTACGGGTGTAAATTTGTCAACCCTACGGAGCCAATCAAGCGCCATGCAAGGCCCGAGGGGCATGCGCTGTTTTTATAATTCATCTTGAAGTCTCACACAAGCACTATTGTTTTGTTCCATTAACACCAACAAACACTGAAATTATACGCTCTTAGAATATAAAGCCGTGTGACAGCCCCGTCAACATTTTATAAATGACAATCTAGTGTATTATTAATAACTGTGTTATTAGTGCATTGGTAATACAACCAAGTGCGGTATTGCTATTAAATATGGCACGATTTCTCGGTGCTAAGACAAGGGTTTGATTATTAACAGAGCAGGCATGCATTAATATCTAAGGTTAAGTTCGCAAGATGTCAGGCGCGCATCCTTGAGTGTCATAAAACAGTAAGAGCAGTGATACTCAAACGGGAAGCACTGGACTCCCCGAGTAGGTATTTCAAATATGTGAGGAGGAATTTAACCAGGGGCGAGGAATTGGCGACGAATTTCATTCAGAGGAGGAACTGGGACAGAAAGTACAATGTACACTGAGTAGTATACACATCAAATGAAAACCAACATACATAATTAAAAGTGCTCGCAAATTAACTGTACCCCCAAAAACTGCTGCTTCAGACTGAATCCCTTTTGGGACTATTCATTTATTGAGGTCTGAACGGCGTGCCCTTATTAACATGATGCTCGGGTGGCATTTGATATCTATGGCTATTACAGAGTTTATTATAAGTCTTTCAGCAGCCAATTCAGAGGATAATCAGAGGTCCTCTATTGTTACTAAACAGGGTCTCTGGTATAATGGTGGAAAAATTAATAGACGGCAATTAAAAATGGGGCAGTTTGAGTTTAGAGGAAACACGTCGATAAGATAACAGTCTCAGTGGTGCTAGGTAAAAGCAAGACGACAGATCGAATACAAAAGAACAAAAAAGACAGAAAGAAAGAGACTCTGCCAGAAGGATTTGAGGAAGCCTGGGATCGCAAGCGGATACTCTGAGAACCGCCAGAAAAAAAAAAACAACATACTTTCTTCAAACCCAACGCGGCGCCCTGTTTTATGAAGCCAAGTAAGCTCTCTGCACGCAGTTTCATCGACATTTCTTATTTATTCATTGTCTGCACAAGTGCACGTAACGACTTCGACTCAGCGAGCGGGGTTATCGCACTTGTGACAAAAGGATCCGGGTGTGGAAATTGCAGTAAACATACTCTTTGTTCTTTCATGTTATAAGGACTTCAAAGCTGAGTTCAAACGAACACTGGCAAACTGAGCGTATAATAAACAATAACATGCCTTGATCGCAGACTAAATATCGCCAAACTCACCAGCCATGTCATCCTCAACAACATTACTTTCTTTGATTCACTAGCTCATATAATCTGCTGCCGCGGGGGAGCAAATTCATTACGAAGAGCTCGAACACAAATTCAACTCAGAAATTTGGCACTTGCACATGTCTGCGTGTATGAAAAGAGGAGAGAGCTTTATTCCCTTTTACATACAGTGAAATTATCTTACTATAAAAGAAAATAATAATAATTATAAAACGTCCAGATCAAATCGTATATCTCATTCGCTCTTTCAACATTTAAGTCAGCTTTTTTCTTACAGTTATAAAACTAGCCTTTGAAGTCGTTCGCGGCTTGTTCCTGGGATCATATATGAGCAAAAGTACCAATTAATTAGACCGCGTGTGGCAGATGCCCGACACAGCCTTTGGGACAAACTGCTAAGACCACAGATATCCAAAAGTTAGAAGAGAAAAAGAAAATGGCAAACTGCTATGGAGAGAATCAGCCATCATCCCCGTCTTCCAAGTTTATAAACATGCACAGGTTTTGTGGACACCAGAAAGTGTTTTGGAGACTTGATTGGGATGGTTAAATCCGCTGGCTGTCCCTCTGTCATTGATCATAGCTGAATGTAGCCGTTCACAACTATACTCGCTTAGTTGTCTCCATTGCTATTAACCAACTCACATCTATCATAAGGCTGGTGGTGCCCTGAGTCAAGTCTGCCGTGTCCCAGTTTTTGTCAGTGCGGGATGTGGACTTTCCGGAGTTAAATTTGACCTCCGGCACTGGAGAGAGTCACACCAGGTCCGTCTTGCTAGTCCGCTAGCATCATAATTGTCTTGGTCCAGCTGGCAGAAAGAGAGACCTCGAGACTGAGTCAAAATAGACACAAAACAGACTTGACTCGCGCCAACAGTCTCAGAAAAGCAGATGATTTAATCTCTTTTGAACACGCTTTTGGAGACTAGTCTACACTAACTATTAAAGGATGTCTCCAAGCATTATTTTCTTGCACTTAAAAGGAAAGAAAATAACAAAACAAAACCAAACAGAAAGCCAGCAAACCAAATGAATTCCGCGTACCTGGAGACATCTAGCCCGTCAAATAAAACAATATTTGCGTAGAGTAAACAATCAAATTCCCAGAAAAGGTTTGGGGGAAGGGAAAGGGGCGGTGGAGGAAGAAGAATCAGAATCAACAAAATCTGCATGGATTTCCCCGAAAATCCTGGAATCCAGCTTGCCAGACCGCATTCATTTCAATCCCGGCTTCGTTAGCTCTCGACATGAGGACAGTGTGATCTAATCAAAGACGCTGCAGAACACAACAAACAACTCGGCCCTACGCTTTTTTATTTTTTACAACTTTTTTGTTGTCGTTGTTGTTCTACGCATCTGGAATATCCCAATCCGCCATCAGTGGCTCATGTCGTCACGCCCAGCTGTTAGTGAACCATAAATAGATGAGAAATGACTGCATTTGAAATCACTTCAAAATTCATATGACAATTTGATCCTTCCCAATCCGTGCAGAATGATGCTATTGCGTGTCGCTGTGCAAAATGATCCTTTTGCATGTGAGGGAGATATAGGCTGTGCTCTATGCATTCTTCTTCTTCTCTCTCCGAGTCCCTTCATCGTGGAATCTCTATACATTTACACAATCTTAAATTATATCTCCAAAAGACAACTGTCCACAGCCCTACCAGAAATTTGACGTATCTATGTTCCGCAAGATTCCGTACTGCTCAGAAATTCACAATATCAACAACGATAACACAACAGTTTTGCCTAAACAAGTCATTCCCCTGAATGATCCATCGCACTCACGTTGAAGGTAATCTTATATTTGAGCGCCATCGGGGCTCTGAAGAGATCCCCCTTTTGCCGGAGATTATCATAGCCAGAGATTTTGGGCCTGACAAGCTGATAAGCCATGAATTCGTGTGTGTAATGGGAAATTTTTTGGGTGCTATTTTCTGTAAGTTTCAACAAGACTGAGCAAGTCTTGCTCCATGCGTTCAGATGGATTTTCTATCATGTTTAAGTTTCTTATAAAATGGGTTGTTGTTTTTCTTTTAAATCTCCTTCTATGTGCTCTTTTCTATTGCTAATCGACTCATTAAATGACCACTTCACTAAGGGACATCTCAAGGGTTCCAATACACATCGCCATCTTAATTCTTGTTTGTTTTATCTCCATTTTTCTGAAGAAAAAAAAACTGGAGATCTTTTAGTTTGTAGAAGTACAACAAAAGCACACTTTGGCACTTGTTTAAAATGATTTGTGGCTCTCATCAAGCTGTTTCACAGTCCCAATGTATTCTAACCCCTTACCATAATACTAAAGCCGCAAATGTTTACTGTTGAATTTCTCAGTTGTGCAAAAAAAGGAGTGAGAATAAAGAAGAACTAAGGTCGTGTCATGCCCTATCCAAGTTACAACTTCTTCTTTTCCCGCATTCTGACTTTTCTCCAAACCTTTGCTGCGACCCCACAGAATTTTCTATTGTTTTTACAATATTTTGTCAATGCCATGTATAGGCAAACTGAAACTCTCAGATTTATAGAAAGGAAGTCACACAAACATGAGACACCGTAACACACTTCACAAACCATGTACACTGTGTACTCTACTCAATAATGTCCATTCTGCCAAAGTTCGCTTTGCACTTTATTAGACTGGTCTTTATCCAAGCATGAAGTTCTTTTTCTTGAAACAATTATTTCTCGTGCCCTTCCCAACACAGAACTGTCCAGTAAATTAAGGGTCAGCTGACAGATCTACCACTGACTTATTCCTTTCTCCTGGTTCCCTTCGCTCTCATTTTCTCCCTCAATAGTCCATGGAGGAAAGCAAATATTTGTATATGCACTTCACATGTAACCTTTGCAAGACTGGCAAACGAAAAACAAATTATTACTCTCTCCATTTTACTCCTTCAGTTGTCTGTATACAGTCTGTCTCCACCCCCACCGCCAACCCCTTCCTTTAATTCCATACTCATGGTGCATTTTATTACCGAACATGGCCATTAAAAAAAAAAAAAGTTCACCAGACATCCCCACGGGGAAAATGTTAACCCAATACATTAGATGTCTTCGTTCCATTCTCAGAAAGATGTGCTACTGTGTGTCACGAGCAGGTGAGCTGGGATCAGTAGTTACGGGGGAAGGGGGTCGAGTAAAGTTAACCCACGGCCCACGGGTAATGAAAAGCGTGCATGTTGTGAGTGGGGGGGTCTGCATGAGGCGAGAGCGCTGTATTACTATCACTGCAAGTTAGAAGGTCCCAGGGGACGGACGTGAGTGAGAACAGTCGGGAGATTGTGACAGTGTTTTCCAGTGATGACTGGTAGGTGGAACGATGATTGATAATTATGATTGATGTATTATATTCGTCTACGACCATGATGTAAATAAGTATATGTGAGGAATGTGGAAGTCCTTGATACTGTATATAGCAATGTGGGCCATGAGCGATAGATGGAAGTTAGCTTCATGGATTTGTAGCGAGAGTGAGTAGGGTGTAATACGGTGGAGGTGTTACCGTAAGATGTTTGGTGAGTGAAAAGTGAACTATTGTGTGTACGCTTCATGAGTTGAAATGAGGGGTGAAGTGATTAGAAATGGTATGGTATTATACCAATGTAATGTTATTTTTGTAGATGCCGGGGTCGGGCCGAAGAGCCGCCTACGGTGAGCACAGGGGATAGGCCAGCATAGGGCCGAAGGCCACACATAGGCCAGGAGTGAAGCTGTCGGTGTAGGACAGTCGCAGCACATGAGTCGTGGCAGTCTGGCCACAGACAGGGATGTATATATGATCGTGAATGTGCTATTAAGATGTATTACTGTGACATGGATGTAGTACTGTGCGAATGAGATATTCATGTGAATTGAAGTATTAACGTGCTATGGCCACGTGAAGTGTATAGGAGGCTAAGGTGTATTGCCATAGGGAGGCGCTATTGAGAGACTGTGGTGTGAAAGAATATTAGTGTGTCATTAAGACCCTGAGTGGAGAGGCTGAGGCCGAGGTGTCTTTGGAGTAATTACCGGGTTGTGGACCCGAGAAAGAGGGCATGTGGGAATAAGGCCGTTGAAAGGTAGTTAAGTTCAAGAATATAATGTATGTATGTAATTGCGCTGTTATCCTTATCTTTATATTTATGTTTAATAAATGTGTGAGTCTGATGGGTTGTTCTGTTAAGTGTTATACTTGTTCGTTCGTGATTGTTGTCTTGTTATAACCATCGCATCTCCCAGTCTGGGATTTGTGACACTGTGTCCTTGTAGGCTCCAAACCACGGCCATTTGACTTAACCCGGAAGAACGCAAATACATGAGAGGAGGGTGCATTTATTCACACTATTCTGACAATCGTCCATTCACTAACCATTTTCCTACTTATCTCCCCCCCCCCCCCACCCCCAATCGAGCGCTGATTCATAACATCCGGTTTCCACAGTGGTCAGAAATCCCCATCCAATATGCCATCCACGCCGCCTTTTGTTGCCAAAGCCTCAAACATTCTACAATAAACCCTCAACCGGACACCCATAAAATTTTTCTTCATCTCCAAACGAAATCCTTTGACTCATTAGCCACCTCCAAGAATGGGGCTTCCCCCTCCTCGGCAACGGAAAAACCCATTAATTCAATGCACCTGGCTGGGCCAGTGTCCACGTGAATGGGTTCTGGGCAAACAGTGGGAGAAACGTGCAGACATCCAATACCAGGGACATCACTCACTGTCACGACACGGGAACCACGGCTCCTGAATCTGTTTGAAAGAGTTTTACAGGGGCATTTCCAGGGGTTTTCCACTGTTAAAATGTCAAATTCCAAGACTACTTAACTGCAAGAAAACGATAGACACTGGCAACCGAAATCACGTTTTTAATACGTCATTCTTAAGTTATTAAACCCGGGGAAAATTCCGGGGCTATGCCAGCGCTAATCTACGATCCCCAGCGGTTTTCCAGGGTTTCGTCTCAAATTTTTAAATTCCAGGGCTTTTCTAAGGATCCCTGGAATTCCAGTGCTGTGCAAAAATCCTTCGGAACGTTTCTGCCGTAACAAGACTTACATGACAACAAAGGTTCGACGGTTGTTATAAAAGAAAACCCGACAACATACAATTGCGTATCGTAAGCCTAGGCCCGCATTAGCCGGTTTTGATCGGCCGATTAATTGGACAGTGACATCACCATACTGAGTTTTCTATGAGATCGAACCAGTTGGATGGTGCCTTGTAGTCCCAGTGAAACTCAACGTCGCGACGTCACCATCAAACCAGTTGGCCGATATAAAGTCTAAGATCGCATTTGCACCGCCTTCCACTAGTCAAGTCTGATTTTAACATTCTTAATAGGCATGTGGCCCAATTCCATAATACTCACGAAGGAGACGACAAAACCGTTTAACCAATCCGCCAGTCTACCCGGTGTGAGGCGTTGCAGTTCTTTTATGGGCAGCTTTTGCCAGCCTTGTTCTAACGCTGGACTACACAAGAACTAAAAATAATACTTCGTTTTCTGAGATGTTTATATTTCTGTAACAATCATATTTTATTCATTTTTGTAGTAAAAACCTCTTTATCCTGGCAAATTGTATCAGGTAACAAAAATTCCCTTATGTACGAATCTTTCTTTGCACAAAACTATTAGCCTGTCAAATTTGAAATCGTTCAACTAACACATACCACAAGCAAAAATCGCCATTTTGACATTTTGTGTAAACGGCCCCAGTTGCTTGGAAACCGGCAGTCTGAACTGGAAAAAAAAAAAAAAAGCCTAAAATTTGGCATGCGAGTGGAAGAATTGCTCAGAAAATTGGCTGAACGCTCACGTAAGTAACAAAAAACAAAAAAAACCATAATCGATATTTTAAAACAAAAAATCGATTGTGAAGACCCGCCCACCCCCGTCCGACATAATATCTCGACCAATCACAAACGACTCTGTCAGACTGTCTCTGGCAAGCTCGATTTAATCCGTTTATTCGGGTCCCTTTTCTTTTAAGCCACCGAAGGCAATGAAAGTAAATAATAATGTTATAAGACGTTAAATTAAGGCAAGAGATGTTCTGTTCCTGGCTGAAAAACGCAGACTAAATCAGATCATTCCACAGTTTATGTCACAGGATGAAATTTACAGAATGATAATAATGATCGAATTCACTAGCCTGGCATGTCCACGCCACCAAGTAAAAATTATTCCACAAGAACGAGAAAAAGAAAGAAACAAACATACAAACATGCAAACAAACAAAAAAAAAACAAAGGAAAAGAACAAAGATAAGACAGAAAAAAAGAAAGAGATGGAAAGGGAAGAATGTGAGTAATCAATCAATATAATATCAACAAGTGAACTACAAATGCACTATAAAATTCTTTGGTTTCCACTCAAAGATTTTCCTACAAACCAGGTGCATTTGAAGCATGTCCCGTCCTTCTGTTAAAAGTCAAAAACGTGCTGGCTGATTGACAGTTAAAATTATAGCCTACATGAAAGTCATTGCAATAGCTGGTTTAACCAATCACAATCCTACAGATATTACTTTCAATGGCATACGAAACTCATCATTACAAACTCGATGAATTATCCTGGCATTTTAAAATTACAATGCAAACATTCTAATGCTCTTGAAGTTATGATTTTCAAAGGCCACAAAGTCTTCCCTTTAAAATCTTCTTTTCACTGCATGCCCTTTCATCGGTTAAGACAGCATTAGCTGGTTTTTGTCTTCGATTGCACTCAAAAAGACATCAACCCACATAGGCAGCCAAGCTCGCTGTTATCAAAGCTTACGGGCTAAATTAATAATAAGCAAGATCGAATTTCTCAATCTCCTTATGAGCCTAACTTCAAAAACTATCAGAGACGTTGAGTATCGATTCATCACTTAATGATATGAACATTGCAACGTTCAAATATCAAAACCACCACATAAACGCAGAAAACTGGCGCCGAAGTGGAAAACCTGATAACAAAAAAAAAAAAAACACAAAAAAAAACTGAAAGTTGAAGGAGAGAACTTGAAACTGTTGCCACGGACATTCATTACTCAATGAATGACTTGAAAGGACTTGAAAACACTGCATTAGATCGTTTATATGCTCCGGAAATTGTGAAGTTGCAACAAAGACAGAAACAACGGCCTTACGCAAAGCCGCTGCGCTGATTAAATGCATCATCCTGACTGGCTGCCTGAGCTTTCCACCAGTGGTTCTCAAGCCAGAGACTCCATACTCCACAAAAAAACAACAACTCAGAATAAAGATCATAGAGCTTTTAACTCATACTGGCATGATCAGATCGGGGAGCACAAAAACGCACTGCTCGAACTTTGTGTGATGTGCTCGTCACAATGAAGACAAGCTGAAAACTACTGCTTTCCATTGATGTCAACATGATCCAGAATAACAATGCTGTTGAATTGGCATTTGCCCCATCTTGACATTTGAAAAGATTTATGCCAGAGGGTAATGCTTTTCATTAGTTCGGTTTCTCTGAAGACAAGGGCATGTTACAATTGCCAATGTCTTCTTGAACTTTCTGGGTTTTATTGTACCTGGCACGCGTGGGCTTATTGGCGTTGTCGTTAACTCTTTACAGATGATGTCATTGACAGTTATTGGTGTTCATCCTGCAGATTTGTATTTACTGACAGAAACATACACGCATGGTTTATTAGGAGGGGCAAAGTACACTGATTACCTCAGTTTATCTACCGGCTCCCTAATGAAGTGAGAATCGGTTTGGTTTCTGCACAAATAAGATCGAGTTGCAAAACTTATGCCACGAACATCTAGAGGACCACAAAACCTAGAAGCGCGGCGGTTAGTAAATTCTCACTACTAAATGCAATTTGCGATAGGTGAAAGTGTTAGTGCATATTCGTATAATGCCCTGCATGGACAATTTCCGAGGTTGAGTTCTGGCCTTTCCATACCGCGTTTTTATAGTCAGACATTCCCCAGCTTTTCCTGCCCATATCTTCAAATGAAAAAAAAAAATTTCCTTCCTCCAGTGTTATCCATCGGTAGATGCAAGATATTTTTCCGATGCAGTATTGAATTATCACGATGTGTAAAACAACCTAGGCCTAATTTAAGATGCCCAAGTAGGAAAGCATAAATTTTTTGTACAAAGCCCAACGCGGGCAATTCTGCTTGTGTAAAATAAAACTGATTCAGCGATCTTTGTTCAAACCCTCTTCAACTCCCCTTCAGCCATGGAGAAATTCACTGCCCGCGGCTCCGTTTTAAGCCTGCAATTTGCAAATTTAAAGCGTTTGTCGTGACCCCCCCCCCCCCCCCCTGTTGAACCAGCAGAAAATATCCAACCGCGCCCACGCCTTTCCATTTCAGTGTCTGTGTTGTTCCTGACTTTTTTTTTTCTTATATCATTTCAACAAAAAAAAAAAAGGTCCGTTTTTTTTGGGGGGGGGGGGGGGGGAGGGAGGTGGGGGGGTCCATTTCGGGTCCAGTCTTTATCCAGTCTCAATGTCAGCAGGACCAACAAAGTTTTCAATCTATAGTGTCGATTCTAAAGGAAACAATTGTAAAAACAATGAGTTGTTGGAACAAACAAGAACGAAGGTCGCGATCCCGGACCATAGGATTCAAAGAGACGATGAAGACCAGGAAATTCTCTCACAAAAATCCTAGGAAAAAAAATAATTATGGCAAGGACATGAAAGATGGGAGGTAGCCGCAGGGTAAGCAGAATGACACACATCTAATCGATTCATCACTCGATGGACAAGAAATAAACGAAACAAGTGAAAGATCAAAGAAACGGAAGACATGCTACGGCCAAACATCAAAGACTGTCGTAAGGCCGATATGCAACTTGTTACGACAATGCAGTTGAAAGAGTGAGTGCGGGCAATGAAAAGATAACGGGTGAGCGTGAGTGGCCCATGCAAACACTCGTGAAACGACTTGACGGCGTGGCCCTGGGAAAGTCTGCGTCAGAGAATGTCAAATGATAATGGAGGAATCTGATTTTATTTCCGCTGCCAGGCCGAGTTCAGCAGTTATTTCTGCTAATACTGCCATTATTCCTGATGTTGATCACGACGTCATACATTGGAAGACAAAAACCAGTGTCGTGCATTACAAATCACCCAATCACCTCATTATATAAGCTCTGAAGCTATGTACAGTCCTCTCGGAAAAGGTCAGATAAAAGTGCTGCTCATATAACAGATCCAACTGGTCTATTCCAATTGACGTCATGGACGTTGCGCTTCTAATATTTCTTTTTGTCAAGGCTTGCAACTGTAGACTCACTGGCACCGCTGTCATTACGTTACAGTCCTATTATAAGATCGTTTTATCGTCTCCATGCACCAGAAATCGTAACAATGATCGAAGTGAATAATACTATGTTATAACATGTCTTTGTAAATAATTTAGCCCCCAATAGAAGGCTATGTAAAAAACAAAAAAAAACCGATCATGGGTTGGTTTCAACTTGACGTCGTGGAATTGTGCCCCTACGATCTTTTAAACCCTATTTACTCAATGCAGCATTGGGGAATTTCATGGCAATCTACATCTCAGTGTTGGTGATGTAAATGAAACATGCCAATATCGGTAGGAAATACACTGTCAACTTTCAAGTTTCAAGTTTATTATAGGCGTAAGGGCAGACTAACTAACCTGTTCTTTTCTGAAAGTCGGCAGCAAAAACGTGTACAGAATTCGGATTACAGACCAGGTCTTTTCTTTAACTTTACTGTTTATCGTATGGTACTTCTAGAAAGGAAGATTGCAGTGGGGCTAAAAAAAATATTTAAAGTACGTTTGGGGGGGGGGGGGGGGGAAGCGGCATTGCGAACTTTGCAAAGGCGGATGAATACCACAAACCTGAACGTAACTTTAAATGAAGAAAAACCAGTCATTCAGTTTTGTCCAATGTCTCCACGCACTCCCGAGGGGCTCTGCAAATAAAAACATTTCTTCTTTTCTCTGCCCCCCCCCCCCCCCCTGTAATCTGGTACCAAGGCCTACAGTGACCCACTGTCTGCTTCCATTATTTTTTTTTGAGAGTTCTTGAGTTTCCGCCTGAGTTTGGAGAATGCACATCGACGGTCGTGGACACAGAAAGAAAAAAAAAGGTGGGGGAGGGGGGTGGGGGGGGTGAGTTTGAGTGAGTTTGGAGGAAGCACATCGACATGACAATGGCTACACTGTGCCGGGCAAAAAGCAAGACGATAGACAGAAACAGATTATAACAGATCGACAAGACAAGAAGACCCAACCAGAAGCGCCAACGAACCATCCGCTTTTGTTCTTTTCCAAGAAAGCCGACAGAAATTGATGAAGACAAATGGAAAAGCCAACCAACAAAAAAAAATGCACGATTTTATTTGAAAACTACTCGACTGATTTAACGTCCACTTGCAATGTGGAGAAAAAAAAAATCATTCGTGTCTACATTTCAGATATAGGCCTGGATACACGAGCGCCTGGGGAAATAACGTAATAAGGGAAAATTCTCTTCAATTTGAAAGAAAAAGATCATTTCGACTATACAGTTTCGTTTTCAACTCCATTAACCTGGAGAGATCTGGATAAAAAGTACGTTTTGTAAGAGGTTTTGAAAGATTCGCACACGATAAACAAGCCATTCACCTAGCGTGTCTGAAAAGAATGGCAGCGCTAAAGCGAGATCGATTTCACGCTGCGAACCTTATTGTTTCTTCAGACAACAACGTGAATTGGGTGTTCAATGTGGTGTTAAATTTGATGTCTCGCCTGGTTTTCGGTTCAGGATCTGCAGTGCACTACTTTGGTGATGGATAAACTCAACAAAATAACTACAGACAGGCAGATGATAGATGGGCAGGATGCTGTTAGATATGTAAACAAACAGACAGATTGATCTGAGAAAAGTGAGTAAACAATTGGGTAGACATGCATCCAAAACCATAGTAGCCCTGGTGTGACAGACTGGCTAAGTAGGTAAAAACTGGTGGGCCAACACCGAATAACAACAAGTCATGAGATATATAGACAAACATGCGAGAATAGGACAAATGATAAGTAAATAAGACAGAAGACCTGAAGGATTGATAAACTCAGAGCCTGCAGATAAAAGCATGGTAGACAGGCACCTACAATATAAGGCAGACTCATAGAGAGCCAGTAACATATTAAAAGACCCACAGATGAAACAATGAGAATAGTCTGAAATGGGAGATGCTGTTACAAGGTAAGACTCGGTGGCAGAATAACTGAAATATAATAGGTCAGCAAGATTATAACTCCTTCAGCTAAAATATACAGATGGGCGTTAGAGCAAGGAGACGGCCAGACAAATAAGTAAGTTGGCCAACAAACAAACGTAGTACAGCGGCACAAAATGGCACCATACAGTCACTGACACAATTCCCACAGGTCCTCAAAAATCAAAACAAAGGACTTTTTTGAACTGGAATTATTCTACTTTTTATGGACCTCTCTGAACTGGTTTATGAATAGCAAACTGATGAGGGTAAGCCTTTAAATTTAAAAAAAAAAAAAATAACTGCAAAATCTGCTCTACCACAACATAACAAAGAAAGTTATGATAATCTGGTTGTTTGAGGACTTACGGACATTTTTTTTTTCTTAATGAAGGACCTTTTTTTGGGCCTCAAATCCAATTCGGAGGTAACTAAAGGCTTTATAGACTTTTAAAGACTTGTGGGAACTCTGCACAGGTACAGTGACATAATAATTGAAATAATACAATGACAACAGACATACTGTATAGGCACCATATAGTGCGCACGGTTACACATAGAAAGAAGACACTGTACATACAAATAATTTGCTTTACTCACCCGGCTCAGCAGGTTCTCAAACGAGGTCGTCAAGCTCTTCCTTGCTTTGTTCCTAAGTCCCTCAAACAGTGTATGTTTCTCCTCTAGCAGGTTCATCTGCAGATACACCAATCATTCTTTATTTCATGGATGAAACAGCACTTCATTTTCTTCCCCTACGTTCTCCTGTGCCATTTACATGGAACAATACATTATAAAAAAACACAGAGGCGGCAGCAAGGCTTGACACAAAGTCAAAACATGGCAAAAAGAAAAAACTGTATGGAACAAAGCCTGGCATAAGAAGTAATCCACAAACAAAACAATAAAACACAAAATGAAAAGAAAAGACAAATCAAGCTTAGGCTATACTAGCATCTTTCAGGAAAAAATGTACAGGACTGAAAATAAAACAAAAAAAAAAAAAAAGCAAAAATGAAAACTGTAGAACAATTAACAAATGCAGATACTTACTGTCTGCGCATCCACATCTTGGATTCCAAATTGCATATTAGAAAGTAAAACTCTTTTATTTTAAGACAAACTGAACTCATTCTCTATGAAATACCAAAAAGCTCGGACATGTTCAGGTAAAACATAAAAATTGTTACATTTATGAACTGAAGGACGATACTAATAAGCTCCCCATATGTTTTTGTGATATTATAGGTTTCACTGACAACTTTCACGTTTCAAGTTTATTGTAGGCCTAATAAAACCATAAACAAGAAAGATGTATGTACAGGATTTGAAAATAAACAACAATCAGGAAAAGTAGAGGATCACTTACATCTCCTTTGGCTGTCTTATTGCCCTCGGAAAGGTGTATGTGTTCCTTCTGCTTTCTTTCACACAGCTGGTGTAAACAAATCATGATCACTTCCACTGATTCTACAAAAGACTCTGGAGATTCAACCTGTCACAGCCAAAAACATAAACATTTCAGGAAATCAATGAACAATCTGCTCAAAACTTCCCCTCTGGCTAAAATCTGTACTGCTAAAATAATCATGTCTCCCCACAGAGTCTCAGCTATATCGAGAACTATCATTTACCAACTGTAAAAAGTCAAACTTAGTGCACACAAAATGTCCTACAGCAATAATTATACATGTCCGGCTGCAGTTAAAATGCATTCAGCTATACTCAATATTGCAACATTTTGCAAACTGCCACAGATAGATCCTTTATTCCAACTGTGAGACATTTGCTGGTAATGTGGTGGCTATGTTCTCATTTTTTTTTTTAAATATGGCTGAACATACCCAAACATAAAACTTTCAGAGATCAAAAGTAATGGAAGAAGCTAAGTTTTAGGGTTTGTGTTCTGAAAAGTAATTAGAAAACAAAATATGAGGCCGTGGATTTCGTTTACAACTTTTTACAAATGCAATCCTCCACTAAACACCACCAATCTTATATAATAAAAAAAAATTGCGGGATTTTTAACCCGACCTACCATCGTTTATACAGCTCAGATTTGCATGAAATTTTACAGGGGTCTTCCTAAAGACCCGCCAAGGGTTTTTTTTTTTTTAGAATTGGAGATTTGAAATAGCGGGGAAGAATTTTTTTGAGTTTGTTTTGTGTCGCTAATTTTGTCCCGCAATCCTTTCTTTTCCATGAACACATAGCATTGTCACTTGCTGCAGTGACCCGTGCGCAAATTATTGCAATTTCATGAAAATCTGATGGGCATAAATGCGCAGGGAGAGTGCAGAATGATGTTTCTAAAGATAAACAAACGAACAAACAACAACAAGACAACTGTAAGCGCGGACACATGCTGGGCTATACTGCTCATCAGAAATATAATTGGCCCCTTGCAAAACTCTTGAATTGAGATCAGCTGTAAAGTAAAGAGAACTTCCTTTGAGAGAACAACTGATTCACCCCAGAGGTTTACACTAATTGTCTGTGGGAAGTTTTCACCTAATTTTGACTATGTTTTTCACATCCAAATAGGAGAGAGAGTCTTACCTGCATTCTGTGGTTGATTTCAGCCAAGTCTTTGTCTGGTAGTAAATGGACTTTCTTGATCAGGAAATCATGAGCAGCTTGTGGGCACAGAACTGAGGAAACATGAGTCAAGCATTCCCACAATGACACCAACCAAAAACAAAGCTTTCACACAATTCTGAAGGAGAGCCTGATTTTACTGTTCATGTGCATACAGACTATGAACTTCCGTGAACTATCTATACCATTGCTACTTTTTGCAGGGAAAATACGATTGGGGGGAGGGGGGGGGGGGGGGGGGGGACATAGGAGGACAGATGGATATATTTTAGAACCAATGGGAGTGGTTGCATACCGCAAAATTGAGTATACAGAAAGACCATGACAGATTACAAAGGACTTGTGTTTCTCTTTTAACTTTACATTCATTTTTGTTGGACCCCTCCGTTCCGTCCCCGTGGGACTCTGCAAACATTTTTCTCTTCTCTGTCTCTCTTTCTCCCCTACTGTTATCTTGTAGTCAGCTCTGTTGCAACCCATCACCTAGTGGTGTGCCTTTATTTATTAGGAAGAGCTCTGACATGGCTCTAGACTAAATGTTTCATAATTCTCTGCCTGAGATGCAATCAAGCCAGCAAGATACTGAAGATTTTTATTATTATTATTATCATAATCCAGGGTGTTTGTGATAAGAACATTCACAGACAATAATAACACCAGTGAATCGATGATGAAGTAAAATTATGCATGTTCATTTTATTTTCCTTCTAAAGTTGTTCCACACAAGGAAAAGCTTCAGTTCATCAGAAATTCTACCAAGTAAAATCAATGTTAAATTCAACCTGAAAACCCTCTGGCCACTTGGATCACTTTTTGAAAGACTAAGTTTCCTTGCCTGGACTTGAACTTTCATTCCGACAGCAAAGCAAACATCTGTTCTGAGACCACAGGTCCAAGAGTATTAAATTGGACTGCTACGATGGCACTCATTATTTTTTCATAGCAGCTTGAGCCAGAAGACCGAATTTTACACATTTTCTCCTGGGCAAGGCTCAGTGATGAGGGGAGACAACCGAAGACATAACAGCCACTTTTTTTTTTAGCAATTGGCTCCCCCAGAGGGCATCACTTCCACCAAAAGGAACCTGTACAAAATGCTTGATTAGCAGAACTGCTAAGATGGCTGCATATCTGAAGGCAAAAACAGATCATGAGATTTTAAAGCTCTATATTTCCTCGGTCTCATGGCAAAAGGGCGGACAGATAACAAAAGCTGTACATTGAAAACGTGAAAGCTTAACTTATGTGTATGACGACGGGGCAAATACACAAGCAATTCTGTTAAATCTCATTTAGATTTTGAGTTATGTAGTAAGACCAAAAGGCAAGAAATCAATGATGAGAGCAGCACAAAATTTTCAAAACAGAATTTTTTGCAACATTAATTTTGATGATTTGTCCCTTCGCCATACAGAGAAGTCAAGCGTTTGCCTTTTCACTGTACAGCTGTTGATATCTATTCACCTCTTCATCACGAAACCGACAATTTCTCTGCCATTCTGTTTGCTTACCATTGATCTCTTGGCACACACGGTGAAGCTGATGCAGTGGACACATGGTGCAGACCTGATGCTGAGTGGTGGTTGCTCCAGTAGCTGCGACAGTACCACCGCTTGCACCACTGTTGCTGTTGGAAGATGACTGGGCCTCTTTCTTGCTGTAAGCTGCTGTGAATGCCATCTGTAATGTGCTCATTATTTCACACACCTGTAGAGAACATGGAGATCAACATAAGTGGAGAACTACCACAAGTAAGAACATATGAATAGCATATCTGTCACGAACACGATCTTCATTCACATACACAAAAAGATGGAAGTTAACACAGAACTGTATGGATCTCTCTCTCTCTCTCACTCTCTGCTTGTCAGTGTGTGTGTGAGTGTGCATGTGTGTGTGTGTGTGTGAGTGAGTGAGTGAGTGATTGAGTGACAGAGAGAGAGAGAGGGGGGGGGAAAAAGAGAGACAGACAGACAGAGAGACACAGAGAGAGAGAGAGGGTGAATGAATGAGTGAGTGAGTGAGTGAGAGATGAGTGAGTAAGTTTGCATGCTTTGGTATTGCATGCGAGTGCTTTCACTGGGTAACAGCAAGCTTATTGCCATAGGGTCATTAATACCCAAGGTCCAGTTTTACCTCTCACTAATGTTCAAACATTCCAGTACGGTAACACATAACCTATGTGTTTTCATCCATGTACCAAACAGCATGCCATTTTCACTGGTACGCCTTGAAGAGACAAGCTCTGACTGACTCTGGCTGAAATCCAGCGTCTTCAAATTCAAGACAATTCAAATAATCAAGAGAAAAACTGAAGAAACATGCAACAATTTCCTCCTCCAAAATAATTTTCCTGCACTCATCTGATGAAAATATTTCAAGGATCCATTTACATATGAGAGACACAAAAGTGCAGCATGCCACAAAATTGTCTCCACCTTCCAGACAAAAACAAAATGCCAAGACATGATATCTGGGGGCATGGGTGCCAGCTTTTAAACAATGTGTTTCCTGCAAACCCACTTCCCAATTTTTTGTATTCCTGCAAGGTCTTCGGTGTACACGGAAACACCGCGGATTTCTCTGCGCATGCCTGATCATTACCGCGGACGTGGCCAAAAGAATAAAAAGAATGCCAAAAAATAAAAAATTATCCGACACGAAAAAAAAACGGTATATTCAGAAAACGATCGTTCCCGGCGAGATTCCGGCAGAGCGCGTTTGGGACAAACGAAATTCCGGATTGCCGGAAAAATCCGGCGATCTGGCACCCATGTCTGGGGGCAATTCCATTCAAGAATATCCTGTTGGCTTAAGGGTCAGTCTCAGTAAATAATCACTTCATTTATATTCAAAGAAGGAGCATGATGACCCCAAAGACTGGAAGCTGAAAGCTACATTAAGACAGAGAGGAAAAAGGAACCCTTGACAAATAATGGATTTACTTTGTTTCTCATTTAATTAACTCTAGCCAAATCATACAGATTTGACGTTATCACGGGGGAGGATGGGCAAGAAGCCCAGTCAAGTAAGAATGCTGGGAGCCAGTCAGGTATTGTGTTTATGTCATACTTTTATTCAGGATGTCATTTCCGCACATTAAGCCTGCATTTCTTGTACGCCCATGCAAAACGCATGACATAATCACATTAAATCAATGTTCTGAGCTAATCCTATAAATTTGCTATTTTAGCTTTACAGGGATGTCACATCAGTGCAACAGCCTTTCTTGTATGTTCATTCATGTAAGAAGATGCAAAATGTGATAAGTTAAGCCTGGTATGCTTTAACAATTTATAGTGAATTAGAGAGAATTAAAAACGAAACAAAAAGTGGAAGTTTTTATCTTCTTCACTGCTGCTACATGTTTTTCTTTCTGTATGTAAAAAAAAAAAAATTCAAAATGCATGAACTTGTAAGTGATGTGATTTAGTAATGTACAGATGTACATCAACAGTGCATTTGCACTATCACATGTGGTGTACATCAACAGCACCCTTCGCTATAAACTTGTGGATGTATGAGTACATCCGCATAATGCAGTGAAGCAGTCAAGTTTGGGCTTTTTATTAAGATCTTTGACTTTTCAGGAATCTCACCATGTCAGTGAAGGACTTTCTCCAAAGTCTCCACTGCAGGGACACTAAATCCAAAATTACAGTGCACTGATATGATGAAAAAGATTAACTATTCCTCCATTTTTATTTCTCATTCTAAAGTCCCACGCAGAGCTTTTCACGCTGTAGCGTAATTGTCAACAGTATTGCGGATGCTATTAGAGGGAAATGAGATTTTGTATTGTGCAGACTGAAAAATGCGGTCTTAGACAGGAATATTCCACACTATGTCACGTTATAAAATTTACTGACATGAATAAAACTGGGTAGAACATGAAAGCATAAGTCAAAACTATAATGAAATACCGTAAACAAACAAAAAAAACACTGAAAAGCAGGCATCCATAGCATTCATGGTCTGTTGTTATTTTTTTAACATTCTCATTTTTAGCAACACATCCAGACAACCAATAAAATGTAAATAAAATAATGGCCAGACAATGACGTCCACCAAGATCCAATTATCTTGACAACGCAGGAATTATAACAAAGACTGTAAAAATGCTAATCTTACCACCGAGTCAGTCAGACATTTCAGTATGTAGCAAATAAAGCTGGTCCCAGATTCCCTGGCCACAATCCCAAATAAGTCTTGCTTGCGGCTTCCCTGGAAATACATAAGTCTTCATGTTACTTGTCTATTTCACCAGAAAATTCACTGTACTTTTTCTGTGTGAGTTGCATCATGCTGTGCCCCAACTTAGTTTCTCACTGTGGAACAATGGTCTGGAAATGGTTGGCTAGCAGTTTGTTGCACTGATTATTCAGGAACTTACTTCATAATCTTCATGATATCAATGCCATTTGAAGACCCTGATGGAAGAACAACCATAGCCCAATTTTTTAATTTTTTGGTTATTTCAAAAAATGATTACAATGCCTGTTTTGCCCCAAAGCCCAATTTTTTCTGCGCGAGTCAAGCCTCCCCCTGATGAAACAGGTTGCTTTTCTTTATCTCCATTAAGGATGCACTTGGGGACTTTCTGACTAAATAAATCAACATTTTCAGTTTCATGGATATGTATGTCACAGTTATTGTTTTTCCATCTGGGTCTTCATATTGTAAGATATTATTTCCTATTTTGTTGTTGTTTTTTTAAAATCCTTTTTTCACTTCCAGACAAGCTTCAAAACTGGGCAATCACAGTAATGGCAGTGAGTTAAAACTGTTCACATCATACCATCTCTCAAACCTTCAATTTTTCTTTATCATAAAATTTTTGGAGTTTATTGAATAACATACAGCTGCAATTATGGCATTTCCAAGGTACTGGAGGCACTATGTGGCTTACAGTAAGTAACTAACTATGGTGTTTTCTAGTATCTACTACTTGGGTGAAAGATGAGTTGGTTTTTTTTCAGAGATTTTGGAATTTCCTATTTTCTCAATATCTATTACAGGACAAACAATTAAAAGTCACAGCTTTAAGGAGCAAATCCTGGCCACAGGTTGCAAATCATGTTCTCTGGAAATCTGTGATCATCCTAGCAGATTCAATTCATGTTTATAGTGTAAGTCTCCAGATTGTTAAACATCGATAGTTACTTCAGCACTTGAAATTCATAAAATAAGATAATAAAAGATAGACGAGAATCACTTTATTATCCCATGAGAGAAATGCACTTTCACGGAGCGTTTAAGAGCATATACATGGTACATACATCTAACATATCAATAGATAAACATATCAAACTCAATAACAGGATTATTACATGAAGTAACCATTGTTGACAGAACCTGACTAAGATCTGGACACACACAGGCTTTGACAAGCACCTACCTGAGATACAAATGAAATATCCTTGAACTTGCACTCAAGAATGGTGACCTTCTTGTCCAGGCTGATGAGGCTCAGATCCTGTTCACCAATCTGCAGTACCATGATACGACTGGCTTCCTGCTGCCGGCAGATGCTACCGACATTGTCCAGCGAGTCACCACTGGCTCGTCGCAGCCGCTCTGTTACCTGGTCCTGCTGTGAAGATCTGATACCCCATCCCTCTTCTTTCTGAGATGAATGGCGTCTTCGGTTGAGGTAATCAACCAATGGTGAGGTCATCGCAGTTACCGGTAATTTTGAGGTCGGCTGTGATTGGTCTGCAGGACCAGCAACATACTCTTCTGAGGATGCCAGGTTGTCTCTGCTGGAGTCGCTGTCCGATGGGAAATCTACCTGCAGTGAGATTGGATTGCTACCCTGACTTTCTATGCCGACTCCTAATTTCTGCACAGCAGCAGCCTTTGAGTCTGCCACATTTTCCATGCTGCTGTCAGATCCTGCTTCACTACTCAAAACAGCGGCCGGGATCTGGCAAGACCCTGTCCCATTGGCAGGTTCTAAAGGTTTTTGTCCCTTCTTCAACATCTCTTTCTGCACTTCCAGTTTGTTTTCTGTGGTCAAATCAGCAGCAACGTCATCTAGAGTGTCAGGGAGGGATTTCACGCTGGCTCCACTGGCATGTCTTTTTCTCTCTTCATCTGCCTGCTGGGGATGTACGCAGTATAATATTTTGCATGCTCACACTATGAGGCCCAGAATCTTCCACCAATAAATAAATCAAACACATTCTTCATAAATAAATATAATATTTTCCACACCAACAACTGAATCTAAACAGTTCTAATTTCATTGCAAACCTTGAAGGAGGAAATGAAATGTTGAAATGACAAATGGCTACTTCCATGTCACAATTTAAACTTGAGAGTATTCAGGAAAATTTTAGTATTGTTGCTTTTGAACTTGAAACATTTACCTTGTTTTCTTTTCTTTGTTGTATTTTTTACAAATCTGCATGACACTATCAGAATTATCTGGTTTATTATTTCAGAAAACAAGACATTGTCCTATCTGCAGTGTTAATAATAATGTAAATCCAATCTTGACCCACCTGCTCATTCTTATGTTTGTCTTCTTCAATCTCCTCCAATCTTTTCATCATCAAATCCTCTTCTCTGGCTATCATCTTCTCGGCCAGGCCGTCAATGTAGTCAGCTGTCACCCTTTTACTGCCCACTTTGGCTCTGCCCAGGTACTTCACCTGTAGTAACATGTACAATCACATCTGATGTTTATACTCTGTACAAAATGTTTGTACAAAACGTCTCTGGTGAAAAACAAGCTCACACAACAACCAGTGTCTCATAACCTGTTCACATTGCCAGTTTCATGCTTTTCACCTTCCCCCTGAACCCTCACTATCAATAAAGCATATTTTAACTGAATCTGTAGATTTCATGCATATCCGATGAGGACACTATGCCTGTAGATCCATTACAGAATTATTTTCTGACATGGACCCACACCAGGTCTTATCCTTTCTGAAAGAGGCTAAGATCTACAACTTGAATGAAAAACATTTACATGTATATATATTTGCAAAACACTTTTCAAATCTATACAAAACAACTTTCAAGAATTTTGCCAGTGTAATAAAATTCAAAAGGAAATATCTAATTCTATTTGTGGAATTGAAATTGATGGAACTCTGATACCAAACACGAATAAAGTACCCAGATAGACAGTGAAAAGGTGCAAAGTGGCCGTTATTGTGCTGACACAGCATAAAACCCAAACCCAAACAAACTCTTATTCCATAGTAACTATTCCCTGTAGATACAAGATTTTGGAGTAAGTTTGAACAATCACAAAAAAATCTCCTTGTAAACCATTATTAGCCATGTGGCACAGTATTTAAATGGTCAGATGACAGGAATATATGTGTATGTTTTGTACACTAACATCCATTGTACAGTGGATAATACAGAGCTTCCAAAATTCAGACTTCGAGCATCCTGTGCAAAACATTGAGCATAGAATCACTCAGCCAAAGTGCGCTGAGATCAACTGGTTGTAAAGTGGGTCACTCAGTTGAGTCACAAGGCAGTTTATAATGGTTAAGATCATCATCTTCCATAATCAACATTTTTATCACTGGTGTCTCTTATAACTGGAATGAATATTTTATAACCAGTTATTTTCTATAACCAGTGCTTCTTATAACTGCAATAAATATTTTATCATCAGTGATCTTCTATAACCGGTGCTTTTTATAACTGCAATGAATATTTATCATCAGTGATATTCTATAACCAGTGCTTCTTATAACTAGAATATTTCATGCTCAGTGGTTAGCACACCCAATGTCTCAAATAATTGGAAACTCTTTTTACTGTGTTTCTCATAAGCAGTATAATTATCTATAATCAGTATCCATCATAATCACTGACTCTTACACCATGAAAGTTACTGCAGAGCAGTCTCTATGATCCTTTGGTGAATGACTTTTCACACCGTGTGGACAAGATGTTTTGCAGGTTGATGGGTGACCGAGGGAAAAAATATATCGGGCCTAATGATGAAATCACAAATGCAAATGACAATTCTATTTTGCTTAATCCCATGAACTCCCGGGAGAAATTTTATTTTCTTTACTGTGCAAAGGAAGATTACAATATTTCAACTGTCTGTAATTAAAAACATGTTCAAGATAAGCAATACATTTCCAAGTAAAACAGTTTTATCTCTCCCTTGTAAAAGTAGGTCCTTCATACCTTTGCACTTTCGTAATAGAGCATAAAATTTTAGAATACTTACAATAAAATACGATATACAATCTCATAATACTTCTTTTGTACCACATTATTATTTATAACTGACTATCTCAAATACGTTCCATGAAAAGGATGATCAACACCGTGAAGGGAAATAACCAACCTCAAAGAGTGATGTGCTCTGATCTCCAGCATCGCCTCCCTCTCCCAAACTGCTCGTGGGGGTGGCGGCAGAGCTGTTGCTGCTGCCACTGCTGGTGCTGTCTGTGGCCGTAGCTGCTGTGGACTGTGCGGCTGTATCCCCGGCTCCATCGCCGGTCTGGGACTGCCCAGCACCAGGTTTGCTATGCACATCCTTGGAAGCTTCTCGGATAGCCTTGAACAGCTGAGGGATCTGGGGATAACCAAAAGCACGCCGTGTCTTTGTGATGGTCAGCATTGTACATCTAGTATGTATGAGAGAATGTGGTACGGAATATATAGCATCAGCCATCCGGTCACTCTACTTAAAAGTGATTGCATCAGTGACGACTTACACAATGCTTAAGAGTGAATTACGCAATGTCAACGATAGTGTCCACATACATCTCGGTGATATATACCTGCTTTACCCACTATCAACTTTCACATCCGCTTACATATCGTTAGCAGTATTACCCAACATACCCATCAAAGCCAGCACAGCCATCTACCATCTTCTTACCATCAAATTGTGGCGAGAGTGATTCATTATGCTGCATTCCCCCACCCCTCCCCCCCTTTTTTCTTTTCTTTTGCTGAATGCTACAGCCACAATAACACTTTCAAGGCATAAATTTAATTTTTGTTTTCAACTGATCTACCTCGATCACTTTTGTATCGACCCTTTATGTTTACTCAAGTTTCAGACAAATTTTCTTCTAAACATGTAAAAATGTAATATACAATGATCTCCTTTGCGCTGCCTTTGGTAAATCCATCGCACGGGGTACTACACTCCCACTCCACAGGCGATCTGTATGGTGTGTAAGTGCCATGCTGGCGCGCATAAGTTCTGAGGCAAGACCGCAACATTTTAAAGAGAGCGAGAGAAAGGAGGGGAGAGAAAGACAGAGAGAGAGAGAGAAAGAGAGACGAGGGAGAGAGAGGAGGGGAGAGAGAGAGAGCATAGATTTATTCCGGCCCATGCCGGGTACCTCATTTAGTATATTTTTGTAGGGTGGACCCATGATTGGGTGATTTGAAGACTTATGGTCTCACTTTTTGATAAAAAGGTCAAACGTCCATTCATGAAAGTTTTGACAATGAAAAGCAACGACATAAACCAGGTATTTTGCGGAGTCAGTTTATGCGTAAATTGTTCTGAAAAGCAATTGGACAGAGATAAAATATTGTGAGGTCGTGAATTTCCTTCGCAGTTTTTTAAGAATCCGATTTTCCACTATCCCGAGCTATAAATAGCTCGATGGCGTCGTAAATAGGACAGTATTCTCTTCTCTTTGCCTGGAGATTCGCTACAGCTGGCCAGGAGTTCAGGTCTCCTGGGGTCAACTTCTAGAGATTGTGGGAAATTGTTTAACCAGGCCGTGGTAGGCAGCATACGGTTAGCTTAAGAATTATGAGGTTAACAGACATGTACTTGGTAACTTCTTTTGTAGCGTAATCATTATACATATATTTTTTTTGTAAATAACTGCCTATTATTAACCGTCCCTTTACCAAAGAGAAAGTTAATACACCTACCGAAACAGCATGTAAATCAACGAAAAGTTCCATTTCAAAAACAAATTCTCCTATTCTTTTTTTGAGAAGATGGAGAAAGAAGAAGAACAACAACAAAGAAAGAAAGACAGAAAGAAAAGAATAGAAAAGAAACAAACAAACAAACAAACAAAACCACCACCCTTTACCACCGTAATTCTGCCGAGAGCGATCAATACACAAATTATTCCATTGTGTTTTCCTGCCTTAGAGTAACGAATGCTGAATCGACTGGTTTTCTATTCAAGCAACATTCTAGCACATGCATTCGTCTTTCTGTCTACTGAATGTTTTCCAAATCATGCAAGTTCATCGATTGCTCACGGACGTCATGGGCTGGGCAGCTTAAAAAGCTGTATGTATACGTGAGCGAAGAACAGACCTAGGATATATAAGGCTAGGAGTGAGAGGACAATGGTACCCGTCCGTGGGAAAACAAAAACTCACTGGTGATCCTGGCTAGGAATATCTTCTCAAAAGGGCAAACGTAACCCACTCTCAGCCCTGACTTCAATCGATGCCTCCCCCACATCCCCTCCCCTTCCCACCCACCCATCCTCTGCTCACCAATAAAACAAACATCCATGAGATCAATTTCTCTCTCTCTCTCTCTCTATCTCTCTCTCTCTCTCTCTCTCGCTTTACATTTCAAAGAATCATCCCATGAGCCCACTTCACTGCCAGTCTAAATAAGTGACATTTTTAATACCCCACCCCCCGTTCCTCATCCACCCACCCACACACCCTCTGCTCACCAACCAATGAATCCATTTCTTCTTCTTCTGTTTTTGTTTTTCTTTATATTTTAACAGAATCATCACAGGAGCCAGGTTCACTATCAATCTAAATAAATCACATTTATCAATTCTCGCAGTCAACAGTCTATTCTCCTCAAACATTTCCTTGCGTGTTATTCTTAATCATTCTCCCAAAGGTTGGGTTGGTTCGACAGCTAACGTACATGCGTCTAGTTTTATACACATGCGACCAAAGCACTGTGCGCTAACGTCCATTCCACCATACATCTTTCAGTCGCTCAGTTAAACGTCAGTCGCCGAAAGTTAATGCCCGCATCAATGTCTGTCCCTATGACGGTGATCTGTTTGCATGATTGACATCGTCTCTGCGCCACTTATTAACCGCCAGTCCAGGAGTTGCCGAGTAAACAACTTCACGAAAATACACCTTCAACTTCACTAAATTAATTAATCATTGTACCTGGCGTCACGTACATTGATTTTCATATAAGGCGCTTTGTCATAAAAAGCATAAAAACATTATCACATTAAGGGTCCATCCATGAAGGAGCTATCTTCGATTTTGGCGATTTTTGTATCCCCTCTTCCACTTATGCGTTTGTTTTTTTCTCATGCCTGGCTTCAACGTCACCCTCCCCCCCCCCCCCCCATCCCATCGGCCCCCCGGTATGACAGTATGACAGTAGGGCAATTAAAATATTGAATGTTCACGAAAAGGCCTTGATATTCTGAACCTTTAAATGGATTATCGCATGGAGTAGTTGGCTACTTCATTTTGCAATACAGCCTGCATTTGATTTTTTTCATATATATATACACAATGCTACATCTTATTTTGTGGAGATAAACATTAATAAACCTAAACTTTTTAATTCATTGCCGTAATTGAAAAGTGTACATACTCTCCCCAATGTACGCTTTTCATAAGCTGGCGGCAACCTCCTCCTCCCCCCCCCCCTCCCGGTATACGTGCTTTACCGATAGCCCATATGTACTTTATGGATGGTCCCTAAACATGAAAACATCATCAGCTGCCATATTTAGCCATTTCCTCATGACAACAACCCATTCCATCATCTCATGGCCAAGTAATCATCTCTTTGTTACAAACACAACAATCTAATTCAGCCCCGTACTCATGGCGATACCCTGATATCACACTTCTGATTTTAACCCTGGCGCAACCGACTTCCGCCTCGACCGGCTTGGGACAGATATCTGAGTTTCGTTCTGAACGGATCCCCACCAGGAGCCAGCGATAATGAGAAAGGACCGGGGTCATTAATAGAAAACTGGTCAGCTCGGAGTTTTTATGATGTGAGACTAACTGAAGGTTGTCTTTGTTAAATGTCAAACGTGTCTCTTTTCCCTCGTCCCATTTACTCCAGTCCTACTACTCTTGCTTTCCCCGTACAACTACAAGCCTTTTCTCTTCGTGCATCCATCCCACCACCAATCTGCGTGCGTGTGTTTCATCCTTTTCGTCTTCCGTCCATCCACCCATGTGAAGTTAGTTAACCGAATCCAATCTAGGCCTACAGGTCAATGAATAAACAACACAATATTCCCTGGTCCATTCATCCAAGAGAATGCTTCAAAGACGAAAATTGGAAAAACGAAATATGATTTCGGAAGAAAATCAATTAATGTGGCACAGCGAAACCAGTGTCTAAAAAGTAAAGCACGTTGAGGTTTTGTGCCATTTCGAAGAAATCTACTTCTTCGATACATAAAAACAAGTACACATCTTCATGTACAGAATCCAGTTCAAAATGGCAGCTACAAACATTACTTCCTTCTCTATATTAATACTCTGTTCCGCATTTCTTGAACACAATAAATGCATGGTCTTAGTGAACGTTTTCACCCAACGGAGGGACCAAAAACCTCACTTCATCTGAAATCGTCTAAAAAGCTGACAATAATTGTCATGGTGCTTCTAAAGATTTGGAAGAATAGCGATTTGGGTGTTTTGGCATGTAAGCGTGTTGCTTTTTTGGAGGGGAGGAGGGATTTCCGCTAAGGAAGTGTCTGTATGAGACTTCACAAAGCCATCCGCATGAAAGTTAAATGCATAAACAACAATGAACAAAACTATACCCAGAATAGCCTTAAACCAAGCCTCCCACACGGAATACCTATCTACGTCTGTCACGAGCCTCAACTATAAACACAGAAAATAATTAAGCGTTATACCATGCCAAAAAAGAGACACTTTAATGTGCCTCGAGTCTGCTTTGTCTCAAATCAATGTGCAAATGCCACATGGCCGACTCGTTAATTAGACAATCTCCTGCCATTAATTAGATATAAGATATTGCAAAAACCGGCCCTAGTTGTCTGAGGAATCACTTCCATTGTCAACATCAGAATTACCCATTAAGTTTTGTTTCTCGACTGCATTTCTCAACATCTGAATACAACTGGGAAACCAAGATGGGGGAAGGTTATTGGCCACACGTCAATAAAGCAGTTCACTGTGTGTGTTCAGCTAGAGACAAGTTCTGTTACTTGTTTTCTGGAGAAGAGCCACTGAGACGTGCCTCAATACCACGTATCTCCTTTCAAGCGACATGTTCAACATGCGCTATATCGACCCGGTGTGATAGATTGTTTGCTTTCCACTCCCATAAGCTGATTACTGTCGCAGGGACGCTTTTTCGGCGCCAATACTTTGTCACCTTACACAATTTGCATTTTACAAAATCATGAGGATTCTTGTTCCCACACGTGGCTTTTGACGATTTGTCCTGAGCAACAATTAGAATGGATACAATGGCACTGGAGAGTGAAGACAGACAATAACGCCCAGGTGGGAGAAGGCGAAATACAGCAGCCACCTTGCTTGGCAATAATTATCTTTATTTCGATGCCTCCAGCAAGCAGTTGCTGATTTCGGAGAGCGACATCCCAAGATGTTTTCCTGGTAAAGACTGGGTAATCCAACTGATACATGTATCATCTGTGACAAATCCCGGAAATGGCACTTCCGGTTGACGATGTAGAGTATCTCTCTCAACCACATCATATGTAAGAGCACCACAGACTTTCTGTCCGTGTCTTAAAAACAGATAAACGAAAAGAAAGGAAAAAAAAAAAAGAAAAACAAACTGGGGGATGTAAGAAAATAAACATGTGAAATTTCAAGCACAACAGGACGTCATAAAAGGCAGCAGGCGCAACACAAGTAAAAGGAAAATAACAAAACAAGAAATTAACCATATTTTAATGGGGCTAGTGGGTGAACATGACTGTAAGAACCTAACACGTCGTGATAACGTGACCCCAAAAAAAAAAAAATGAAACATTATGAGCTGCCTCAATTTTTGACACATCTATTTTTGGACAAAATTTAGTCAATAATTTGAATTATATACGATTTATTTGAGCCGCATAAAATGAAACGCATTTAGTGGTGTATAATCAAAAAAAATATGATTGGAAATGTCATTTTCGCCACTCTTTGCCCACCGCTAGTAATAATAGAAATGGCAAGATGCGAATGATGACGAAATCAAGCATGTTACAATGAAGTCTGAACTGACTGTCAAAAGTTTAATCTTCAGGTCAGAGACACACTCTACTCCACAAGATTAGATCTATTTATTTTCACAGGCTTAAGGTGATTAAAATTCTAACGCAGCTTCAAAAGATGGTTTAGGTTCGCTCTCAACTTCAAGAGATGACATATTTCAACTCGGTCACTGATAATGAACAATGACATACACAGTATTTCTCCTTGAGTAGTACAATTCGATAACCATCTGATAACCGTCTTCGAAGATTATCTTTGTTGCGAAAATAGACTGACGGAACAGCTGACGTCACGGCTATGTAATTGAGGCAAACAAAGTTAATGAAGTAATGAAAATCAACTTTAAACAACTGGCACAGCAATAATGTTACACCTATGTTCACCCCAGGAACATTAGGTCTTGGAATCAGGCCCTAGCTTTCTGGGGAATCATTTATATTGTCAGCATCAGAATTCCCCCATTGATATTCATTTCTTGAGTACACATTTCTGAACACCTCAATTCAATTCAATTCAACTGGACAAACCAAGATGGGAAGGTTATTCGTGACCTGAGTTCTTTTTTGTTCCAACTCCACTTTTTGCACTACTGAGAAACTCGACGTTAACCGTTTGAGGCATTGTGATAAAGAGTTAGAATAAATCGGAACTGTGAAACAGCCTGATAAGCACCACAACGCATTTTAAACAAGTGTCAAAGTGTGCATTTTGTCATGTTATACCTTTTCTGTGTACCAAAGGATCTCCTGTCTTTTTTTATTTTTTATTTTCAGAAATGGATTTAGACCAAAAAAGAACCAAGGTCGCCATTATGTCAATTAACAGTTAACGTTCCGCCGTTTCTTTCAGCTGCTATGTTTGTTTTTTTCCATTACGTTTCACTCCACTGTAATATTATGCCGGTATGTTACATGCCTCTCCTTAAGATAATAATGCTATATGGGACATTTATGAATCTAACTTTATAACTCGCTCAACTCTATAATTAGCATGGCAGTGATGTAGTAAGTGCATTACTATTCATATCGGGAAAGTTAGCAACCTTACAGTAATTCTATCAGCATGCCTGTAACTGAGGAATAAGCACATTTATCTCCTTATGAATCCAACTAAAACCGATTCAACCCTACAACTGACAAGGCAATAATGCAAAATTCATGTTCACTCTATGAAAATTAGGAACCAAAGTAACTGTGTCAATACGACCTCCACCCGAGAAACGAAGGATTTGCTCATAAGCCCAACTCTGACTCAACTCGGAGAGATAGCTCATATTTTATTTTTGGTTCGGATGGCTTTCTGCTTTGTTTTGTTTGTTTATCTCTTTGTCCGAGAGATGAGTCATCCACTGGGTCTCTTCTGGGACTGGGAGAAAAGGGAGGGGGGAGGGTGGGAGAAGGAGATGTGGACTGGTCAGATTCCTTACGATGGCGACAGGATCTGAGAGGCATTTCGTTCCCTTAGAAAGGCAAGCTTCTCACTCCTTTCCAGCAACTTCTGAGAAACTGATGTACTCAGAGCTTTTAGAGATACGACTTTTTTTTTTCCGGTACCGTAATACTTAGAAATTACACACGAATCCGCGTCATACTTTGACATACGATGGAGAAGGCCTAAAGAAGTTGTGGGTAGTGTCTATTTCAGTTCAGCCACAAAGAGGAGATGGAACACTGTCATTTTAAAGGGACGATTGTGTTACTGGTGAAATGGTCCATGAATGTGAGAAAGCAATGCAACAGGTTTGCAGTGGAAAACTATTTCTTTTCTAATACCCAACCAAGAAAGAGTTGGCACCATGACTGATTTACCAACAAACTCTGCCCCCGCTCGTTTCCTAAATTTATAACAGTAGGATTATATAAATCATGTTCTCGCAGATTTCAGCTCAGCGCTCATGCACTCACGAACCTGAAGCTTATCAGACATGGCTAGATTATTATACAGAATACACCTGTGCTGTTGATGGGGCATGAACGGTGAGCTAGCTCTATTATGAAATAGGACTAGTGTATTTCCATAACCGCACTCTTCTCTGCCACAATGAACTATTGTTAATTCCTTGAAGGAATTCTATTTTCTCTATGGATTAAGAGAGAGCCCAATAGGTCAATTTGAAATGTTTATAACACAGAATGTATTAAATAAGAGGTGTATTTCAAATCGAATAAGTTGTTGTTGTTTTTTCTGCGGTTGCTGTTTTTGTTGTTTTCCTCTCTGCAAATTTCGGTCCTTCGCAATAATACGGTTATATGATAGGGCCAGTGCTGTCTTCAGGTGCGGTATTCAATGGCTATCCAAAGGAAAAGCTGGAAGACACTGCATCATTAATGTTGTGTAAATATCGCACTGACAATGAGGGAATTCCATTTTGACAATGATGAATTCCCAATTAATGCAATCCCCGAAAAAGTTACTAACAGCATTTTCGAAGGTACAAATGATTAAAATGCCTGTCGTGGATATTTCAAGGGAAGAGCATAACCTACAAAATGAAATGCTGAGTGAAAGAAGGCAGGAAATCTGCATGCGGGCGTGTGTTCTGTGCGTCTCTAGGAAAGCGTCTATCTGATTAATTCTGCGTTTCTTCCCCAATGCTCATGAGTATGGGAAGGACACCCCGGTGTGTGTTTGCTCTACGCAGGTGCCATAAGTCTTCACCTCAGCCAGGTTTGTTTTCTGCTTTCGGGAGCTTCACGGCGGTTCATAATGAAAAAAAAAAAAAAACGTGCATTACTTGAAAATTTGCTGCGGTAAATTCAGAAAGTAAGTTCAGATGGTTACGAAATGTTGTGAATTCAACAACACTTTCAATATGAAAACAGGCAGTACGGAAATGGTTGGCGTACTTCAAACCTTGTTGCGAGACTCCACCATGTGCTTGACCATTTGACTAACTATTGTAACTGCCTTATATAAAGGCTTTCAACACTTATGTATTTGTCGGGAAACATACATAATGCATATCTTGCGGAGATAAAGGCTCCGTCGGGTGTTTTACTGCTGATTTGAGGTCTTTATTTTAGGAGGTTCGCTGCCCTTGGCATTTACACCTCACTTTACTTGTTTTATTATTTCTTGTTCTGGCGGGGGGGGGGGGGGGGGGAGAGATGATATGGATAAATTTTAATCTATTAATTTCAATTTTGCCCGGGCAGCGGCCTTTCGGCCTGCTCTTTACGATTTCCAACTGCCAAGGTATCTTTAACGTGCGCAACGTGCACACGGGCCCTCCGAATTTTTTCGTCCTTATCCGAGAAGACTAGGTACTCGATCCTACCCCCCAATAGGACCAGGGACTTGAAAATATGAGAAAAATCCAATTTCCAAGAACTACTCGATCCTACCCCCCAATAGGACCTGGGACTTGAAAATATGAGAAAAATCCACTTTCCAACATGCCTGCACTGCAAGGGTTTAGAACCCGGGACCCTTGGCATGAGAGGCGAGCACCTTGCCTCTAGACCACCTTGTCCCCCAAGGGTGTTTTACTGCTAAACGCAACTTTAACTGCTGCTAGAAAGGTTTCCAACAGACGTATTTGTTGGTAAACATACATACATAATATTGTATATCTTGCGGAGATTGACTCTGCCAGGTGTTTTACTAGGTGTAACTTAGCAACCAGCTGGCTAGAATTGCTTCCAACACACGCATTTCGCAGTATATATTCAAAACATTTTGCACACGACAGGCCGTGTGTCATTCAACTGCGATGTCAGTCTATAGCAACTTTTTAAAAAAAAAATACTACGAGTATCTGACAAACAGATAAAAACCCAGAGGCCCAGTGTGCGTGATCTGTGTTTACGAAATCTGGATACTTATCCTACAGCGGGAACTTATGAATGCCCCTCTCTATATGAGACAAGACGATGTCAAGGAGAACGAAAAAAAAAAAAAAATATGCTCAGGTCTGTTAATATTCGGAACACTTCAAGTTTTATGAAGGGAATTTGTTTTTAAACTGCAACCTCGTGAAAACTTTATGAATTTCATTTTTGGCACATTAGAGACTCGTATAGCAGCGCACTGAATCAAGTCCGTTTAGCATATTCTGTTTTGACTCAGTGCGCAAGGTCTCTCTTTCCGACAACAAACTCAAGACAGACTTGACGCGCTCAGACTGACGAGACAGATTTGTTCACTCTCACCAGTGAGCCAGGTCCCGTTGAACTCCACACTCTACATCTCATACTAAAACCAAGACAAGACACAACTGACTGGGTGCACCACTAGCCTTAAGTGTCAACAAAAAAACAAGATACGTGTGTGTCCATAATGAAAATCTGTTATTCTTGTTGCTGTTGTTGTACTAGCTAAAGTGCCACCCATAGAACGGTGATCACGAAGTCAATACTTTTCCATTCTACTCGATGAAAATGCGTCAATTTTTTGCCGCTCAAAAAAAAAAAAAAAAAAATTATAAATAAACAAAATTAAAGACTTGGTCTACGTTTTGTCCAAAATGGATGTGTCCACGTAACATATCGTCAAAAATTGAGGTAGTCTACAAAGTTTCATTATTTTCAATCCGTATTCACAAAGTGCATACATGTTCACCCCCGAGTTCCACTAATAGTATGAAGCGTGCCTGATGTGTCCTTACACTAACGGCTGTCTGTAATATGTAACCAGCTGTTAAAAGCGCCGCGGATAATGGTTTATTCAACGGAAGTGGCTATTTTCACGACATGTCGTGGAAATCGCCTCCGTGAAGTTTTCCACGACATGTCGTGGAAATGGCCTTGGTGAAGTTTTTCACGACGTTTCACGACTTAATACAGCTACCCCAGCCCCTTTTCGCCTGATTAGTCAATCTGACTACCGCCCAATTGATACAAACTGACTAGACCCTCACGCCCCCCAGGTTCCGACCTCCCGCTCAGTGGGGGCCGCCATTTTGAGTCAGAAAACGGTAAGCTCTGATTGGATGAAAAACGTGTCGTGAAAAAATCTCTCCACGCTTTTTCCACGATATGTCGTGTGCCTAGACACTTCGTTATTTAACAGCTTCTCAAATTTTCATATCATTACAGCCTCAAAGCATATTAATTACCTTTCGTGTTCTTGGTATTATTTCATGGTCATATTTACAAGTAACTAGGCCTACATGTATTATGCTGACCGCCCTATCGCAATGATTTATACAGGTTTTATGTTTCTACCTGCCCTTGCTGTTTATATAAAAACAGCCGTTCAGTGAGGGATAAAACACGCGTTCCATATTGTCCTGAGATCGGATCCAATAACGCTCATTGCAGACGACATACACTCACGCTGACAGCCAAATTTCCCACTGAATGTTCTGCTGTGTTAATACAGCCAACAGAATCGATTGACCCTGATAGCAGCGTTAAATCTGCAAGTCATATTCGACACTAAATGCGGGCGTAAGATATTAGACCAGATATCTAATGTATAATTATTTCTCGTACACTACATTATCTGGGTCACCCAGAAGGAACGACTACTGCTTTGCACGAATCCTGAGCACTTGAATCTCTCCCATCTTAATAATAATATGAATACTGTTATAAGGCAAAAGAACGCATGTGCCAATCGTCAATTTCACTTTGTAACATCATTTTATTATTTATAGAATGAAATGTGCTTTACCTTCCTATTTGGTTATCATTTTGTCAGACTGGTGGTTTCTATTGTTCATCATAAAATGGATATTGAACTAAGAATAAAGCGGGGAGCCAAACGATTTCGGTTTTTTCTGCTCCTGTAACTTTTCGTGTTTGTCTCATGCGGTCTGTTCTGTACCAAGGCACAGTAGATGGACATTTAAAATCTCAAGATTCATCTTAAATGTTGTGGAATAAATGAATAACAAAATTAATGTACTGTACTTACCAGCATAATTATATATGGCACCACACTGAAGTCAAAAGAGCGTTAAACCAGGCCCGGGAAGCTTGTTACGTCTTACGGTCAATTTTACATTCATTTTGAGGTCCGCTTGACAGGGTGAAATCATGAAAATTGTTAAGTGACAGGTTGTATTTTATGTACAGGTTTTGGTTTTCATCTCTTTGCGAATGACTTCGCTCTCTCTCTCTATCTCTGTCTGTCTGTCTGTCTATCTATCAAGCAATGATAAACCAGACTTTCACACGTTATAATGCATCTAAATCACCAGGACATTCCAGAAAAACCAATTATCAGGGTCTATAAATGTTCATATAATTTGTCATTGACTGATTTGGTCTGGACGGTTGTGAGCACGCCCCTCCCCAGTCTCCCCTGCAACAATACCGCGCCCGGCGTCGCTTTTTTGCTGTTCCCCATTTAATCCTTAAATCGCTGAAGTTACCAGTACATGACATCTCATATTTGAAATTTCCGCCAACCCCCGAGCCTGGGTCAAAGATCCTGCTTTTCTTTCTCAGCCAAAGTTTTCCCTCCGCCCTCGCTGATTCGTGTGTCCTCTGGCGCTGTGGCGCCCGAATAAGTACATGCATCTCTGAAATGAAACTTGCTGAATAACATTTGGGAACTGCGGCTGTCTAAATGTCACGTCTCTCATTAAACAAAATCACTCTTTAACCGAGACAAATACAACACTCCTTTTCTTTCTCCAGCAAATCATTTGGAGAGGAGATTACCAAGTTTGGTGACATGCGTGGCTTGATGACTGGATCGTGGAAAGCTTGGAGGGTAAAAGTAAATAAAATAAAGTGAGGGTAATCGTTTGTTGGTTCAAGCATGTTGGAATTTTGGGGGGAAATTACCGTCCCTAATCCTATGGTAAGTAAGATCGAGCATCTAGTCTTCTGGGATAAGGACTAAAAAAACTCGGAGTGCCCGTCTGTACGTTGCGCACGCTAATGACAACTTGGCACCAGAGATATCTTACACAATCTTAGTGTAAGATATCTCTGCTTGGCATTTGATAATCGACAAGAGCAGGCCTAATAAGGCCGCTGTCATGGGCAAAATTTGAAAGAAAAAAAAATCTCTTCCACAAAAGCGCACAAAACATTAACAAGGAAAATAAAAACAATAAAAGTGAGGCCAACCTCCTAAAAGACCTAAATCGTTTCTTTTGAGTTTACAATGCGAGCTCTGCACCTGGAACAATTAAGAATGTGGTAAAATGAGACACATAGTGAATAGCAGATACAGCACAGGTTTTGAAAGAAAACAAAAAACGTTTCCGATCGGTTTGTGTAGACGAGATTTAGCTTAAACTGAGTGAGAAAGAGAGCCTTCTGGAAGAGTAATGTGGCTGGGGATGACACAGACAGTCGCTGAACAAGATGGGAAGAGTTCGGGGGAAGGGGGGGGGGTCTGCTCAAGTATGACGACAGAACATATAAAAAAAATTTTAAACAACAGCGTCGTTTGGATGCAGTTACTTTCTGTAGACCCTACACTGAGAAATGCGACACTTGTGTGACAAATATGAAAAAAAAAACATGTGCACTGTACATTCCGTATGTCACTAGACGGAAGTGCAATGTTGTGAGAAAAGGACGTATATTGTTCCATCTTGATTTTTAATATCCTCGTTGAACATAAACAAGGCCACACAGAAGTGTGCAAACTGCTGCCTTGTTCTGATAGTATCAGTGATACACTTGCTCCCTATTAATCTCAATGGGTAATATTTTAAATTAAGCTTCAAGGATTTTCTCACTCTGTCGTATCAGTCCGCTTTAGTATAATTATTACAGAATCCTGAGCTTCCGGAATGTGTAGATTTTTCATTGATTTACTCCCGCTTCAATTCATGACGACGTCTCAGGTTACGTGCGTGGGAGGGAGTGCGACCTGACTGGGGAAGGGGAGGGAGGGATGTTTGCACAAACGTGTGCGTGAGCAAGGGTGGTTGGGGGGGGGGGGGATAGATCAGATTAAATTGGTGAGGGCGCGAGGAAAAGTGCAATAATCTATATCAAGTGTTTGAAAACGTGACTGATACGGCTTTTGTTTAACCTCCTGCCACAGAAGGCGGACTCTAGAACTCAATTACTCATGATACACGTTAACGATGATGATTTTTTTCAGCCATGCAGGGAGTGTTTCTCCGGCGCCTAGATGACTACAGAATATTATATAGAATATCAGTGAAGACAAAACGCAAAGTAGATTTATCATCGCTTACAGAAACCACTCTCTCTCTCTCCCTCTTCTTACCATTCACTCTCATTTCCAATGAGAAATGGAAACCAGTCTCAACATTTTTTGGTTCGCCTTCTGTAAAATTCTGTTTTGGGCATAAAGTCTCTATTTCCATAATGGCTACTGTTGGGGGACCGTCCTATTTCCCAAAGCAAGCAAAAGCTGAACAGTGAACACAACTCAGCACCAACTCTCTCCGGTAATCTCTAAACGCCCCCCTAATAACAGCCCTTTTCCATGACACTGGCAGCACTGGGCGTCAGTCATATGCGCGCCAAAACTCCGTTCTATCAGGTTCGCGTTACGTAAAAAAAAAAAAGTCATTTATAACGCTCCCAAGCACTATAACATGTCACTCTCAAGCCAATAAAGCTATGATCTAGCAATATGACCAGCCAGGTCCCGTTTACATGAAATACAAGAGCCAGTTTCATTCACAAACACTCAAAATATCGGGATTCCTTTATCACTAATAGACTCTTGACATTAGCTAATAACTTGGGTCCATGGCTTATTCTATTTTGGAATAATCATCTCCCACAGACCCTTGAACTCTTGTGCTCGTTGATGTTTGATTTCCAAATTGCGCGAGCTAGCTCAGGTGTTCCCAACTTGGGGTGAATTCACCCCCAAGGTAATTGCGCCTACTCAGGGGACAAATCTGCTTATTCTGAATTTGCACATATTCTTTTTTTTTTTTTTTTTACTATAATTCAAAATATAAAAAAAATCTGCAGTTGAGCAAAACATTAATTTGAACGTGGCCTGTTAGTGAAAAAAAATAATTCTTTTTGCTGTTTTGGACTTAACGATCCATGTTAATTACCGTTTTGCCAATCTAGTAGTCTGACTGCCCACTGGTCGTTTGTTTTATTATGGTAGAAGTGTAAACTTAAATAATAGGACAATACAGGGTCGACATCAATTTACTTTCCAAAAGTTGCCTGTGGGTAAACTGGACGCTAAAAAGCCACCGCATTTTGCGCAAGCTCGTCCAGAAAAAATCTTGCGAACGGCATGAAAAAGATTGGGAACACCTGGTTTCACGAGTCCGGAAGGCCACTGTTATGAGTAAGTTAGATGCTCTACGCTGCCAAAATGGAAAAAGTTGAAAGACACTTTTTAACATCATTTTATAGAATCCTTTACAGCTGCATCTTTCTATGCAACAGCTACATAATTCTGTACGACTAATCACATATGAACACCCAGATGAAAAAACGGCCATAACCACATATCCATGAAAATGACAAAAAAAAAAACAAAAACCAACAACAACGACTGTTTAAGTTTGAAAGTTCCCAAGTGCATTGTTAATGGAGGAAAAAGAAAAGCAACCTGTTTCATCGGGGGGTGGGGGTGGGGTGTCTTTCACCTTAATCCCGATTTCGCCAGATCCACTCTATATTTTATATATTATCAATCGTCATGATTATAGTATTTCAATAATAGTAGAAGAATTGCAGTAACAATTTACGGTGTATTTATCTTGTAACGTACCTTTGTTAGTGGTCTCCCTCATCCACCAGCTCAAATTAAGTGTTTTATATAGACTTTTATGTATCATTTTTTTTTTCTTAATAGGTCCCTCTGGATCTTTTTTTTAGTTAAACTTGATTGCTAAATCAGCGTGAAAGATTGCAATGCGTCACTTCCATTGTGTTTTGTTTCCTCTCAGGATGCTTTGCTGTCATGGTTGAAATGGCATGACTTCAAGCTGACATGGACCACCTACAGACGAGCAAATTTTGGTCGGCCCTGAAAGGTTGATTAACAATTATTTAAAAAATACAAAAATGTTTTGCCCATGTCCCATGAGTTAAAGGAGTCAAAGTACACGTTATAATCCCAACCCTAGGATAATGAGGCCACACGCGCATTCTCTGTGATACAGAATAATTGTATGCATAGCTGGGAGATGAGCTGGCCGAACAGCTGTTCACGACACGTGCGCTATACATAGCAAAGTGGCTGTGAATGTCCGAGAACCGTGTGTGAGCAACAAAAAATTTGACATACTTATTGTGATTTAAGGAGTGCATAAAAATTCTATTCCATATTTATTGTTTCATTGTTATTGTTACTGGAGTGTGTGTTACTTGCTCCTGTTTCTTTTTCTCGGTTCAAAATTTACTAAATGCCATAAACTGGCTTAAACTATGGCCAAAAAATTCCGGGAAAAACACTGCATTCCTGCAGACCTTGGGCTACGAAACCAACAACAAAATGCAATAAATTCCAAAAGTATTATTATGATTTCTTTGGTTTTTCAGTACATATAATTTGTTTTATGTTCACTGCTCATCATCAGTCTAAAACACACTTCTCTGGTTTCTCATCGCATCAAATTTATTGTCTGTCTGTATTGTACAACTGCAGGAACCACTACATATATTCGCATGCCCAGTGGCCTGCTTCGGCTTTTCTCTGTCTTGTCTTCCCCAAAGGCGGAGCACTACACTTTTTGGAAACAGTAGCATGCTCAGCAATCATAGCCGACATTTGCAAGAGGATCTTTCAGTCTTTGAATCAAAATGGCCTGCCCATTTAGAGCCAAGATGACCCTATCCTGGGTCATTCCCGCTACCTCAGCGATTTCTATTAGCATTATTCTAAATTCATGGTGCATTTTTGCTGAGTGGGCACACACATGATTCGTTCGGTATTGGCAGTCATGCAGAGGAAAACCTGAAACACAAATGTGAAAGGGTCCTCAAAATATGATAATTTAAATGACTTTTTTTCCCCCAAATTTGCTCTAACATTTTATTTTTTTTTTTACACTGCCGTTCACTTCGACAGAAAATCGAGCATTTGCCTCACAGGGGAAGCCATAGTTAGATCTATATTTATTGCATTTAGGATGATTAATAGTATGTGTTTCATTATTCTCTGAATTAACCACTACACCTCTCTTCCGATCTATATACTACCTAAGTAACTCACAAGACTTATTACACACGACACGTGCGCTACACACAGCAAAGTCGCTGTGAATGTCCCAGAGGTGCGTGTGAGCAATATGAAAATGTGTCATTAACCAACTGTGCGTGTGTCACTGTGGCTGCCTCGTGCAAAGTTCAATAATGCAAGATGTGACTTGCCCAGTTTCGTTTCGCCCAGTTTTATGAGTCTCACGTTTCAAATGACGTGTAAAGGCCGGGAGCTATAAATATTATAGAACATGGGTGATCAGGGACAAAGAGCTCACGTGCAAAGTCGTTCGCATAACATCAGAATGACGTGGCTGTAATTATATGCGCATGAAAACACAGGTTGTTTAAGTTCCTTTCACGGAAAAATGAGTAAGATGAAGAGGAGTACAATGTTGACCGTCTCTGAGATAATGCTCACACTTTCTTTAAAACATTCACCAGGCATTTAAGAGTGAAACGGATTGTCGTACGCGTTGCACATATTTATGGGCGGGACAGGTGTATGCAAACAATTGTGCAATTATTATAATAATATACATGTACTCTAGTAATCTTTGTTTCAGCTGTACCGTAAAGAGACAAGTGCAATGGCTGGCCTAACTGAATGGTGGATCTCAAAACAAATGAACAAAGGGCTGAGTTAAGAGAGAGAGAGGGAGAGAAGGGAGTGGGTGAGAGAGAGAGAGAGAGAGAGAGAGAGAGAGAGAGAGAGAAAGAGAGAGAGAGAAAGAGAGAGAAAGAAAGAGAAAGACGAACAGAAACGGAGAGAGATAGACAGACAGAAACAGACAGAGAGAGAGAGAGAAAAGAGAGAGATGGACAGAAACTATGAGAAGTAAACAAAGAGAAAGAGAGAGAGAGAGAGAAAGAAAGAGAGAGAGAGAGAGAGAGAGAACAGAGAGATACAGAAGGCGAGAGATAGGGGGAGAAAGAGAGAGCGTCTCAAAATGGACATGATGGTTGTGGCTTGATAAGATAAGATAAGATAAATTTTATTCGTCCTTTTACAAGGAAATTTGTTTTGATCATTGGTACATAACAATACAGTTACAGAAATTATGATATATAGCGCGCGCGCACGCGCACACACATATGTATATATACACACACACTAATAAATAAACAAAATTAACAATGCGCAATTATGTTTCACTGTGACTTCTATGACGCGGGTGACGAATGTGAATGCAAATTGCATTTTACGTGAGGAGGAGGTGTCTGAATGACAAATAATAGGAAAGAAAAGGTTGGGGAGGTCAAAGAACAGAAATTCATACCACGGTGTACTACATGCAACAAGGCACCCTTACTTCTGATATCGCCAACAACTGGAGAACTTCAGTAAAGACAATCTGACCTCAGTACTAACTACAGTTTCCACCTCTAGCTCTGCAGTCCTGTCATGTGGGCGCTCAATATGGAACACACCACGTATCCCACTAAAACGTACCTACATGATTAATCAATTTAAATGCACGTAAAACACACCGACTGTACTCATTACAGACTATAAATTCATGCAGGATTTCATATTAATAGGTAGTACTTTCGTGTCGTGAGATAGAACCAATACAATGACACGAGCCTGCCAGACTGGAGACTATAGAGCGCCCCTGTGCCTACTTTTTGCAACGTTTGTCACAGAGTAGCCACTGGATAGCATAAGCTTCAGAAGATGTTCCGTTTGGCAATACTGGAAATCGAAAACGGCTGCTGAGCTCGGGCTTATTTACCGGTCTTTCGTGGGGAGCGCAGAAAACACAATGTCTTGGTGATACTGAGAACAAACAAATCCATTTCTAGAAGTACAAATTAAATGTCCTTCTCTGGTAATTCTGATCTGTTATAGTGTCTATACAAGTGAACACACAGATAGACAAGCTTTTTGGCACAAGTCAAATATCGACTTTGCTAATGGGTGGTGTATGCATTTCTGTAGGCCTTTGCTGAGACAGAAAACATATAATTTGTCCAAATTCAGTGACTATCACCCGATTTTTTACAAGCCTCTGACCAGCACAGTGAACCCCCCCCCCCCACACACACACACACGTTTGCGGTATTTTCAATAATCGACTGTCTTCATCACATGGTTGACCGAACAGAAGGTTATGTACACAGACCTCAACCGGGACCTACAGACCATGACTGAAAAACTTATCATTGATTCTCCAAACTAAAAGATGTTTGTGTAGCGGATTATCACTCTATGCCTATGGCAATCCATACTTCACAATGGTTCTAATCTCTTTGTTGAATAGAAACGCTCCCCGTTGACCCAAACTTGCAAACAATGGCAAAGAACAATACATCCGATAACAACGCGAGATCTGAATTCCCACGTAGTCTCCTTACTTTAATTAGACTAACAGGTGCACAGCGTGGAACAGACTGCTAAAAAAATTACATTCTCGCACTCGTTCTGTCTCAATCTCCTAAATTCATAAAGCTGCATAATATGAGATGTTACATGTTACTGTTCCGTTATCAAACATTGCCTACTACTATAAACTACACAGAACTATATTGTATGTAATGTCCTTTACTAAAAATATTGTCCTAAGTAAAACTCTCTCTAGCGTGTCTGTTCTTTAATTAGCAACACACAAACACACATCCGCGCGCGAGCATTCAGGCCTACATCTTGTCACAACATTCGTCAGCCTATGAGACATGACATATTATATTATAGTTATCCCATGTGAACCAATATGCCAGCCCCATATTGTCACAGGCTCTCACAGACAATTTAGTTCCCGATCCTTATTTACAATCACGGTACATTTAACAGTTGCCTGTCCGATAACAGCTGCCGAGCTATGAAAACCATATGTCGTCCATCTTATTAAAGATGAACGCTCGGTTGAACAGTATTGGATGAATGCGAGGAAGACTCATCTTTCATAGCTGGGCTAATGAGGTCACGTCAGGTCAATGAGGGTTCATAGTAAAAAAAAATTTTGTTATGATTCCGTGACCCAGTTTTGAAATTAATACCATTACTAGGCACCTTTTTACGGCTTTACTTCAAAAGCCTGTTTCCGGTGCAGATCACTATCAGAGATGACAGAACCAGGGTCTTGAAACTGTTACAGGGACATTTATGTACATATGTACATTATTTGTATCTCTGAGCCCTTGGAATAGTTCAGAATACATTTCATACTTCCACCTCTTCCAAGCACTTGTCAACAAATATCTAATCTGAGCTATCAGTCTTTACAAAATTACTAATGTTGCTGGCCATGTACAGTAAGTTATGTATTTCAATTTTCAGCGCCTCAGTTTAATTCTAGTGTCCCATCTCATTTCCATTTTGTTCTCCATTGGAGAATGTTGGTTTCTCGTTGCTACTACATGTACTGCAAACAGTGCTACTACCAACTGTAAGTGACCAGCTCTTTGGCAAGAAAAACTAACCATTTAATTTAATGTTCTATATGAACAAACTGGTTAATACTGGAAGGTGGAACTCTTGGGCCACTGTTGGATGTATTCATAAGCATGTAGTCAGATAAAGAGATTCACATATAAATTTAAGAAAACATGTCTTTAGCTGGATGATGCACCAACCGGGATTCAAACCCGGTACCTTCCGCATGACAGACAAGCACCTTGCCTCCAGGCCATGTTGGAATTTGGGGATTTTTGTAATATTATCAATACCAAGGGCGCTAAAATAAAGACCTAACACTTCAGCTGGATGATTTTCTGTCAAAAACATGTGGTAGGTGGAAAGACATAGATTATAAGTATGTCACCAGTGTTAGTAATAAATGAGACGGCCCAACCACAAATGAAAACTAGAACACCAGCTTTGTATCCCACACTTTCTTCCACAAAATCATATCCCATGTAGGAAGCTAAAAATATGTCTGAAGATGGAGGTGGAAGACAATAATGAAAATACAGCATTCATGACTTTTTCAGAAAAAACAGCCAATGACCATAGAGAGCAAACTGAAGATTTAGAGTTACTGTTTCAGGACTTGATGTACATCCTTCCGTTTTAAATTGCTTCTTTTTTGTTTTTGCTAGGGTTTTGGGGGCGGGTGTCTGCATTTTTTTTCTTTCCAGGGTATTGCACACCTCTTTGAGACCGTTTTTCTACTGGAAAAATGTTAAAAATTCTAAGGCTATCTAAATGTAAGAAAACTGTTTTTGGTCATTCAGTTTTCATTTTTTTTAAATGGTTTTCACACTCGAGGAGAAATCCCATTGTTGCTCAAGGATTAATCCATTATTTATATAAGGGATTTTTCCAGGAATCCCGGCTATGCATGCATTTTAATTAAGTGAGTGATAGGATACTCACCATTTCCTCTGCATTAGCTAGGTAAACATGACACTGGAAGTCATCATTCAACTGGTATCTTGTCAAGTAAGCAAAGCATCTGGGATCCTGGTGCAATTTAGCGAATCTGGTCAAGCCTCTGAGATGATGTTCGAAGAGAGGTGGCTTTCCTTCTTGGTTTTCATCTGTACTGTTCACACGCAGCACCTCTCCAGCCACTTCAATCACAACTTCTTGAATGTTTTCCCTTTTCCGCCTGATCTCCGCCATCACCCATGGCTGCATAGTTTGGGAGTAAAGACGGTCCATGGTTTTGGAGCCCAGATACCATACTGCAAATTTGGGCGATAATTTCTCTGATTTGGAAGTAGAAACCTCCTGAGAATCTTCACCACTCTTCTCCATTGTGCTGAATCTTCTGTCCCCCTAAAGGCAAAATCACTGTCTGTCAGCAAACTCACTTCCTACACTTCTACAGAGTCTAACACATTCTAATTAACATGTCATACCTGCACTCTGCAAATGATTTAGAACAAATTTGTTATTCAACTTATTGGATCACCAATCACAATTTTATAAAATTAGTGGATATAAACTTCAAAGCACACACTAAAGAAAATCACACCACTACGAACTCGTTGCCGCTGAAAATTATGCTCTAAAATTTCAGCGCACATGTAGTTTCTAACATATTCTTTTTCAATGCACTGATAGTTGCTAACGTTACATTCCTTTCTGGTATGGGGATACTTTTAAAAGAATGCCATTCCGTTTAATCTGAAATTTCCGTTCCCAATTGCCACCCATGCAAATCATGAAAACACAATTACACACTGAATTTATCCTGCCTACTGAAATATGTCATCCATTTGCCATAGACTGTAAGTTTGATGTTACTCTGAATTATCTGGATCGAACTGAAAACAGAATAATACGATGATTATGAATGTATCCTACACATTATAATTATACCATGCAATGAGGAAAATGTTGCCAATGAGGTTGAATTAAGAGGTTCATACTAAAGAGATCAATAAAAAACAAAGTATGAAAAGAAGTCACTTTTACAGACCACCACATCTAAGTAATATATTATTATATTTAAGTCAAGTACTGTGTATCCAATTTTTAGTTCCAGTTTTTTTTATAGGATCAAGGTTGGACTTAGACTTCCATTTTGATAATACTCATACTGTGGACCAAAAACTTTTTTTTTTTCTTACATTGATTAACTTCTATTAAATAATAATAATAATAATAATAATGTATAGCATTCATATAGCGCATATCCATTTAAAATGCTCTATGTGCGGGGGCGGAGCGTGATATCATTATCAATCTTCAGTTTTGGGATTAACATGGCCATCCAGACAGAATGACTGCTTCCAAATTCTAATACTATATTATACAATTGTCACAATACAGTGTATTTCTTTTTGACAAATATATTTCTATGACACTATTGAAATAAAAGCTGGAAGACTGCAGAACATCAACTGAATGAAGGAAGACATCAACTGAATGAGCATTAGATAGAGAATGACTGGTGTGACATAATTAAAACAAAGCACTGCAAACTTGTAGCCACCAGAGTAAAGACTGGATGTATATTACTATATCACACTCACAAGTCATGGGTATCACTCTTTTTTCTACAGCACATACTCCACATCAAATCAAAATGTACCAAAATATTTTATCAAGAACATTTAAGATTATATTTGTGTAAAAAAAAAAGTGAAAGGCAACAGGTGGCAAACTGTAAAGTTGTAAATTGCCAACAACAAGCTATGGTTGCATCCAAATGCTAAATCAACCTATAAGTCAACGTCTGATGTTGCATCAAATGCAGAAGGACAGTTCACTTTTGTGTTCACATTTCTGTCTGTTTAAAATTTACTGTTCAAATACCATTTCAGTTTATAAAATTTTAACCAGAAACCTTACACCACAATCTTGCAAAAAGATTCAAAGGAAATTGTCTCATTTTACAACTCAAACATCACAAAAATTTAATCATCATAATTTCAACTGAACTAGACTCTAGTCTAGATTCTGATCTACACGCACTTGGCATGAGTATAACATTGAGTAATTTAGATGCCAACGAACCACCTTGAAAATTTAAATTTAAAATTAGAACTGTGAAAATGTACGATGTCCAAACATCTAGAAGGGTATTCGTCCCAGAAAGTCTAACCATGCTGCATTATTCACAGTGCATCCAAATTCATGCTTTCCTTTACTTTACATTGATGGTAATACTAATAAGAGTTAAGCAGTTGCGAACGTTCGTGTCGCAGATCAACTAGAATCTAGATCTAGATTCTAGATCTAAATCTGTTGCAGAAATGAAATCAGCTGACCGATAAAACCAAACGTGAACCGTGAAAACACCCATGCACTCAATAGTTTTCAAAATACACTTTCCCTAAAGCCCAATCAAGTTTGACTACGTACTCATCAGTGAAATAAACTATTCATGGAGCTTGAAATATCTTACAATACACACAAAACTTCGTTCGCCACTTCGCACAGATGATTGATTGACTGTTTTGCTCTCTCCCTGTACCGCTCTTCAGTGAAAAAGTTGTACTTTTATCTTCGAATTGCCAAAAGAATACAACAATATCTTTATTTCACATATCAAATATTGCTTTGTGCTTGATTACACAACATCAAATATCCAGTATTTTCAGAGTATCAAGTAACGTTTTACCGTTAATTATTTATTAATATGAAGATTAAAAAAATTTTCTTTGCCTTTCTATTAAATATTTTTTTGTTCCGCCAACCGTAGTTCTCCCAAATTTTAGATGTGTTCAATGTCAAAATGGCGTCCGCTGTCAAGATTGGTAATCATCTGAGAGAACTCAGATTTCATTTATGCCTTAAGTCGGCGGCTAGTAAAGGCGTGCGGTGAGTAATGTTGTTTGATAAGATCCGGACGCAATTAATGAAAGTCGTGCCATATGGGGTTGACTTTTAGGAGAGGTCGTTTCCTTATGCTCATCCGGTTTTGTATTTTCTGTCTTCTCTTTAGTTTGCTTTGTATCGTTTGGGTTTTATTTCTCACGCAGGGCTTCGCAATCTCTATCTACAACTTTTTCTTTTTGCCAAATTTTGACTTCGCTTATAGCCCTGCTGCGACTTCACAGTTTTTCTGTGTTTTTTTATGATATTTCGTCAATTTCTACTAAGTACTCTGATCGAGGGGAGGAGTACCTTACTCGAGCGCCACTTTCACTGTTATCAATTTGAACACATGGAATGGTCAGATGGACCTGGGGGAGTGAGGGTCTAGTCAATTTGTATCAATGGGCGGTAGTCAGATTGACTAATCAGGCGAAAAGGGGCTGGGGTAGTTGTGTTTAGTTAGTTTCTGGTCTTTGGCGCTCGAGTACGGAACTCCTTCCAGATCTAGATCCAGATACTCATCAGATAGGTATTTATAATGGCATAATGCTAAGGGGCAGTAAGGCTGTTGTTAAATGTTAGGGGACCATTGCATCTTACTTACAAAGCCAAGTAGAGGAAACGTGTTCACTGTTAAGCAGTACTTTCTTTGCAGTAATTGCCAATCTCCTAACAACAGCCAAATGTTAGATTCTTGGGGAGGTCTTCCGCCCGACCGCGCCATAATTTTTACCGCTATTAAGTATAAAGCTCACGGTTACACATTGTCACTGTTATCAATCTAAACTCATAACACATGGAATGGTCAGATGGACCTGGGGGAGTGAGGGTCTAGTCAGTTTGTATCAATGAGCAGTAGTCAGATTGACTACTCAGGCGAAAAGGGGCTGGGGTACTTGTGTTTTCTTGACTGGCGCGGACGGGCGGAAGACCTTCCGATTCTTGACCTAGACATCTCTAGCCTAGATCTAGATCTAGATCCACTATCTTACTCTTAGATCTAGATCTAGTACTAGAGTCTAGCCTGATTTGTTTGATACAGTGGAACTTGGTTAAGATGGACTGTTCCACTAAAAATTTCTCAAATAGCAAAGGTTTCACTATTCCAGTAAAAGGGCAAATAACAAGGCAAGGAATAGGCCAACTCCCTTTTTTTTTTTATTTGCATGGTGATGATCACATCCCGTTTAACACGTCATGTACTGAAGATGTAGGCCTACTTATAATGTATTGATGCCAGATCTTAGTTTTCATATTGATACTAAGTGTGTTTCCATTGGTTTCCCGTATATGTTCCATTCAATGAAAGTATTGAAAGTTGAGAAAGTGAACAGACTGACCACATGATAGCAATATATTATAGGGAATGTATGCTGATATGGTATCACAACACATGGTCGGTAGGCCCAAGGAAGACAGCGAGAATACATGGTTGTGATTGGTAGGAACAAGATATATATGCACAATTTTTTTTTTGCACTTGCATCAGTGATGAAGCTGCACGATTGTTTACCCCATACAATTTGCCATGTGTGCACTCAGAATTAATTCTTTCAGTATATAGTGGGTGTTTCGATTATCAGTTTTTGTTATTCATGTAATTTATTTTTAGTTTAAATATAGTAGAAAAAATGGGGATTTACTAGTTTCTCACTGTTGCAGAGGTCTCATTATTTGATTTTGATGTCAAGGGCCAAGATCTCATTTGATGGAGTTCTTTTCCTCTAAGATCTCCTAATTGCATTCTTCAAAGTCTTTCAAGTCTTCTTATCTTGGGCAGTGGCTGTGATTTTGGCATTTTATTTCTCCTTCGATGACTGCTAATTGAATTGGAGATCTGCATGTATTTTAATGAAGCTTTGCACATGCATCAGTTAAGTGAATTACTGTATTTTACAGTTGCTCATGACCCATCATGGATTTTTTGCAGATTCCAGCCAGTGATATGATACTGATATATAGACAGAATATCATTTCTTGATATTTTCTTTCTCAGAGAATTCCTGGAGCACAACTATGTTCCTCTGAAAGCATCCAATCCAAAGTTCCCATTTTTAGTGCGTGAAGCTACTAATGTCCAACCAAAAGTTTATGCCAGATATGGTGAGATATGCTTACAAGTTTTTCTAATGTGTGACATTCATGTATGTGCTAGATTCTTCAGTTCTGTGAATTCGTTGCTGTCAGCTGTTTGCAATTCCTATATTACACAGTTGCATATTCGTGACATAAAAAAAAGACAAGCATATTTAAAATATTTTCCACGGGTTGATCAATTTACTTGTTTCTAGAGTGGCTGTGCACACTCTAAAGGAATTAATATTAATGTATCATAATATGTTCTGTAGATTATTATTTATGAATTCAATTGCTGACATCTGAAATATCATATCATTTTGAGTCATTGGGGATGGCATTGTGTATTTGAATTTCATGTGACCTTATCTCAGGTTACTTTTGAACTTGGAATACCTTAGGGGCAGAAAGTGCAGTTATTGTTATGTTCAGCACACCGTGTTATGAGCTTACTTTCTGTGTGTTGTGCTGAGAACATGGTGATGGATTTGCTAGGTTTTTTAAAGATTTAATTTCTTCTGACAAGTGAAGCGGGTAGATTGCATTTTCAATGGAACTTGAAAGGGGCAAGCAGAGTGATAATAATTTCATACTTTTGTAGTTCAGCTGAGGTTGTAAAATTTTTTTTAAGTATTAAAGGATCAACAATGAAAGCAAGTTTCAGTTGCAGCAAGTTTGAGGTACTTAAGACCTTAGCATGAGTGAGAGTTCTATAAAGTTTTGTTTTTCTTTCCTTAGATAATCTCAATAAATCATGTTTGCCTTGTATGTATTTTCAGAAATGGGCAAGGAGTCCAGCCTTCCTTTGACTAATATGACTCGAGATCAGGTGGCAAGAGCTGTTGACAGTTTGATTCACAAGACTCATCACTGAGCATGGCATCATTTGTACATAGCATGTTGGTTGTTTTTTTTCTTAAATTTTCTAGGGGTGTTGTAATTGAAACTCATGTATGAATGTGGTTATATTTTTACTTGCTTTCCACACCACGGTTCAGAATTGACAGCAACAATTATGAAATCAGTATTCAATCATAACTGTCTTGTGTTTGTCATATTCTGAATGTTACTAGTGAGTAGTGGATTTGTCAAAATGTGGCAATCATCGTGCATTATTGGTTGGCCTGGTATGATCTAAACCTAAGATCTTTAGTAATTAAATTTAAACAGGTTGGGAAAACTTTTACCCTTTCAATCATCAGCTTTGATAATAAGGGTTTAGAAAAGCTGTCCTTGCTTACACCAAGACAGGAAACATGTAATGACAGAACTGGCCAGGAAAAGTCTACGGTGTGAATTTTCTGTTGCATTATGCTGTGTAAGAAAGCTCTGTGCATGATTTACTATTTGCTTGTGATACAATGGAAGTTATGTTCCTTTCAGTTATAGTAAATAAAGAAAGATGTTACAATAATTCACAGTTCCATTGTTATTTGTGGCTTTCTCTGTGGTGTTACTCTAGTCCAGGCAGTTCTGGATAGCATTAATATCAATATTTAGACAAAAATAAATAAAACTCAGCATAGTGAGAACTGCTTTCAATATATGAGATAAATATAAAAGGACAGGTAGTTTCCTTGGAGATCTTTTACATATTGTATGTCATAAGCAGTTATTTCAGTTACATGAGGATCAAAGATCAACACTTCCTCAGTCGCCTGTTGGACCCTTGTTGAAACTAACCTTTAAAGGTTTTTGTTAGGGGATCGTAGTATCTTACACTGAAAGCTACAGCTGAGCAGTGATCACAGCTCAGTGTTTTCTCTACTTGGCTTTATAATTACACTGCAGTCCCATAACAACAGCCTTCGAGTTAAGTTTTAATGTGGTTCCAACAGCCAACCGACAACTTATGTGTGTGTTCAGTTGTTAATTGGGTTTTTTTTTTTAATTTAATTTTGTGTGACAGCCGTGGCCCATGAAGAACGGCTACTGGTCCTCTTCTTGTGGCTTTGTGTTTCTTTACAATCTCTCTCCTTCCATCCTACCATTCTTTTATATTCTGTCTTTTCGTCTTGCTTTTTCCTGGCACAATTTGACAGTTATCATGTTGAGGTGCTTTTTCCAAATTCAAACTCACTCTCAGTGAAGACTTCACTGTCCAGACACATTGCACAAACAGAAACAAACTGTCTGAAAATTTCATCATGGAAAATTTTATTTATGTACAACAGAAATATGGAAACATATGTTGCTGAATAACTGACAACAGGATGGCTGAACTCAATATCTTTTCTTCTTGTAAATATCTGGTCGCCAGTTGATGGGATGGGTCTCCTCTGTCTGAAATGTCAAAGTGTAAAAAAAAATGTATGTGAATGCCATTGACAGATCGTAACACTAACAGTAAAAGATGGAAATCAGTAATGTGCTTGACAAAAACATTGGATAGACCCTTTTCAAAACAATTGTTTTTGAAGATCTACAATGAAATAATACATTGAGGATGTTTGCTTCGGTAGATAAGTGGAGATTAACATGTTACGTAGGCCTCCACCAGCTTCATGCATGAAATTCTTGATTGATAACACTAACAGACATCCGTAATTATTTGGTTCACCCACATATTAAATAAAATATTCATGCCATTTGAGGGAATAAGGATGGTATTATTCCAGGTATTAAGCCTGGAACATCACACTGAATCACAGCCAGTTGCTGCCAGCAAAATGTACACCCAAGAACTAGGGACAGAAGCTAACTGTGTGACCAAGCTTAGCATGACAGGGTCTTCCCGCATGCCCGGATGTACTTGTCTGCCAGCTGCTGACTGTGTTGTTCCAGGCTTAGTATGATACCTCCTGATGAGGTCAAAAATAGAAAGATCTCACTTACAGCTGTTTCATCCTCCTTGTAAATCTTGATAGTTTTATCAGCTTCTCCGGTGATGAGCCGAGAGCCACTGTGGTCAAAGCATAAAGAAAAGATTCCAGCTTCTGAATGGATGGAGCCAGGCTGAACAGCTGCTTGGATACGCTGAAAGTTGTAGCCAGTTTTCCAGTCCCAGAAATGCATACTCCCGTTATCAGCTGAAAAACAGGTAATGGTAACTTTGTATAATAGCTGTTGTTAGGGCATCGCGGTCTTTCACATTGTTAGCTTTAGATGAACAGTGAATGCAACTCAGTATTTCCTCTCTTCAGCTTTGTAGTTAAACTACAGTCACCTAACATAACAACAGCATCATAAGGGACACACTTCAACAGAAGATGAATTCTTTGTTATGCAGACCAACACAATTATTACAAGGGCAGGTTTCAATTCAACCCACTTGGAAATTTCATTACCATTAAAATTCAGCCCTGAAATTTGTCAGAAGTTATAGCTGTCAGAAGTCTTAGTGGATTCAGCACCTACCAGCATTGTATTTCAAAATCATAGCGCATTTCATCAACTAATTACATAAAGCCACACATTTTAGAATTCTTTGAATCCCATACTTCACTACCACACAATGTCATATTCATAATGTGAACCACTCCCAGTGAACTTCCTAACGTACAATTTATGGCAGGATTCAGCAAAGAATGACTGAAATTCTTCTGAGAGTGAAATTACATGAAATTTTCAGAAGAAGATAACCCTTGTCAAACAATTGTTTCAATTGAAGTTGTAGTGGCTATCTGAACTGAGGGTCTACATTATTGATGTGTCTGCGTAGTTTCGTCACAATATATAATTATTAATTCAGTTTGGGAACTTCAGAAATGCCCTGAACTTGCTCATGCTCGCAAAAATGGTTACAGCTGGTGGATTTAGATTTGACACGGCAATGCTGTAAAACTGTCAGAGAAACTATACCAAGTTTTGTAGAGACAGAACTCAACTGACCTGCAGAGACTAAAACTCCATCAGCATTACATGCTAAACTGTTGATAATGGCATTGTGTCCAGAGAGATTTTGCAAGAAGGTACCATCTGGGAATTTCCACTGCTTGACATTGTCGGGTGATCCTGAGGCAAAGGAATACCTGAGGAGATATTGTTCATCATGACCAGGATGCACATATTATATATACTAGGACTTAAAAAGACTTACGTTATGTACAGGCAAGTACTTAACCCTATTTTACATTCGGTTGGGGGTAATTAAAAATAAGATGAAGAGGGTGAGTGTCTGGTGTCTGTCCGACCTCATGTGTAAATATGGTTAAGTACCCCTGGTGGACTGACCATAACTTTGGTGATAAAAGTTTAAAATATCAGCATTACTTTTGTGATCAATGAATCAGCTCACTCAGGTAATCCCAAGCCATTTCTCAATGACACACTCATGATTTTTTCTATATGGCACTAACTGATTACTGAACATAGCCTGAATGAGGTTGCTGATTTGCAGTATCACAGTAAAAATATGGTAAAAAGAAAAGGTATGCTACAAAGCCTTGCATAAGAAATTATACAGAAATGACATAAGTCTACTACAAAGAAAATTCAGAGCATTCCAGGGCTACTTAAATGATGTAATTCACATTTAATGATACTATCCATACAACTATGCAAGGTATCGGGGGTGACAACAGAAACACAGCTCTATTTATTATAACATAGACATTTGTTTACATGTCTTTCTCTTCCTTTTACTTCTTAACCCAAGGAGAATTCCATGCTATTCTAGGACTAATCCACCATTTCCAAATTTTCAAAATCATGGGATCCTTGGAATTCCAGGGTTGCACAGGAACCCTATCTCATAAAATAATAAAGAAACACCAAACTGTCGATGTGACACATCTTTGTCTGTGCAAGAGAAATACAGAAAAATTTATAAAATTGCTTTTGTCAACTCACTGTACAGGATGCAATGCCAAAGCTCGAACACTTTTTTTGTGGTTAGTCAGTGTGACCCTCGTTCTGCCCATCGCCAGGTCCCAAAGACGGACTGTGCAATCATGACTGCCTGATATTACCTGAAATATTAACAAGTAGTCACATTTCTACAAAATTAACTTAGGTTCTTTTAAGTTACCATATAAATGTGTACATGTATCTCATAGAAACACACATACTCACAAACATGAAAAAAAAAAAGAAAAATTCGAGTTCAGTTGTTGGATGCAGTACAAGGTAAGTTATACAGTAAATTATCAAGGGGCCTCATCTTGCTTTTAGTTTGAGCAATTGATTTTAAAGCTGTACTCTTTATCCAAAATACTATTAATGCAAATTATAATCATGGGTCTACTGAATTTCAGCTTGTGCAGATTTCACCATATCATCAAAGTGCCAAACTCCATTTCATAGTTGTAAAATACTTGGCCATATCATGAAAATGCACAAGTGCACTCATGCAAATGCATACAGTGGAACTCGGATACAACGGCATTCACGGGACCACTGCAAAACTGCCGTTCTTAGCAAGGTGCCGTTATAGACAAGGCCAAAGGGAAAGCACTCACATAAATTTATACACAGGGCTTGTCACGGATGTGATGGAAGCATTGTCCCAACAGATTTGAACCTTGTTTTTTACACCTCTGTCCACCTCTTCAATTAATTTTGCCTTCATTTCAAGAGAAAGGCATTTTCAGTTCCTCTTCTTTGTTGCCATCATTATATCGCAGTGCAGTTTGTCTTTCTCAAAAAGTGAATGGTGATGCTTTCGCTCGAAAAGTAGCGTAGCAAGTGACCACAGTTTTGGTCAGGCATAGATCTACACACCAGGCGCGCACAGAATGACCACTCCCTTACTTTTAGGTTTACATACAGGCATGCCAACCTCGTGGGTCCTGTTTACCTGATTGGTCATACGTTCACACAAAGGACTGACCATGTGCCACTAGTCTTGCGTCATCGCCCACCTCCGCGGCGCGTGGCCATCCCACCACCCTACCTCCCACAGTTACACATTCTCGCATCTGTTCACATAAAGGAGTATCAACTGGTCATAACACTATCACCCCCTGCCCCAACCCCCTCACGCATTCCCTTTCTGCCCATCTCCTGATAAATCTCTCAGCGGCGCAACATTTTGCTCGATATACGTGTATTCCGTGCCATCGGAATGAAAAATGCCGTTGTAACAGAGGCGTGCTTTATGTGCCGCCGTTGTAAACAAGTTTTTTTTACTTATGAGAAGAGTGGTTGAAATGGGGATTTTAATTTATGCCGTTGTAAGCAAGGTCCCGTTCAATCAGAGGCCATTATACTTGAGGTCTAATGTACATGCTAACCCTTTTTTGCTAAATATTCTATCAGCTCATTGCAGGGATGGGAATTACTGAAGGAAAAATTTTCTGAACTTTTGACATAACGCATCACTGCCAACCGCAATACACACATACACTAAGGCCATTTCCTGTATTCGACAACAAACAAAACAGTTTTTACTTAGGAAAAAGATTAACTGATTTTAAAAATCCGGAAATTTCCGGAGAATTCCCATCCCTGTCCTTGGAGGGATTTCATACTTTCTGTTGATTAAAAGAGGTGTGCAACATTTCACATGAATAACAAAGTGTCTATAAGACAGTGAATATTAGTTTAACAGTCTTTGCAGTAATGAGGTTTCAAGATAGAGCAAGCGAGCGACAACATTATAATTGAAAAAACCAAAGAAAAAAAACTTAATTGACTCACTTGTGGCTCGGCAGCTTGACATTTGACCTCTGCAACAGTGTTAGTGTGACCTGTCATTGTATGGACACAGGCCTTGGTTCGAATGTCCCACACCTGGCAATGACAAGAGGATGCAAAATGTCAAATGCCCACCCATTTCCTGCTTGTTGAAGACAGGGAATCTCATGCAAACAAAATAAAGGTTTCACAGCTAACTACAGCGGACTTCACTTGCGGGGAATTCACATGAGTTGAATTTCTCTTAATTTGATCTTTTTTCAAGGTATGGGCATGGTTGTAATGTATCATGTTTATATTAAAATAGAACAGTTGTGGTGATGTCAACTTAAGCGTTGCAATACGTGTTGATTTTGATGCCCATCCATCTCAGCCTTGGCTCTCCCACACGTACTTCAAAAATACCACCACCCTACCCCAAACACATGGGAATGGCAATATGTTGGTTGGTCCAGGAGCAGTAGAGGCCAGTGGTAATGCCAGCGACATGCGGGTGTTTTGATCGGCAGTTATTTTAAGCAAAGACATTTCATTGGATACCTAAACAAGAACAGAGAAGGATCATGCAGCATCACTAAACAAGGGAACAACTGCCTTACAACTAAAGATAATAATGGTTGTGCACCCTGACTTGAGAAGTTACATCAGGTCGGCAACCGATGAGTAAAACAACAGATGTGTTGATCTCTTTCTTAATCCCCAATCATCAACTCAAGTGCACTGTAGTTGACTGTACATCAAATAAGTCGCAGTGAGTGACATACAGTGATGTTTACACATTTTATTTCAAAACAGGCTCATAGTAGACAAATATAATGTGAACAAGTTGGCAAAGTCTTTTCCAAGTAACCTATATAATTATTTAAAAGAAATTCAAGAGCAAAAGCTGTGCCCAACGCTTCTCTTGGCGGAGATATAATTTAATGAACAAAGCTACAAACACATGCCTCACAAGGAAAATTCTGTGAAGAAAAGGTTCAATATTCTTACCCGTACTGTTCCATCTCTGCCACATGTTGTCAAAACGTCAATGGTTGGGTGGAGATCAAGTGCATAACAGGCACTTAAGTGTCCATGGTAATGGCGAATTGTCTGAAATTAGTGAAATGTTCACTGTCAAATATTCGAACCAAAATGATACACTATGTAAATATCAGATTTCTGTAAACATTAAGGACTAGGTATCTGTTTTCAAATTAGATAATCATGATAATCAATTTCAATTTCAAAAAGTGAGTTAAAAAGCAGATCTCTACTCTTTTGCCAGCCGGTGAGAGATCAGCTCCCTGTTAATTTGTCCGTTTAGCCACAACATTGTGAAATGCCACATTCAGCATGACATCTTCTGTCAATTCATGCTTTCCAAATGAGCAAAAAGAAAGGATGTTATACTAATCACAGAAACCACATCAATATAAAATGAATTGCCAGAGCTGATGTATTCAAACATGCCCAAAAAAAAAAAAAGAGCAAAAGTTATATAATATATATGCTGCAAAGCTCTGCATTAAACAAACAAGCAGTAAAAAAAAATAAATACTTAACCCTAGTCCCCGCGCAACACGCGAGACACGGGAGGCCGTTATTTTGTCCGACACGCTTAACTGGGGGTCCTGCGGGAGGCCACATTTTTGTATAGCAACGGTCCGCCTCGCGCTTTGGTTATTCGGTTGCCAAGGCTGTCGTTGTTGTTGTTTTTTTCACGTTTTTTTTCCACGCTATTTTCGCGTGTTTATCTATCCTGTCACCCCTACTATATCTAACAAAATGGTATTGTCCGATTACGTTTATTACGATGCAACTATTCGTCATACTCGTGTAATAGTACTGACGGTCTGAAGTTTGAACTGGGGAAAGTCTTGGGGAAACTTTTACTTTGATGCTGGTTGTCGTCTACATGTGAAATGAGAAGAAAGGGGCCATGTGCGTATTTGAGACGCCGTTCTACGTCTGTAATTATGAATTCCGATGTAATGTTAGGGCATGCTGCATAAAGGCGTCTGTCAGTAGGTTTTTCATCAGGGAAAACTGGGAGAAAATGACCGACTTTGTTGTTGGTCGTTGTCTTTATTTGATGTGGTAATTAGAGAGATACTGTGTTCCTTTGATTAAACCGCTTTTCAGTACATGTATGTGCTCTACGACCTGGAACTGGAAATCAAATCTCTCGCTAAAACTAACATTATAGTAAGTGAACGCTTTACATAGTAGAGGAGGGAGAAGGCAATGTCACGATACATGTGGTTAGTAAATTAAGCGAATGGCTTAAAAAATAATTTGTTCACCTGAATGGCCTGACATAGGGACAGAAAAAGCGCAGAGGTCTTGGGAACATGATAAAACGTGCTAAACGGCATGTAAATGCAGAAAATTCTTGATTTGGGACCTTCCATTTCACAATAAAACCTACTGCATATCATCACAAGTACTTTATCCAAATATCATAGGGGTCCCTTACGATTTATCCACTACTATTGTTGTTATTGCGTCCTGAAGTATACGCAATACAGGTGTTCACACGGACCCGATTGACCCGACCACCAAGGTTATCGGCAACACGCGAACGATCGGCTGACTGGCCGCTGGCTATCCTCGCACGGGGCGTTACGTGGACGAGTTCACTCAACACAGGACAAGGGTTAATACAATAAATTCCAAGAGATTTAAAAATTGAAAAAGATTTTCTGTTGTTTTTTTTTTAACATTTTGCCAATTTCTTAACTGATATAGTAAAATAAATTTGCATGAGAAGTTCCCTTTCATGCTCAACCAAACCAAGCTGAAATCTGCCAGAAATCAAAGTAAAATGTTCCTCGCAGTAAAATGAAATAAAAAATTTTTTAAAAAACATGTTACCTTATTTTGTTCCAAGTCCCAGCATTTGACCATTTTGTCTTCACCACAAGAAAATAGATAAGGCTGTCGTGAACTGACTGCAACACCTCTGACTGTACTGACATGACCTGTGAGAGTCAGCTTCAGTGTGCCAGATGCCAAGTCCCATATCTATCCACAAAACAGAGATGTATCAATACGTTATAATTATATAATTAAAATCATAGAAATTTCAAATGCAAAAAGTAATGTTTTCAAGTAATGACTTGCAGAATTGAGCTCAACATGGCTTTCATCTCTATCTCTATATCAAGGGTCACCAAACTACGGCGATCCCACCCGCGACGTCAGTTCATCCGGCCCGCCATGGTACTTGATTTTGTTTGATAAAACCAGGGATATCTAGAGCTTATGCGGCCCACGCTTTTAAGTCTGTCAGTTATCAGGCCCTCTGTGAAAAAAGTTTGGTGACCCCTGTGTCACGAGTGGAGTGAGTGCAATTAAGGGGATTGCTACAGAGCGGGTGTAGAGTAAGAAAGGCTCACGGTGGACAAGTAAGTTAAGCGTGCTGTTGTGAGTAGTGGGGGGGTCTGAATGAGGCGAAAGCGCTGTATTACTATCACTGCAAGTTAGAAGGTCCTACGGAACGGACCTGTGAATAAGAGCCCATCGGGCGGACATAAGGGGAGCAGTCGAGAAGACTAGTGAGAGAGTCTTTCCAGTAATGACTGGTACGTAGAACGTTGATTGATTATTATGATTGATGTATTATATTATATTCGTCTATTACCAGGATGTAAATAAGTATATGTGAGGAATGTGGAAGTCCTTGATATTGGATATAGCAATGTGCGCCATGAGCGATAGATGAAAGTGAGTTCATGGATTTGTAGCGCGAGTGAGTAGTGTGTACTCCGATGGAGGTGTGTTACCGTAAGATGTGTGGTGAGTGAAAGGTGAACTAGTGTGTGTACGCTTCATGGGTTGTAAGGAGAGGTGGAGTGAATAGAGATGGTAGGGTATTATACCAATGTAATGTTATTCTTGTAGGTGTCGAGGACGGGCCGCAGAGCCACCTCGATGAGCACAGGGGATAGGCCAGCATAGGGCCGGAGGCCACACATAGGCCAGAAGTGAGGCTGTCAGTGCAGGACAGTAGAGGCACATAAAGTCGTGGCAGTCAGGCCACGGACAGGGACGTAGATATGAGCGTGAATGTGATAATGCACTATTGCCATGTTGAGGGGCGAGTGAACTAATAATGTACTGGTGAAATGATAATGTCTATTGAAATGATACTGTGTTATTGCCCTGCTGAGGTGCTAGGGGAGTGCTAAGGTGTATGACAATAGGAAGGTGATATTGAGAGACTGCGGTGCCAGTGAATTATTAATGTGCTATTAAGACCCTGAGGGGAGAGGCTGAGGCCGAAGTGCCTTTAGGAGTAACTACCGGATTGTGGATCCGAGGGAGAGTGTGTGTGAGAATAAGGCCGTTGTACGGCAGTTAATTGCAATAATATAATGTATGTAATTGCGCTATTATCTGTATAATTATGTTTAATAAATGTGTGAGTCTGATGGATTGTTTTGTTAAGTGTTAAACTTGTTTGTTCGTGATTGTTGTCCTGTCATAAACTATTACATCTCCCAGTCTGGGATTTGTGACACCCTGCTCTATAACTACAAACTAACTCAGCCACTTATGTTGCTCTTACTAATTATTGCAATGCAAATAATCAACTTCATGTAAAGACTTATGTCTACAACATATATCGTTTCATATGACGAACACATCATAGTTAAGCAGTTTATATCTCTAAATCAGACAAATTCTGGGTTTCTGGGTGTTCCACACCACAAAATTTCATTTCAACATTGTTTTTCCAACAGAAACAAACGTTTTTCCACTCACCTTAATCACTCTGTCCCCAGCCCCAGAACAGAACCATTCATTCCCTGGCTCTACTGCCAAGCAGCGAACCCAGCCAATATGACCACTGATCACCTGGTAGTGATATAAAAACAAATGACATCAGATGAAAAAAATATTTCGCATTTATACATGCTATGGTTGTTATGTTGTGGTGTTAGTGCTTTTAATGTTCCATGGTCATGACACAAAGTAGCCAACTTCTAATAAGACTATGAACAATCTTTCTTAGCATGACTTGCCGTGGGAAATCTTCAGTATGGGAGTTCACTTGTGATTCAGTAAGTCCACTTAAGAGTTAAATCAAACTTTGACAATAGGAATTGCTTTCAAGCTAAAGTAATCTCAAAGCCTTTTTTTTTTGTGTTTTCTTTCTGTTCGCTCTCCCTTATGTTATGTTCAAAATATGTGGCTAACACCAAATTCGAGCTGTCAGTACAACAGTGGTTATTTCCCTGCTCAGAGGTAATTCGAATTGTGACGAACAGAAAGTTACCCCATGTGAGTGATCACATCAGATTGAGCAGATTTCACTGTATAAGTGTAAATTATGAAGGAAACAAAACTTATACACCACAACATATGAAATGATGTTATTTCTTAAAACGAAATACTGTACCCTGTACAGCTTCCAGGGTGGATGCCAGTTGGGTTTTGGCATTGTTGGTGCTTTCTTGGGGACCAGCATCTGTTGTTGTCCTACAGTGACAGACACCAAAGCCTGGCAAAAAAAAAAAAAATTGCACAAAAATCGTTATGACACAAAGGACTGCAAAAAAATAGATGTGCAAAGATAAATATATGTACTTAAGTCTGACGTGAGGTGAAAAGGTGAAACTACAAAGTGCATTTCCCCCACACTCTCATTATGTATTTTGTTCAGAGCAAAATAGATTATCTTCCAGACTTCCCTGTCACAGATAAGGGTTTGCCTTCATGGAAACTCTTCACATCATCAAAACATGCTGCTGGTTCTTTTATATTATTTTTCCCTTTACTACAGTTGTCTTACATAATTTAACACCAACTTTTATCAAATTGAGCAGAAGATCTAGGATATGCTGTTATGGATACACTATAATAAGAGTGACCCCAACACTTAAAACATAATAAAACAGAAAATGGTAACTGCCATCATCTTTTTCAAAAGTGGTGCATCCTCTTATTGATACATTGGGCAACGGGCGACAATTAAGGTGAAAATGGCTCACACAAAAATAGCGATAAACCGAAGGAAAACAGGAATCCCCAGTTTATGTCCACTTTATTTTTGTTAACAAATTTGCACTAAACCAAAACAACCCTATTGTTAAACTGACAATTGCTGGATTCAGTGGCCAGTCCACTGATTTGCCACAGGCCGAGTCAAGTTACTGTACTATCCTCTCCCCCCTCAAAGTCCCCTGAGCAGGGCATGCTCCGTTCCACCCAGCACTATAGACCTATAAGTCATAGCCTACTGTAACGAGGTTAGCAAAATAGAGAATCTGTACTGTTTGTCTGCACTCATGTCTGGCTAAGTTGTGAATTAGTTCAGATTCATCTGCATATCCACGCTGCATGTGTCCCTAGGCCTCAGCAATCGCCCATCCTCATTCTCTTTCAAAAACACAGAGCAAGCAAGGATGTGTTTGGTCTCATTTGCCTGTGCACTTACATAGTCCTTTCGATAGTAATTTGGGCTACCTAACTTGAAACTGGCATTTTCAATGCTCCTTTCACTAAACCGAAACTCTTTCTAAACCGAAAGCAAACCCTTGAACTTGCAAATTTCATTTTAACCGTTGTTTACTGTATCCATCTACTGGACAAAACAAACAAAAAAAAACACACAGCACAGCAAAGTTCCAGTTCTATGTAAAATAATATATTAGCTACATAATATCAAACTATTTTTGAATCTCAGCAATGCATAACAATGCAGTTACAAAATTAGTTTTGAATTTTTTGTACTCACCCTACTGTTTTGATCTCCTCGGTCCATATCATTGAACTGTCCACCTTGTCTGACAATATAAAGCAATGGGAATTTAATCTTTAGTGCTATAGCTTCACTGTAAACACAACTTTTGTCAATAAAGTGATTTCATGTGCTTTCATTTAGTGGTTTGTAAGGATATAACAAAGCAAATTTCAAACACAGTGGACCATATTTCTAAAGAATGCACTTGAAAAAAATTGCAGCAAACAAAAAACACATCAATTTGCCCCAGTTTTCCTCCTCTTTATTTTGACTGCTTTTTAATAAAATTAGCAAACAAATAATAACCAACTGATGGGTAACAGAAACTCATTTTTGTACCCTCCTTGTTTATGAATGCTATAACGAACCTGTCCAATAGGCCTTATATGACACAGTAATTTTGGTATAACTGACTCAGCCGAGTGCTGAATGGCAAGTGGCGGAGAGATGCAATTTGGTGACTGTGCGCTGGTTTAAGCCTAGAGCTATTACACAAAGCACTATAGTTTCTAACTGCTCCAACAGTCTCTAAAATGAAGCATAAAGAGTGAGAGAGTGAAGTAATTGGATGTAAGTAACTACTGATATAAAGAACTACTTGTTTTGTCTGGTTTTGTTCTTTATATCATTGCTCCACAGTAATTGAAAGATCTGAGCTTCTAGTATGGCCAAAGAAAAATCAAACGTCCATATTATTGCAATAACTGTTAGCCTCATACAACATAGATTAATTTCCAAAGCTCCTGAATTGTAAGAACTTGCAAATGTCTTGTGTGAGGTGCTTGTCTCTGGCATCAAAACTGGACCCGACATGCTAGTTCTTGACAATACTATACTGATTATTAATTTTCATATATATTTCAAACACTTACTAACTGATTCAGACTACTTTAAAACAGTTGCACATAAACAGAATGATAAGTAAACAACTAACCTCATGTGGTCATGACCTTGTGCATCCCCTGGAACAAAAAAAAAGTCATGGATATTATAAATTACTGAAATTAAATACTCGCTTCCAATCCAATTCTTAAACCAAGGTAATTAAGCTCTTCTGACTTGCAGTGCTACAGAAACTGAATAACAAAATAATAATAATAGTTCGTCCATCAGGTATGATGATGACCTTAACAACACCAGAGGAATAAAGAACAGAAATTGTTGAGAATTTCAACACATGGACAATAAAGAGAACTAAAGGACACAGAGGACAGAATGGAAAGACTGTTCTTTCATGACTTATGGCTTCTCATGTGACTGATAAGTCCTATTTTTGCCCTGCAGACCCTTCCGCATAAATGACAAGAGTGCTCCGTTGGTTCAGTACCACTGGGCCTTTTCTTGCGCCGTTCTCTTTTTCTGATAGCCTGCTGGACTCTGTCAGCTTCCCATGCTTTGCTGCCTCTGGTAAGGGCCGCCCTCCAATTTGCACGATCAAGCGAGAGCTTTTCCCACTCACTCACATCAATGGCAAAGGCCTTCAGTGATTGCTTGAGAGTGTCTTTGTAACGTCTCTTTGGGGCCCCAACATTCCTCGTTCCATTGGAGAGCTCAGAGAAGAAGATTTGCTTAGGGAGTCTGGAGTCGGGCATTCTGACAACATGTCCTGCCCAACGTAGCTGAATTTTTTTCAGGTGGCAGAAGATGCTCAATTCCTTGGCACGATTGAGGACCTCAGTGTCTGGAATTTTATCCTGCCATTTGATCCTTAGGATCTTTCTAAGGCAGGCCAGATGAAAGTGATTTAGCTTTCTGGCATGCGATTGGTACACTGTCCAGGTTTCAGCCCCATAGAGTAGGGTGGGAAGGACCACAGCATTGTACACTTTCAGCTTAGTGTCTGTGCGAATGCCGGCAACATCCCACACTCTCTTTCGAAGCCTGCCAAATGCAGAGCTGGCTTTGATGATTCTTGAGAGAATTTCAGTATCAACACGAGCCGCGGAAGACAGTGTACTGCCAAGATAGGTGAAGTTCTCCGACACCTTCAGAAGACTGTCATGGACTTTGATATTTGGGGTCACAGGATACTTGTCGTCTGGAGTAGGCTGATGGAGCACTTCCGTCTTCTTTGTGCTTATTGTGAGGCCAAAGTTGTCACAGGCACTAGAGAACTTATCAACACAGTTTTGCATGCTATCCTCATCGTGTGCCAGAAGTGCACAATCATCAGCAAATACAGTGCACTCTCCCGATTACGACATCTCCGAATAACGACATTCTCCCGATAACGACATTGACCCCCGGTCCCGATTTTTTTACTATATGTTATTAGTAATAAAACTCTCTAAATAGCGACATACTTTTTAGACCACTCTCCGGATAACGACATTGAGTTAGCAATAATCGGCTGTCACTTTGCTAGATACAAAAATAAAAATAGCTAAAATATTGTTTCCGGTCAGTTTCATTTCATCCTCTGAGCCAATAAAAACACTTCTTTTCCGACCAATGAAATGTCCTACCAGAGGCACCTCATAGCCAATGAGATCGCTTTGTTATCGGCCAATGAGATCGCTTTGTTATCGGCCAATGAAAACACACCTGTGTCTATTGTCGTCGGAACAAAAAGGGTGACGCGCATTAAATGAGTCAGTCATCACATCGCTGACCGCTGAATCGATTGTATTCACCCGAGAACAATAACGCACCCCAAGATGTCGACAGCTGCTGTTAAAAAAAGAAAGATACTGACAATAGATGCCAAGCTGCAAATTCTTCGTGTATTTTACATGTTTGGAAAGTCCGATCACTGATCACCCACTATGGTTGGTACGTTACATTCTAAGGGTCTAACCACACCCCTTTTTCCGCCATCTTGAAAATCTCCGAATAACGACATGTTCCCGATAACGACATGTTCCCGATAACGACATGCACCTCTGGTCCCGAGCCATGTCGTTATCGGGAGAGTGCACTGTAGTAGGTCACAGACTTGAGTACTTTTGGTTTTGGTTTTTGCCTGAAGTCTCCTGAGGTTGAATAGACTGCCATCAGTTCGGTACTTGATGCTTACCCCTTGAGGAGGAGAGCTAAAGCTTCTTGTAGCATTGCAGAGAACATGATGCTGAACAGAGTTGGGGCTAAGACACAACCCTGTTTTACCCCATTTGTGACAGCAAAGGGCTCTGAAACACTGCCGTTGCTTTTGACTGCAGCTTGCATGCCATCATGAAACTGGCGCACTATTGTGATGAATTCGGGTGGACACCCAAACTTCGCCAAGATTTTCCAGAGGCCTTCACGACACACTGTGTCAAATGCTTTTGTGAGGTCAACAAATGTGATATACAGCGCTTTATTTTGTTCCATGCATTTTTCCTGAATCTGTCTGGCAGCAAAAATCATATCCGCCGTTCCCCTCTCTTTACGAAAGCCACATTGGCTCTCGGGAAGCAAGTCATTTGACGAGAGGTGATCAAGAAGGCGATTCAGAAGCATTCTTGCCAATATTTTGCCAGCAATTGAAAGTAGAGAGATTCCCCGATGGTTGTCACAGACTTGGCTGTCCCCTTTGTTTTTGTACAGATGGATGATTGAAGCATCTTTGAAGTCCTGTGGCAGCTTCCCTGCTTTCAACATATGATTGAACAACTCGGTCAACCTTTCAATAAGCTTTTCTCCACCGAAGGCATACAACTCAGCAGGAATTGAATCCACGCCTGGTGATTTGTTAAAGGACATCTGATTTGTGGCAGTTCGGGTCTCATTTGCTGTGAATGGCTTGGCAAGAGCTGCATTAATAGGAGTCTGAGGGAGGCGGTCAATGGACTCAGTATTTATATTTGATGGCCAATTTAGCACACCTCCGAAATGTTCTGCCCAACGCTGAATTATGGCATTCAATTCAACAATGCGTGTTGAACCATCTGACGCAAGAAGTGGCGTAGTGCCAGAGCGGGATGGTCCAAACACAGCTCGGAGGCTCTCAAAGAACTTTCTAGTGTTGTTTGTGTCGGCATATTTCTGAGTTTCTCTTACTCGCTCTTCAAGCCAGTCATTTTTCATTTTCCTCAGCTTCTTCTGGAGTACACCCTTACATGCACACAGTGCATCAGCTTTTGCTGTGGAAGAGGGGTCACTGCAGTGAGCTTGGACGAGACTATTTTTTTCTTTGATGAGCACTTTGATTTCATTATCATTATCATTGAACCAGTCCTGGTGCTTGCGGACAGGAAAACCAACTGTGCTGCTGGCGCAAGAGTGTACAGTCGTATTTAGGTCAGTCCAGCTCTGTTCAATGTTCTCAGGGTCAAAAGTCACGCAATCCAATTTTGAGGAGAGTTCTGATGAGAGCTCGCTCTGTTTCTCAGCTGAGCAGAGTTTTGAAACATTTAGGCGTTTAGGTGGCGCTTTCCCTTGAGGGCGTCTATTGCGCCTCAATGTTAGTCTGAGCTTGCAAACAATGAGTCTGTGGTCAGTTCCACACTCGGCACCACACATCGCCTTTGTTACAAGGACATCCTTTCTGTCAGTCTTCCTCACAATGACATAGTCTATGAGATGCCAATGCTTTGAGCGGGGATGCATCCATGACGTTCTGTTTCTCACGGGGAGACTAAAATTTGTGTTGGTAATGAACAGGCCAAATTCAGCGCACAAAGTAAGTAAGCGCAACCCATTGTTATTGCATGAACCAACTCCATGAGGGCCCAAAACATTTGGCCACGCTGAGATTTCGGAGCCAACCCTAGCATTGAAGTCCCCCAAGAGAATCAGCTTATCAGCTGCCGGGACAGAGCATATGACAGATTCTAGATCAGAATAGAACTTGTCTTTGGCTTCATCTGGGTTTGTCATGGTGGGCGCATATGCGCTAATGAGGGTGGCTGACTGGCTTTTCCCAACTGGGATCCTGAGTGTCATTAGCCTGTCATTTATTTCAATTGGCATGGACTGCAAGTTTCTGACAAGGTCATTTTTAATTGCAAACCCAACACCATGCTGTCTCGGTTCGACTGCACCCTTGCCTTTCCAGAAGAAGGTGTATCCACCACTGAGCTCTTTGACTTGGCCACTATCAGGGAGTCTGGTCTCACTGAGTGCCACTATGTCCAGGTTGTACCTGCTGAGCTCAATGGCAATAAGTGCAGTGCGTCTTTCCGGGTTGTTTGAGTTGTCCTGTAGTGTGCGTATATTCCAGGCTCCTAGCCTGAGTAAGCTGAATTTCTTTTTGTTTCGACCGCAAAAAGGGATCCCCACTGGTCGCGGTATACCAGTCAGGGTGATGTGAAGTGGGCTTTCTTTAGGGCACCTTTTCTAGCCCCTTCCTCAGTTGAGGTGAGCATGCTATCCTTAAATAAGGCTGCTCAGCTACTGTGGGTGCTGCCTCCCCACGCCTCCACTTCAATCGACGATGAAGCGACCATAGCCCACAGCCACCAACGTGTAGGTCTGTGCTAACAGCTGCCAGTCTATCCAAACCTGCTGCCATCGCACTCGCCCATCGCCGTTGGAATTTTGAGAGGAAAGAAGATGAGACAAAGATGAAAGAAGACGAGGTGAGTGTTAAGACTGGCGCAAAGAATTTGTTTTTAGTGAGAAAGAGCTGCGCAAACATCAGACTCACTCTCTCGCCTGGACACAACTTATCCAAGTGGCAAGACAGGGTCAAGACGACTGGAAATGTATCCAGGTGCAGGAGGATGCCAGAGGGACAGTCATATTGCCTGACCGGCTGCCTGTAGGCTACTCCACAGCCTCGCAGTCCCAACTGACTAGGGTGAAAGACCCAAACCAAAGAACACCAATACTGGTGGATGCTCTGTGTCACGATATCCAGGCCAGAGTGACGGTATATTGCCATCTGCCCTATCAATCAACCACTGGCCTGCTGCCGCCAGCTTCGAAGCTGCGTCCGGGAAGTTTGCTCAATTCTTCGTCTGTGATTTAGGCAAACAAGCCTATGACCACACCGCTACCGGGGGCCAATGTGAAGGACTCAAATACTGAGGGTCACATTGTGCCCTAGCATGTGGCCGTTGGGTTAGATGAAACCTCCTCCGCCCTGGCCGTTTGCACCAACAGGTGCACGCCCACTGATACCATGCTAGCGTACCAGTTCATGAAACAGGTTGTACTGGATTACATGTTACCAGTAGCAGATTTTTCTGACCTGACCTGAAGAATACTACCTCACCAATTCTCTGGTTATAAATATCCCTACTCTGATGTTCTTAATGTTTGGATTTATCATAAAGATATTCCAAGACCCTGCTAATACAATCTAATGCATGTAATACTAAATTCATGCCTCAAAAATATCACAACAAAACCTACATGCTGCAAAACATCAGGGCAGCGTCGCCTAGATGTTTTCTGACTGAGATGAGAAACTCAGATAACAGAGTGACTAGATCAGTTTCTTTAATCACTCCAAGTGCATCAACAAAGCAGCAATATGTTTGCTTATTTATTAGCATAGCCAGTCATTTCTTATGAATTAGTTCAAGTTTTACCTGGATGGCTTCCATTTACCATGTCACCAGCACCTGCAAGGGACAAAATACAAAAAATATGAAACTTACAATACTACATACACAGAGATGTTCCTATGTTTTCAGGGCTCTAGTCTAATGGAGAGCATTCCATACCTGAAACCCATCAACTCATGCCAGATATGTTCTGAATTTAGAGCACTTTCTCCACTGTCATACAAAATAAATATTTCATGATAAATACTTATATTTTTTTAATTCATTTAGATCTTTTTACAATCGCTTTTGTATGTTTCGGAATTTTTTGGAAAGGACAGTCAATGTCTCTGAATGGCAGAAAAGGGTTTACTGATACAAATCAGAATATAATTTTAACATTTTCACACCTTCCAGAATAAGGTCTCGGTTAAAAGTTCCCAATACTGTTTGAGGGCTAAAACGTTCCAAACACAGGCATCAGAGACGTAGAATACAAAACTACTGACTTTCCGTGGTAAAATAAGAAAAGGATGTTTTGAACGGTGATTACCAGGGATGCATTAGGAGGAACAGGTGAAAAAGAAAAATGACACAGCAATGAGTTGAAAGAGTGAAGATGACAGCATGGCTAATGTTAAAATAAAATCACTCCATGATCCTGCTAAAATGACAAAAAATTTGAATTTCCATAATGGAAGGAAAACTCAACAATCTATGATACACATGATTAAAGGTGTGCCAGAAAACCTGATGTATCACATGCCAATTTACCGTCAGTGAATCACATTGTTAAATTATTTTATAAATAAAATGCAGATTAACAAAAGTACCCAGCATACTGAAGTCCTAAATATCAATTAAATATCATTAATCAAGAATGAAAGTCACTGACAGACATTAGTGCTTGTTATTTTTACAGTGGGAAACGATTAAACCGAAATGGCTAAACAGAAAATAGCGGTGAACCGAAAGAAAATATGAATCCCCAATTTTTTTCCTCTTTATGTAATCAACCAGTGCTAAAGCGAAATAGCCCTCTTGTTGAACCGAAAAGAAAATTGCTAGATTCAGTGGCCAGTCCTTGGTGATTTGTCATATGCAAGGTCAAGTTATTGTATCATGCTCCCCCCCCCCACCCCCCAGTAGAGCCTACATCGAAGCGACAGCACTACAGGGTAGGGGGGAAGGAAGGCCTGTAGCCTCGCTGGTCCAAAAACAGACGGCTGCAGCATACAAGACAATAGGCGTATTGCAGCTGACCTTTCGTGTAAAATGTATGACATCAGAAAGGCAATATGGTGTACTAGCAACCGCGGTCAGCATAGTTCATGGCATTGTATACAGTAGGGCCTGATGGTAATGAGATCAGCAGGACGGTTATTCTGTACTGTCTGTCCACAATCATGTCTTTCGGCCGCATATCCATGCTTTGTCAGTTTGTGTGTCCCTAGACCTGAGCAATTGCCCATCCTCATTCTCAGTCACTAACAGTAACACTGAGCAATGAAGGATGTGCCTCTAAATGCACTTCCGTTTGTCCTCTTAGGTAGTGATTTGGACAATCTCTCTTGAAATTGGCATTTTTCAAGCCTCCTATCGATAAACTGAAACTCTTTCTAAACCGAAAACAAATCCATGGAACCTCCAATTTCAGTTTGACATTTGCCAACTGTATACATATATTTGCTCTCAGAAGGGTCAGAGTGACATGAAAAATCTTATACTCTAAACCTATGCTGTTTTCATACAACAAATTATTAATGATCGAGACAATCAGTGACTAACCTCTTGACTGCTGGCCGTATATCATCATGCACAGTCTTTTGTGTGTCAGCTGTGAATTTTTTCTAATAGAAGTATGAATTTTCAGAAATTTAATAAATTTTTCTTTAAAAGTTGCCGTTTACCTTTTGGAATAATATAAATTATAATCAAATTCAAAACTAACAAGGAATTTAAAAATCATGGAAATACCGTTTCAGCATTGAAAGGGTTAAAGTGATACACTGCGGAAATTGTCTGTCATCTTTGAAAACAATCATACCTCCATGCTGCAGCTGTTTAACTCTGGCTTCTCGCTTGGCTGCTTCCTTCACGGGACCATATTCATCCTGGCTCTTCACAGTACGTTTAATTCTTTCACTGCAACATCAATAACTTATTATATCAATAAAGAGTAAAGACGCATTCACAATTATTTAACCTTTTCTGCCACATGTTATTCACGAGTCATATCCAGTGTAATCCACTACTCTGACCTGTGCTTACAAAAAGTGGATTTATTTCATGTACACACCCTAAATTTTCCACTTACAAATGGAAAGCACCTAGACACTATGTATTCAATTTTGATTCATTTTTGAGGTGTGTGGATAGATTCCACCCAAGAGTGGCGAAAAGGTTTTAAACTAAATATCGACACGTAATTTTGTTCCTCCGAAGACAATAATAATTGTTATATAAAACAAAGGTGCACTTGGCACGGTTAAATTAATAAATTAGTATTTTCAACAATAGGGCTGTAGGCCTATAGATCTAGGCCCTAATTTAACTAATTATAAACTAACATGCATCATGTACATGGTCTAAATCTATGTTTCAGTCATCTTCCTCAACTTTGAGCTGACTGAATACAATTTAGAACAAGCCATGGTACAGACACTTACCTGGTTTCATCTTTTAATGGAGCATTGCCTTGATCTGACAGAAACATGTCATGAGTCCTTTTCAGAGATCGGAACACAAGTGTGTGGACTGAATGTTTTTGTACCTCCTGAGAATCAAACAATACATACATATTCAATAAAATGAATTTCTACTTTCAGCATGTTTTTGTCATCTCATATGCTGGATTGGGGATGGTCAGCCTAGTTCCCTGACTCTCTTTTTATAGAGTGGAGATGTCAATTAAAAATTAGGCCATGCTCGCATTCAGGAAGGGAGCCGCGTGCAGAAATTATCTTTCATTCAGGCTTTTGTTGAGGCGAGCATGTGTGGATTGATTACAGTAAGAATTGGTGACAGCAGTAAAATAATACTTAAGTTAGTAAGATAAAAGACACACATGCATTAAACACATCGCGTGGGCTTGTCAATTTCAACATGATTGTATTTGTACTAACATGAAGTGTGTATTGGGTGTATCGATAACTGGTCATTTGATTTGACAAATTGCTCCCATAAAAATGTTCCCATTTATGTTCAATGCCACACTATACATGAATTTGTTTTACCATTCCCTCAAAGTCTTCTCTCACCTCCAAAGCCATTTTGGTAAAAATATTTGGGTTTGCTTCGTAAACCTTTCAGTTCGACAATCGTCAACCTCACGAAGCAGTAAAACGGAAGTGATGGCGATATAAATAATCGTCAGAATTTGGTTAATTCTTTTACTCTTTAAAAGTTCGTTTCTCTTTTTTGCAGTTTTATTATATACCACTTTTCGTGGATACCACTCATGCACCGTAAGCTGTGTTGCTTACTTCCGAAAAGACAAATAAGCAGGGTAAATAGCATGTTGTATGGAAGAGAATCTACCCGAGGTTCTCTTGTTTATGTTTACAAGGCATTCGGTTTACTAGGCTAATGAGGTTATCGAACTGGAGTAGCTGCTCGAGGTCTTAAAATTGAAAAAGAAAAGTGGAAAAACCCTAATTTGCACAAACGAGTTCTCCTGTCCTTCTTGAACATACTGTGATGTAGAATATTTATAATAAAATAATCAATGGCCTCGGATACTGTTTGCACAAGACAACTCACTACAACCCTCCTGCAAGGGGATTGTTGAAGATACCACTGTATGGGTGGAGGCCTTTCCCGAGCCCCTATGTAAATAATTACGAAGGCTTTGTGTCATTAAGTTAGCATCACAATCTAGATGAAAAAAAAACAAAAACAAAGGTATTGGCGAACTACAGAAGACAGATTTTGTCATTAGTTTCATTACAAGGAGCAAGGGAAGTTTCTTCAAAACAAACAATACAATATGTATTTTAAGATAAGATAAGATAAGATATAACTTTATTATCCTGTTGCCAGGAAATTTGTTGTCACAGCATCAGTAACAGTACAACAGTAAATATAATATCTAAGACCTACAGCTCTTTAACGAATAGCGCACATGCGCACATTGCTCACACAACATTACCACCAAATAAGAACATTACACACACACACACACGTACACATACACTGTCAGAACAATCCATCAGGGAAAACTAACAACAGCATACTAGCACATCAGGAAACACTACTGCTTCGAACTGCGGATGGCAAAATAGATCGTCTATAATGCTCTCTATTTGTTTTTAAATACACTATTCGATAACTTCTTTGGGATCGGACTATCTGATGGTACAAGGGGTGGGAGCAACATCACTTAGAATTGATTTTAGTTTCTGTTTGCATGAAGGCATGAAAAACTCATCAAAGTTCACATACTATTAGTTAGATCGCAGGCTTTTCTGATAATAGAGCTGTTAATTTTGTTCTTGTCGTGCTGCTTGGCATTTCCTCCTGAGGCTGTAATTATTATTTGTTTTATTAATTTTTGATAGACACTCACTTAATCTAAAAGTAATGATTAAATCTTGATGAAATTTTAACATAGCATTACACATATAATGTACACAACTCTACCAACATTTCTCCCGGACTCATCAAAAGCATTGCGAGATACCTGGTGTCAATGTTGGGGCTTTTTTTTTTCTCACCCAATATGATGGATTTTATTTTTTTTGCTCTTATAATTGGGATTCAAATGCAGGTAGGCCTATATTGCTTCAGAACAGTATTTACCGTAAACACCTGGCTTATCAATGTTGATTAATGAGAAGTCCCTGCATTGCCAGAAATCTTACTAGCATGGAAGAAGAAGAAGAAGAAGAAAAAAAACGAAAAGAAAAGAGGGAGAATGCTCTCTAAATGAAAATCTGAGCCGGAACCATAGATATACACTACTAAACGGGCGAAACCATAGATATACACTACTAAACGGGCGAAACCATAGATATACACTACTAAACGGGCGAAACCATAGATATACACTACTAAACGGGCGAAACCATAGATATACACTACTAAACGGGCGAAACCATAGATATACACTACTAAACGGCCGAAACCATAGATATACACTACTAAACGGGCGAAACCATAGATATACACTACTAAACGGGCGAAACCATAGATATACACTACTAAACGGGCGAAACCATAGATATACACTACTAAACGGGCGAAACCATAGATATACACTACTAAACGGGCGAAACCATAGATATCCACTATTAAACAGGCGAAACAATAGATATACACTACTAAACGGGCGAAACCATAGATATACACTACTAAACGGGCGAAACCATAGATATGCACTACTAAACGGGCGAAACCATAGATATCCACTATTAAACAGGCGAAACCATAGATATACACTACTAAACGGGCGAAACCATAGATATCCACTATTAAACAGGCGAAACCATAGATATACACTACTAAACAGGCGAAACCATAGATATACACTATTAAACGGGCGAAACCATAGATATACACTACTAAACAGGCGATAGATATACACTACTAAACAGGCCATAGATATACACTACTAAACAGGCGATAGATATACACTACTAAACAGGCGAAACCATAGATACTACTAAACAGGCGAAACCATAGATATACACTACTAAACGGGCGAAACCATAGATATACACTACTAAACAGGCGATAGATATACACTACTAAACAGGCCACAGATATACACTACTAAGCAGGCGATAGATATACACTACTAAACAGGCGAAACCATAGATACTACTAAACAGGCGAAACCATAGATATACACTACTAAACAGGCGAAACCATAGATACTACTAAACAGGCGAAACCATAGATATACATTACTAAACAGGCGAAACCATAGATACTACTAAACAGGCGAAACCATAGATATACACTACTAAACAGGCGAAACCATAGATAATACTAAACAGGCGAAACCATAGATATACACTACTAAACAGGCGAAACCATAGATACTACTAAACAGGCGAAACCATAGATATACACTACTAAACAGGCGAAACCATAGATACCACTAAACAGGCGAAACCATAGATATACACTACTAAACAGGCGAAACCCACTCCCAAGTGTCAGAACTAAGCCCATGCCCACCGATCTCAGTGAGCTACCCAGCCTCAGCATCCCATCTCAGTTCCAAGTAGATTGTATAGGATTTCCATAGGGGTCGGTAGGATTACCGTAGGTTTGGATTTCCTATATCAAACAAAGGGTGGCGCGATGCAAACAGAGATGCAACTTTCGAACGATGTCATTCTTATGTGCAAACTTGAGGTCAATCCTACATCGGACCGACGTAGGGTTGGTGGCTGGGAGTTAGCCCAGGACACAAAATAATATAAGGAAAAAAAAGACTAAAATCGAAATAAACGTGATAGTTTGATACTATAACTACCCACAGTCTACACGGGGAGACGAGCAAGGGCAAGAAATCAGCTGATATTGTTCGTTGAAGAATTGTCGTCAATGACGTGGGTTCTAAAAATGGATCAAAATGGGGAGGGGGGGGGGGGGGAGAGAGAAAATAGGATATTTTTGTTCTGAGTATTCTGAGGGTATACAAGCAAAAATTTGGAATTTCGTGGAATATGATCATTAGGAGGTTTCGAAACAAACATCGGCAATTTTTATAATACGGAATAGCTTAGTTCTGTGACTGTGAATACGGTGCTGTCTGGGTCGGAAGCAATTTCTGTGCTTTAGTCGACTGTTGATTATTCTTATCATCTCCCCACCCCACCCCAAAAGCGTGCACGATTTATCTCCCATTTCGTTTACTTTTCATCTCTCTCGTTCCTGCTTTCTGATTTTGTGCGTGAGGGTGTGTGTTTTGGGGAGAGAGAGAGAAGGAGAGAGAGAGAAGGAGAGAGAGAGAAAGAGACAGGCAGACTGGCAGACAGACAGACAGACAGACAGACTGACAGACAGACAGACAGACTCACTTATTGCCTTGTTTTTGTTGTTGTTCTTTGTCTTCTTCATCCTCATTTTATTTTTTCTTCTTCTTCTCCTACCACTACCACTTCTGTTTCATAATATTCTCTCTACAGTCTCATACAATCTTGGTCTGTCTGTCTGTCCCCTCTTTCCTCTTTTCTATCTTTCTTGAAACATTGCCAGGACTACTTAGCCATCTTTAGTTCTAGACATACATTTAATATCTACATGTATATATATTATGTGTGTGTGTGCGCGTGTGTATGTGTGTGTGTGAGTGTATATATATATTGAGACGAACGACAGTGCATCCGGATCGATTTTTATTAATGTGCGTTTCAATATATTCACTCCGTATCGCCAACTTAAATGGAAATATTTTTTTTAAACTGATGGATGAAAATTGCTGAAACTTTACATGAGGTGTTTTTCCAAGGTGCTTTAACGGAAAATTATATTTTCCAGCATGGATTTATATGGAAATAAGTAAAACCTTTTCATAAAAATATTCTAATCACACACAGTTTCGCAAACGCTAGCATGTTTCGTAAAGTAGAAAACTGAATTCTTTTTATAATTGTAACAACCCGAACAGAAGGGCAATAGCTTGTCATTTCAGTTTCTAATTTCTTTCACACTTTCTAATTTCTTTTCTAAAACAACTCAGTTTACATGAGTGATCTTCTTGTGATCTTCAATTACTATGCAATAAACTCAGATTATCCCCCCCCCTCCCCCCCCCCCCAAAAAAAATCCCCGGCCCAAATTGTATCCCTTGCGGCTGTCATGTGGTTGTACAACTCGCGACGTTCGTTCTTGTTTGTTCTATCTCCATTTTCTGGAAAACTGGAGATCTTTTAGTTATTATGGAAGAACTATAATGTAATGCACATTTTGAAACTTATATATAGAATGCGTTGTGGCACTTTTCAAGCTATTTCACACCTCCGAATTATTTTAACCCCTTATCACAATACTAAAACTTCAAACGCATAAAACGGCGAAATTCTCAGTTGTGCAAAAAGTGGAGTTGGAACAGACAAGAACTAAAACGGCTATATATCGTGATTTTCTGGAATGTGCAGATACTTGCAAATTTTATTGACCTTCTTTCGCAAAAAAGCCAGGGCCGAAAAACTGTCCTGTAAGCGTAATCAACGCATGTGCCTCGTTGGTACTTTTTTCAATGGAAGGGACCGGAAGACCCGCGGGTAACAATTCGGCTTGGATGGGTTTAGATCAAAATGAATTCACCAGTCTCACGATTCAGTGAAAGCGCTCTATGCGTCCCGAGCTCTCACAGGAGTGGTCACTGTTCTAGCTCATTTCCCCACGAGCATAGATGCTTACACAAGCATATCTCCCAAATAAATGCGTACACATACACACACATACACACACATGTCACACACATCAATATTAGGCTACAGACAAAGAAGCACATGAATCATTGCCCACTCACACACACGCCACTTTAACCATTAGAGCGTGAGGTCAGTATCTGACAGTTGTACAAATCACCACAAATTGAATTAACCCTCGACCCGCCTCCTCCATTCCAGATCTCCCTGAGACCCAGCTATGATTGGTACAATTTGCCAGGAACGGTCCACTCGTAGAAAGGGCCTTTTCCCGTTTATTAGGACCGCATTTCTTGTCTTGTGACAGCGAAGATATCTTGAAATATGTGTTTAGGGGGAGAGGGAGAGTTACAGCTGGAATGTAAAGCAGTGGTTCTCAACCTTTTTCAGGCAATCGCCCCCTTAGGCTCCGAATTTTCTTTCATCGCCCCCCCCCCTTCCACCCCATCCCCTTTCCACTCCGCCTCCCCTCTGCGAAATCTTCTCAAACCCAACATTTCCATTTCACAAGAAGACAGACTACACACAGGTTATGTCGTTAAGTTTGCCAAAGCCTTATCAATGACAATAGGCGTGTTGATTATACATTGCAAAACAGAAAACATCCTCTGTCAAATGCACTGAAAAAAAAAAATCTGGCCTTTTCTATTCATAAAAGTCATCCACGCATGCTGATGAACAAGTTAATGGCTGCCCTGTATTTGCTCTTAAATCACCTTCCTTCATCGTTCTCGCCCCCTTGTCACCCTTTTCTTTGTTTTCTCTCCTCCCCTCCCCCCCCCCACCCCCACCCCCTTGAAATCACATTGAGAATCACTGATGTAAGGATGGTTCCGTGGCACCCTTGCTTGTGACAATCAGATGAGCTAAAGAAGGGGTGGAGTGACATTGAAGTCGAGAGAGCTCACGGAGAAAAACCAAGATGTTCCGAGAGTTATGATAGAAATCCACTCCAGCTTGGCAAGCCTGAAAAGCAGTTGGGTCACATTAGAGCCCGAATCGAAAAGTGGCCAAAGAATTAAAGTAAATTTTGTATTTCGCAAAGCCTAACCTTAGCAGCAAGAATAAAATGTGAAATGTGGTGGAAGACAAAAGTGTTGGTTCTTTGGTTATTGTTTAAATGTTTAAACTTTAGGCAGACAAATAACAGGAAAACTAAACAGTGAAATCTATAAAAAAAAAAAAAAACATTTCGGCCAACGGTGTTCGCAAAAATACGCCTCTAAAAAAGAAATAGCCGCAATTCAAAGTAACAGTTGCTGTCTTGACTTTTGCTTAGTTCTTGTTTAATTTAATATAATTTAATTTTTTTTGTTTAATTTCTTCCGCTGTTTCCGACCGAGCACCCGACTCAGCCTTGTCAATACAACTAACCACAGACATAGAAATCAATAATCAATTATGTATTGATCACCATTTCACTGCGTGTCACACCTGCGCAATAGCAGAGGACAAAAAAATTGTTTACGGTAAGAGAAATCTCACTTCAAATAGTAATTACATGCATATGGTACCTTGACACAAGTCAAGTTTGTTGCTTCGGTTTCTTAGAAGAGATTAGAACAAACATTCTAGGCATTTTTATTGCTGTTGATTGACACAATCATGTTGGCACTGTTTTCAACAAGTTTGTCTCGTCTCTGCTAAATATAATGCAAAGCTATTGATTTACAGAGATTTAAGGACTTGAAGAGCTAAACCTTCAACACAATGCCAGGTCTACAATAGGTAGCATAATAATGGCATTTAAAATGGTTTGTGAGATTTAGTGAAATTTGCGTGCGAAGAGGTTTTAATTTTCTTCTGTCACCACTCAAATGTTTAGCGAGGGTTGTTTCATACACGTTTTCGGATCATCTAAATTAGTATTTAAAATTAGATGAATTCGTGAGCACAGATAAAGTTTATTTAGCTGATTCAGTAAAGATTTGGTGGAAACCGAAAAACTGTATGTTATATCAATGATGGAAAGAGGCGTAGACAACCCATGTTTTTTTCATGAACTTCTTAGGGAAGCAGAATCTTGAGATTCTAGAAGTTCACGAAATGTCTTGCCGGAAGGTTTCACTGTGTCCAGCCATGATTGTCCCGTGGCACGGGATATGAGACTTGTGCCTTCAAAGTGAGTGCCGTGTTCTTCAGACTAGCCAGAAGCAAGGCCGTGTCCACTTACTCGAGGATCACCGTGTAGCCCATACATGTATCGTTCTGTTCCCGGAAAAACTGAAGAGTTGACCACACAACCTTTCTCAAACGCAGTCCGTAAAGAGCTGTTGTGTGAGGTGTAGGTGGAAGGACAGGCGGGGGGGGGGGGTGTTGAGTTTGAGTTTGGAGAAAGGACGTCGCCTTGATAATAGTCAAAGTGTGCTAGGAAGAAGCAAGACGGGAGATAGAATATAACAGAACAAAAAGACAGAAGGAGACCCTACCGCATGTGCTCACCGACCATCAGATGAGAGGTTGGGGGGGGGGGAGGGGGGGGGGAGCGTATGGAAGAGAAATAGTATCACATTATTTCTGATAAATGATGTGGTCGTTTCTTCTAAGACAAATCCAGCAAAGTATGTGTCCCTAGGCTCAACTAGTTTTACGTACTGATAACAATGTAAAATGGATATGTGGGGAAAAAGCTATTCCGAGTCATGCCGACAAACCACACTTTATAAAATCTGGCTGTGTGATTCATTTGTTAATGGAAGATGTATGCGAACGATATGGTAGAAGAGCTGTGAGAAAGAGTAATACTTCGTTGTATAAACAAGTCACCTGGAGTTTCCAGATTGCAAAGGTCTATGTAAATTTCCCCATGCCAGCCCATCGCGACCTTAGCTCTTGTTTCGTCACCGCTCATTATAGCACAACTGGTCTAGTTACGCTGAACTTTTCAAAGTTTGCCATTCGCTTATTTTTCGGCTCAGGAATCAATAACCAAGATCATTCTATGCGGCTGATCCGATTTGTTCTATCTCCATTTTCTGAAAAGCTGGAGGTCTTTTAGTCTGTAGAAAAGGTATAACAAACGCACACTTTGACGCATGTTTAAAACTTTGTGGCACTTATCAAGCTGTTTCACAGTTCCGAGTTATTCTGACTCCTTTCCATATTACTAAAGAGCCCCAAACGTATAACGTCGAATTTCTCAGTTGTGCAAAAAATGGAAGTTGGAACAAAAACAAGAACCATGGTCGCGCCCTGATATGGATTAAATATTCAGGTACAACACACATTAGAAAGTCCCCAGTGTGGAAATAATACTTTGTTTGTGTTCTGCTCTTCAAGTGCAAAGTCAATATTATTGACGTCTATCTATCATAGATAGCTGATCTGAAACTGCGTCGTAAAACGCTGTATCAATAGAACCTTTTTTGAATTCGCAGTTGGTTGTCCTTTTTCTTAGAAGGGAGTGACATTCGCTTTAGTCGTCCCTGAAAAATTCAACAAACAATTATCAAATTCTGATGCAAGGTCTTTGGAATTAATTAATTTACGCAGACGTTTTTGTCTTTTTTTTTTTAACTCCTGATGTTTCACTGTTGCTGTCTTCAGTGTGACAGGGTAATTGTTGTCACACCATTGTGTCCAGCTGCTTTGTTCAAATGTAGCACACATCATTAATGTGTGTTTCAGTCATTTGGCTTAGTGCAGTTGATTTCATTTTAATTATGTTTGGTATAATTATGTTAGAATATATGGGTTTCCTTACCCTATGTCATGTAAGCGTGGACAAGCAATGGAGCTATGTTTACTTGATTTTGATTAAATAGATAAATCATGTGAAGACACATCGGCTTCACTTCAGCTTGCAAACACGTTATATCCCTTTATCTGTTTGTTTAGTTTTGTTTTGCACTTTTGTCCTGTGTTTAGGCATGCTGGGCGCTGATGAAAGGCCTTAGCCTCGTCCCGTGTTCTGATCACTCAAGTGTGCACATTTGCAAATTGAACCTCATCTATGCAAGTTTGTTTGTGTTGCTACTGTTTAGCTGTAATTTTACACTTCGTTTTGGGAAATCTCGAAGTTTGTATAGAATTTGTTTTTCTGCTCTTTGTTGTTGTTTTTTACAACCACATGTTTTCCCATAAACAATTTGTTCTTTTTTCCTTTTTTTGTTTGGCTAAAATCTCACATTTCGTTGGGAATCATCGAATTTAAATTTTTTTATTTTTTTTTTACAACGTGTTTTGCCTCAGAGAGTTTAATCATTCTTTCTTTTATATTTGTTTTTGTTGAAAGACATTTGGGCGCACTGAACCGGTCAAGGGGCAGAAAATTGCGAGAAAAAGGTCGGGGCAACCACAGAGATAATAGACAAAAGAGAACCAAAAACGTTCTTTGTATCGTTCGACAGTTATGATGACCTTGATCTATGCTCCACCATGTTCAATATATTAAGTGATTCGTTCAAGCCGAAGAAGAAAACTTTTTTTTTGCATTTACTGGTGGAAGGGGAAGGCTTGAAACCCACTATTTCAGATTCGAGCTGTTGCTCATTTACATATTATATTTATTTATATAGACATGAATTCTTGCTCTTTCAGCCTTTGTGTGATTTCTCTTGGTCATATTTATTTCCTTTCCTCATCTTTATTTTTTTTTTATTTCCTTCGTGTGTGTGCGTGTCTATCTATCTATCTATCTATCTATCTATCTATCTATCTATCTATCTATCTATCTATCTATCTATCTATCTATCTATCTATCTATCTATCTATCTATCTATCTATCTATCTATCTATCTATCTATCTATCTATCTATCTATCTATCTATCTATCTATCTATCTATCCATCTATCTATCTATCTATCTATCTATCTATCTATCTATCTATCTATCTATCTATCTGTCTGTCTGCCTATCTGTCTGTCTGTCTGTCTATCTATCTATCTATCTATCTATCTATCTATCTATCTATCTATCTATCTATCTATCTATCTATCTATCTATCTATCTATCCGTCTGTCTGTCTGTCTGTCTGTCTGTCTATCTTTTCTCCTTCTTGCTCTGCCCCTCTTTCTTCTGTATCTACACCCTCCCATTTCTTCTGTTTTTTGTTGTTTTTTCCAAACTATACTTGGGATCTCGGAATTCCCAGAACGAGCAAGGTAAACAATGCCTCTTATCTCACAAAGGTCATCATTTAGTTTCTTGGTTGCCGATGTCTTCTTGCGCCAATTCGGGAACTGCTGGGACAATAGAGCAAATCTGGGGAGTGTTCAGAGGTCATAAACGCTTTTGTTAGTTGCTCGAATCTAAGCCGAGGCTACCAATCTTGCCAACAACAACAACAAAAAAAGGTAGACTCAATGTCCACACGCTCTTTAATGTTGCTTTAATTTCTTCATTACCTGACTTCAGCAACAACAACAACAACAGCAGCAAAAACAACAACAACATCATTATTAAGTGCCCTGCCGGCAGGCGTTGGCGATCATGACCCTCCATCTCTCACGATCTTCCGTAGCCCTGATGACGACGTTGGTGGTGTGCATTTCCAGCCAGGCCTTTAGGTCGTCCTGCATCTTTATGCGTTGTCGTCCGCTGCTTCTGGGAAATGATTTGATGAAACAACAACACGCCCCTGTCATAACACATTTGCCTAAGACATGTTTAATTTTTAGAGAGCGTAAAAAAGTATCACTGCTTTGCAAATCTTGTGACTTGCGCAAGAGTGGTTTCGTGTCAAAGTTCAGACTCTAAAGGCTCGATTCAAAATGCCCTGCTTTTCGGGAAACCTAACAAAACTAGCCGTATTTTATCTGGGTCGTTAGGCCTTACAATAAAAAGGTTTAAAAGCGACGTAGGCAATTGTGTTAGACCGTGCCGAACAACAACAATAATAGCAACAAAGCAGAATCAGTGTCCATAAGTTCATCAGTAGAGCTGTAACTTCTTCATCCTCTCCAGTTTCAGCAGCACCTCTTTCTCGCCTCGACTAGATTTGGCTGGGATACTGACCCTGGGGTGGAGGGAAGCAGTACTGGACAAACACAGCAGTTGATTTTAGATGTGCGTGGTTGCTTTGTTAATGGAGCGTAACTCAATTTTATGAAATCTGTTGACAAAAACATTATTAAATTTGTTAAGAAAAAAAAAAAGGAGGTTATAACAATCACCCTTTGGTTTTTAAAGGGGGGGGGGTGGTCTCTTGGAGCTTCGTCACTTAACCTGTATCCCACATTCCCGGTCCTTCGAAGAAAAATAGTCAGAAAATGGGTAATTCCGATAGAAGTTTCTCCTTACGTAAGCAGAGACATGTGGGGGTCTTGGTGATAAGAAACAAAAGCCATGTAAACCCACGTCCGGGTTCAAAGTACGGTACATCCATTTATACAACAGATTCTCTAAACAAAAAAAAAAGACGTGCCATCGGTTTCATCTGGACAACTGGTTAACCCATTCGCTACGGTAAGCCGAATATTCGGCTCGCGGATTTTCACTTTGCTATGAAAAGCCAAATATGCGGCTCGATTGGACACCGATTTTTTTCAACACTAATATCTAAGCCCACTTCTTGAAATACTGAGCCCCATCCTGGTTCATTCATTATCCTTTACTTTGATTTCTGATGTATTATGTCTTGGTTTTATACTGAGTGAAAGAAAAGACATCTTTGAACTACATCTGTTTCAAATGGGATAGTGTTGAGAGTTCCTATCCACATCCACAAAAGTTACCGTATGGAATGAGTTAAGAGACATTTAGACAGACAAACAGACAGAGAGACAGACAGACAGAATTTGAGAGAGAGACAGAAAGATAGAGTGAGAGAAACAGACATACAGCGAGAGAGATATGGGAAAATATAGACAAATCTGGCTCAGTGGGAAAGAAAGTTGTGTGTATGTGTGTCTGTGTGTGTGTGTGTGTGTGTGTGTGAGAGAGAGAGAGAGAGAGAGAGAGAGAGAGAGAGAGAGAGAGAGAGAGTATGGCTGCTACTGAAATAAATTATCTTATTACAGAAAACCGTCAGCCAATCCTTTTTTTTTTTTGTTGTTTGTTCTTTTTTAAATCTATTTAGAATGAACCGGTGAAGCAAATAATCAAAATTGTCTTATCAAAATCTCCGTTATGACATTTCTCAAACCTGATAAAAGTAGTAGTGGTGTTTTGGGGAAAAGGGGAGGGCAGGGGTATCTCCCAGCCTTTGTTTCATCGTAATTAGCATGCGGGTCTAACCAGGGCTAATGTAATCATTCTAAAACTTCTCAAGGGCTTTAATCTCTCTGCCTGACAGATCCAAGTCCATGGGGAAACATGAAGCGTTGTTTACAGCCTGGACACATAGATCTCTCTGCGCTCAATAGCGCTAGAGAGCCCAATTAAGACGCAGGCGTAACTTGGCTTAAGACCGTAAAACTGCCTTAAAGATTCCAAGCGAATTGGTTGAAAGGTATGTATTCACGGTTAACGTGGGACGAGGAGATGGAATAGTGAAACTTATGATGATAACAAATGCGACTCTTTCGAAGTTTCTGTTGTGCGGTTGTTGCAGTAATGAATGCTTAAGAGTTAAGATCACCATTTATTTAATAATGCAAATGTTATTTTAATCTCAAGTTCCAATATGTCGTTCATTTAACCATCCATTTACGGCCTATCCGTCTATCTATCCGATCAATCAACATCCATCCATCCATTCATCTATTCATCCATCTATCCCTCTGTTCGTCCATCCATCCACCTATCCATCCATCCGTCTGCCCCCCCCCCCTCCGCCCGTCCAGTAGGAGGTTGGTGGGACGCTTCTGGTAGGGACTCCGTCTGTTTTATCATTCTGCTATATCCTGTCAATCGTCTTGCTCCTTCCTAGCACAGCATGGTCATCATCGTGTAGACATGCTTTCTCCAAACTCAAACTAAAAATCAAGCTGTCGGTTCGTCCGTCCTTCCATCTATCCATCCATCCATCCATTCATCCTCCATCTATCCATCCGTTCGTCCGTGAATCCATCCATCCGTCCGTGCATCCATCCACCCACCCATCCATCCATCCGTCCGTGAATCCATCCATCCACCCACCCATCCATCCATCCGTCCGTGCATCCATCCATCCATCCATCTATCTATCTCTCCGTCCGTGAATCCATCCATCCATCCATCCATCCATCATCCATCCACCCATTATAAAAACCGCCACACTTTCCGTGTAGCTGTCGCGATTTTTATGCAGTTTCCTTGAAACCACATTTCTGCACCTCGTACAAATCTCGCAGGCCACAATTCTCTGCCACTTATGTATGGTCCAAAAGGCCCAGTTCCGGTTCTGACAAAATTAATCAGAACGTATGGCCGTCCTTGACACACTGTAACACTGAAGACATAAATGTCCCTCGAGATGAGAAAGAGGCTGATTTCTATGTATGGAGGTCAAGGTTCACACCTATTATCCCGTCGTTACGGGAAAATACCGTCCTGACCACCGACTTAATACACTTTTAATAAACCAGTCGGAATATTCAATGGAAGATCGCCCCTTGAATAGAGGAAGATATCGGCCACACCGTTAGAGGTATCGTTGATGTGAAGTAACAGATCGATGCTCTTTCATTCAGTGATCAAGAAAATCTTATTTAGTCTCATGATTTGGAGATATTAGTACTGTAAATGGATGGGGCGATATCGAATTTATCATTGTCATTCTGGAAAACTGTCTCTCACGCAATCTAATTTATCAGAATCAGTTGGAAGATATTGGCCCGATCTTAAATCACCCCCCCCCCCCCCCCCGTCTACCGACATCCGAAAAGTGAGGTACAATTGTAAATTTCTAATGCAACATATTTCTTACGACACAAATTAAACATTGCGCAAAGGTTGCGGGGATTTTCGGTGCTCAGAAAGAAAAACAAACAACCTTATTAAGTCTCCTAAGCCTGACCTCTCAGAGATGCAAGTGTGGCTACAGTCGCTTGACGACACATTCTGCAAGAAAGGTATTCATGTAGTGGGCTTGATAATTGAAACAATAGTTTTTAAAAAAATTATAGAGACATGGAACTTGGCACAAACATGCTTCATATGATAATGTTTGAAAAGAACATGTTGGTAATGAGAAGAAAAAAAATCCAAGATGGCCATCAACTATATGATAATCTTTAATTTCTCTTCCTTGACAGCAAAGCATCAAGTTTACAGCTACAAAATGTTATAACTGACATAACCTTCTCCTCATTACGCCCACTCCATTCATTACCAATGTTAAATAACAACTTAACAGATTTGAAGATGGCCCATGAGTGACATCTACGTAAAGGTATCCGAATCTTGTTTCAGCACGTATATAGAAAATTATACTTCTGATTTGAAAAGTCAGAAGGTCACTGACATTAATTCCGCTTGATGCTACCTGACGTCAGTTGAGCGAACTTTATGATAAGGAGTACTGTTTCGCTGTCAAGAGTTGAACAATGCTGTAGTCGGCACCGATACTGGGAACTCATTATCGTGTGTCTCCCCATCCATCCTTTGACCTCCCACCCTTTGACGTCATAATATTAGTACCGAATATCGACGATCTTGAGGATGCAGCCGCCCAATACTGTTCGATCCTGGGAAATACTGACAGAGGGGTACAATTCTGGCAGTCAGGCAGGGGGTGAACGAACTGATCAACTTGCAGCGCGATGGGCACTGAGATTAGTCGTTGATGAACTCTTGACATCAGTACTTACTACGTCGACCAATGTACACACGACGGCAGGTTGGAATTGATTAAAAACATGTCAATGAACGAACTGACTTTGGCTGCGTCTATCATGGTGGCGTTTGTATGGGCAGAAAGAGACTTCCAATTCATTTGCTTGTAGTTACAGGCTTTATGACCTGCGTTCCATGCAGCGTCTTCGTCCTGGCCCTGTTGAGTGAGTTCTCTCTGACAGGCATGCTTGGGAATCTTCTCACACTGGCAACTGCTCCTGATTCATCTGGAAATAAGCGTCCAAGTCTGAAGAAATGAATTTCCTGTTCTCTCTAAAGGCTGGCACAGTATCAATGACGGACCTACATTTTTGGGACCCGGAAACTTGAACTGTTATCGGGCCCCTTCGCAACTAGCAACAATATGGCAGCATCCAAATTTCATTCATTCAAAAAGTTTCTTCAGGGCCCCTCCGGGATTAGTGGCTGTGAACCTTAAGCTTCATTCGTTTCATAGTGTTTCCGCCACTGCACAGTATTACAACCGCTGAAAGCATGACAGAAAAGTCTGCATTTTGACGTTCCGAGACTTTTACAAAATCATGTTTAGGTGGCTTTCGAGTTTTTCTTGATTATTCAAAAGATCCAAAGTTGCTGTATACAGTTCACAGCGACTCAGCTAGTTAAAAAAAGAAAAATGACATCGCAATAACTATAAATGTTAAGGTTGTGTGATTTGAAGGAATACAGTCAGATGTAACACATACGTGTTCAATTACAAGTTTCAGACGCACGAACATTCTCTAATCGGCCTTGTCATGTATGCACGAGATTGTCTGCCTGGCTGCCATGTTGCAGGCCATGTTTTCATTTCTTGTCTGGCCATGCCAGTTTGTTTAATTAGCCCACGTTTCCCCCAGCAACAGTCTCAGACTTAGACATTACGATATTTAAAAAGGTAAAAAAAAACAACAACAAGAACATTAGTTCACCCTCAGACTTCAGAATTGTAACAGAACCTGCGGGCTGTCAAGGGAGCCGAATTGAATCGACTGAAAACATCAGGGCAGGCGACAGCAACATACCAAATATCTCAAAAGTTGAGTTACGACAGTTTACCATGCTACCTTTGATGTATGCTTGGGGAACTTTAAAGCTAACCATGCCATTTCTTTTTTAAATCCTGAATCCTCATAGATATAATTTATTTATGAGGGTATCAATTCTGGCCTCAGGTAGAGGCCTGAATAGAGTAACGGTGGAGGGTTTTGTCTGTTCAGGCTTCTAAAGGCCTGAATAGAGTAATGGGGTGGGGGTCTATTCGGGCGTCTAGAGGCCTGAATAGAGTAATGGGGTGGGGATCTATTCGGGCGTCTAGAGGCCTGAATAGAGTAATGGGGTGGGGATCTATTCTGGCGTCTAGAGGCCTGAATAGAGTAATGGGGTAGGGATCTATTCGGGCGTCTGGAGGCCTGAATAGAGTAATGGGGTGGGGATCTATTCGGGTGTCTAGAGGCCTGAATAGAGTAATGGGGTGGGGATCTATTCGGGCGTCTAGAGGCCTGAATAGAGCCGGTCTTTATTTATTGCGATGACGTTGATTCATAGGATTTACCCCATTATTTTTCACTACCATTTACCCGTATGATTTTACCAGATTAGACGGGTATCATACTAAGCCCGAAACGTCACAGCCAATTGCTGCAAGGGAAATGTACATCCAAGTAATAATGGCAGAAGCTGACTGTGTCTGATCGGGTATGATAGGGTCTTCCAGGATTTGCTGGGAAAATAATATAGGAAATTATGGTGTGCATTTCTTGTCTGCCAACAGCTGACTGTGTAGGCCCATTATACTTCATACCATGCGGGCCCACACGAACGTTATTATGCTATCACTAGTTTCAGTAACCTGAGCTAACGAGCTGCTCATGAGATGAGTTGTCAAGTCGAGCCTTTACCAATGGAACCCTTGTGCACTAACAACATCCTTGTAAAATCTGGAAGTTGACGGGTCAAAGCACTTAACATTCACAGATACATCCGATCTCATTGCTGATGTAAACATCACAATCATGTCTAGGATACAACCTTATTACTTGAGCTATATTTACGAGGTTGAAAGAAACAGGAACAATTTTTAAAAAAAAAGTTACATGATGCACTTGAATTTGGCTTTAACGAGTAGAGTGCACCAGCTTGATAACGACTAAATGGTGCGCCCTGCATGGATATGATGTTATGTAAAATTTGTCATAGTGGCGACAGGAATCTACATCACACTGTCTCCTTTTGTTGTGTTAAAATATGGCAAAGAGAACAAATGTTGAAAAGCCTGGCGTAAAAAGTTTTGTAGAAACGATATGGGTGCGCCTGTGTGTAGTGGGTGGGGTTCTTTTACTATGTGTATGTTATTTATAGGGTGGGGAGTTGGGATGGGGGGGGGGGGTTCTGGGTATCTCTCTCTCGCTCGCTCTCTCTCTCTCTCTCTCTCCCCCTCTTAGTCTTACTTTATGTATGCCTCTCTCTTTGTGTGCTTACTTGTGGCTGAGGGAAGCTTGGGCTCTGTGTATGTGTGTGTCGGGGTGGGGGGGGGGGGGGTGGGGCTCTCTCTCTTTGTGCGTTTATGGGTGTGGGAGGGGCTTTCTCAATGTGTGTGTATGTATGTGTGTGTGGATGGGGAGGGGAGGGGAGGGGAGGAGAGCTTGGGCTCTCATCTCTTCTTGTGTGTGTACATGTATCGGGGACGAGCGGGGGGCTCTCTCTTTGTTTGCACTTATGTGTCTTGGGGAGGGGGGGGGGCGTGGGTTCTGTTTGTATGTGGGGGAAGAGACCTCCTATAAATAACTAAAAATTCTGTCTACTGCATGTAAACCCGACATTGATGGGTTAAGATCGAACATCATGATTGTGATTTACGCCATCTCTAACCTCCAACTCCTTTGCTCCTCGGAAATTCATGAAATCCCGCCAGACACGAAAAATGTTGTTGAGAGATGATCTTCCTGTATTGTGATCGTCTCTTTTTCAAGTTTTCCCTTGTTGACATTTTGCCAGACAGCCAAACAAAAGGATCCACCCACCCCCCACCCCCCCCCAGCCTCTGACAGAATATCCGGTTGTGGAGATCTGAAGAGGTGTCTTGGGGGGTGTTTGAAGAGTATTCATCCTAGTGGCAGTCCAGGCATCGTAGAAGACTTAAGAGCTGTTCTTGGGTTGTATGATTACAAAACTCTTTGGTTTCAAAGCCGCAAAGCGATGGAGCGAAAATGGTGGATTTGAGACTTCAAGCTGTCAGAATCGTTTGAAGGTTTTCACACTGTGAAATTCTGTACTGCCCTTTTCACGTTCGATTTTTACTTGTAACATTTTAATTGATCAAGCTCTCGGAATCATACTACACTAAGGTTCGCTAAAAACCGGGAAAGGCACAATGTGGTCGTTGTGATACCAAAACGCTGTTAAATCCAAACTCAGACTCATAGTTATTTACAAAATACATATTACAGATAGACATACTTCACATTATGGGCCTGATCGCTTTTAGTTGATCTTATTTATACGAATCTGAAAGCTGAAAACTAACCCAAAGTAAGTAAGATCACGAAAAATAACGGAAGACGAGAGATTGCCGTTGTCGTGCCGACGCGTCGATGAACCCAAACTCAAACCCCCACTTAAACTCAAACTTCAGACTGGAGATAACGAGACACCTCGGCGATTTCTCAAACATGTCTGTATCTGATACAATTGTAGCACATTCAGTTTTGAGACAGATTGGAAAGACCATCAAGATGTCGCTGTACGGCGCTATGCTATGACGGAAATGCTGCCTGTCAAGTGAAGAGCGAACAGTGACGAACACTTCTGTTCGTATTTGCGAGAGTTAACGCAACATTGCACCTGTGGTTCAAGTAAATTCCCCAGCCATCCCGGATAAATGCCGCAGGAACCCGTAATAACGACCAGATATCTCATTCGGAAAGAGCTGTTTGGGTACTGAAAAAAACAACAACAGATGGTCTGAAACCTATGAGAGAAAGAGAGAGAGAGAGGGGGGGGCACAGAGAAAGAGAGAGCAAGGGCGAAAGAGAGAGAGAGAGTGAGACGGCGGGCGGACAGACAGACAGACAGACAAATAGACAAGTAGACAGACTTGGCATAAACAGTTTTCACACTCAGTGCCTTCGAAAGCAAGTCAGATGAACTATTTGATTTTACAGATTACTGCAAGAAATCATCACGCTAAAACTTTTTTACAAAAATAATTGAAAGGGTCCTTTGTTTGCCATTGTTTCCAACAAGACGAAAACCGCCCCTCGAGTACGCCAGAATTGGATCTGCTGGCAACATCTGGACAGGCGATAGCTAACAGCTAAGTCCAAGTGCCTGTGACAGAAACAGCAAAAGAGTTCAAGATTTCTGTCGCAAAGACCGGCAAATTTGGAACTTGGCCTGACTGTGCCTGTCGTTGTCTCCTATTACAGCAATGTTCTCCATAACGCCACAGTCCATGACGTGGAGAGTATACGTCACTGACCTACATAATAGCACGCTATTGGTATAAACATTGTCTACTGACAGTTTTCCCCTGCGAAGCCATGAAAGAATTATTTTCTGACGTGGACCCGCAACGCATCTTGTCGTTTCTGAAGGAGGCTGAAATCCGCAAGTTGATGTGACAGATTTTTATATGGACGTACTTTAACATACTGGCCTTTTCCCACTAAATTTTTAACTTCACTATTATTTGATCATATCAATAGGAATCTGTAGGCTGATAGCTAACCCAAAGGAAAATAACGAAAAAAAAAGTGACAGGCTCAAAGTGGCCGTTATCAAGCCGATGCGCTAGTAAACCCAAACTCAAACTCAAACTGACAGTTTCCACTTTTTTTCGGCCCTTGAGGACAAAGAGTAAAACAGGGCATTGACCGAAACATTCCGCAAGCTTTTTGTACGTCTCACTCAAGACATGCCGACAGTTTCATTAAAATGTTTCCCTGTGTAAAATATCTCTAATGTTTTCAAGACGGTTTCACGAAGATATTCCACACACTGAGTATACGCATTGTCTTTCGACAGTTTTCACGGCTTTTTTCAGCCCTTTTGGACAAATTAAAGAGCATAACCGGGCATTGACCGAAATATTCCGCAGGCTTCGGGTCTGTCTTGTTGAACAAATGCGGACAGTTTCATCAAGATGTTCCCCATGCAAGAGATTTCACCAGCCATCTCCATACAAAACATGTGGTCTCTGATAGTACCATATTTATTAATGTAAACAGTTTTTACTGGCCATTATAATCTCACAATGTTATTCTGGCTCGGTGTACGACTCGGAGACTGGCATTGAGGGACATCTATTTTTTTTCAACCATAAATCGAGCATAATTATTATTATTACCAATTAACTAAACCTGACACTTCAAAGTCAAAATATGGCAAAACAAAGCGAAAAAAAAATGTAGCATAGCCTCGCGCAAGATCTACAGAAACGATGCAATAAAACCCAAAGCAGAAAGAAAGACAGAGCTAGCCTTGCTGCTACCCCAGAGATATTCTGTTTTTGTCAGTGGGCTGTAGTATTTCACATGGTAGGCTATAATTGAACAGTGAACAATATTTTCTCTGTGCAGCTTTGTAATTAGTCTACAGTTCCTTAGAAAACGGCCCAGTTTTTGTAATAATTATATTATTTTGTCGTTGTCAATTCCCAACCCTTCAACCAGGCCACGTGGCAGAAACACAGTCACTCGCAATAAAAAAAAAAAATATTCATTGCACCACCGTACAATAATAATTATTATAGTTCTTTTCCTGTCAAGTTTATTGAAGAGAAAGTCGAGCCATCTTTCGTCTGTACTCTGTAACCCGTCACAATGGCGGACGGATTCCGTGGCCACGCGATTGGCAGCAATCGGTCACTCTATCCCATTGCCAGACCTCCCTATCCCTTGGACCAGTGGTTCTCAACCTTTTTTCAGGCAATTGCCCCATTACGCTCCCAATTTTCTCTCATCGAACCCACCCCCCCCCCTTCCCTTTCCCAAATCCCCACTCTTACCCAAGGGATACATTTCACAAGAAGACAACCCACACACAGATTAAGATGTTAAGTTTTTCAAAGCCTTATTAACGTCCGTAGACATAATCATTGAATATTCATTTTATAACAGAAAGCATTCTTTATCAAATGCACTAATAAAAAAAAAAAAGAGGGTCTTTTCAGTTCATAAAACATATCACTCTCTAGCCTTCAAGGTTTTGGCTACCTTGTCGCCCCTGAAAATCAAAATCCCCCCCCCCCCCGCCCCCCGACCAGAGCTGTCTTAACGCATTGGCAATCTGGGCAGTTGCCCCTTGCAACTTTTGGGGTTTAGGGGGCCCCCTGGCACGCAAATTTACATTGGTTCTTGAAATGGGGAAGAAAATCCCTCGCATTAGAAAAGAATCTGCCCAAGGGCACATAATGATGATTTAAGCGGCCCTGCCCCGGGAGCAGAGGAGCATATCGTCCAGGTTGAGAACCACTGCTGTATCCCATTGCCAGACCCTCCGCTATCCCATGGACAATCCCACCCAACTGGTCCCAGTCCAGACCGTAGAAAACCGGAATTAATTCGCATCGTAAACATATTAGACGCAAGTAAAACACGAGTTGTGTTTGAACAAGATCCACTGTTCACCAATAATTCAGTCAGTCAGATGGTATTGTTCTGGTATCAGGATTCGACTATTTCGAAAGGATTCGTGTATTTTCTTCCCCTTGAAATGAATTAGTGGTATTCGTTTCATTTTCTTCCCGCTGGGTGTGGTGTGTATGTGTGGGAGGACGGTGTAAAAGGTATCAACAGGCCTTAGTTACAGTAATATCAGATTGTTGTTCTGTCCTAACCTATCCCACCTTATGTCACCCTCCACATGTTTCTTGCTTCTTGTCCTCTCTCTCTCTCTTCTTTCTCTCTTTTCTTTCTCTCTCTCATGCACACACATGCAGTCAAAGTCATTTCTCTTTCGCACTCGCTTTCTCTCTGTCTTTGTCTGTCCTTCTCTCTCGCTCCCTCTCTGTTTCTGCCTGCCTCTCTCTCTCTCTCTCTCTCTCTCTCTCCGTGTCTCTCTTTCTCTTTCACACTCGCATACACACACATACTCATTTCTCTATCTACACACACACACACACTCTCTCTCCAATTCTCTCTCCCTCTACCTCTGTCTCCCTCTCTCTCCCTCTTTCTAGCCCCCTTAAGCCTCCTTACACACTTTACAGTCCCCCATTGACACATTACTCAATGCTCCCATCTGAACGATAACGTCAGCAACAATGAAAGGCACACAATGACAACACACAAACTCAGGAACAGAAAAAAGAAGGGGAAAAAAAAAAACCCCCACCTGTCCAAAACACAGAAAACGGATGAAAGAAAGATATCGATGTTAAAACTGAGGGAGAGAAACAGACAAAACAACAAAAAAAAAACCAAACTTTCGCATCTTTTAGAAACTGCGACAATAATTATTCTGAATTCCTGTTCCGTACATCGTGAAGCAATTACGTTATTATTATGTCCAAAACACAGAAAACGGATGAAAGAAAGATATCGATGTTAAAACTGAGGGAGAGAAACCAACAAAACAAAAACAAAAAAAAAACACCAAACTTTCACAACTTTTAGAAACTGCGACAATAATTATTCTGAATTCCTGTTCCGTACGTCGTGAAGCAATGACGTTATCATTATGTTTTAATGCAGAACAGTCGTAGAAGAAATAATGTACACCATGCCCGCCGCAAATCTCTCGTAATTTCAAATGCTGCTGTTGTTTCTTGTTTCTCAACCAGCTTGTACTATCCTTCTAGGCTGTGGCAGAAAGAAAGAGCTTTCGGTTTGCAGCCAGCTGGGAAGCCTGTGTCTTGGCTTAATGACGTGGGTCGTCAGAGTTTATTTTGACGCTTCCCGTCCAGGTCTTCCTTGTTCTGCCACGGTTCTTGTATCCAGAAACAATGGCGGACCTACATTTTTTGAGACCCTAAAGCTTGAACTGTTATGGGACCTCTTCGCAACCAACAACAATAGGGAAACGTACAAAATTCACTTTTTAAAAAGTGTCTTGCCCCCCCCCCCCCAGGAGATTAGGGGCCATGAAGTTTAAGTTTCATTAGTTTCATAGTCAATCTGCCACTGTTCAGAAATCCGCATTTCAAGACACAGCAATTATCTCTGAAATGGAAATAATCTCTTCGTGCACTGGCCTGACGAAATGACATAGTGGGTGAATCAGCAGCGTCCTGGCTGGGTATCGATACAGCGCATGTGACAGCGAGTAAGCGTAGTCCTTATTGGATTCTGGGAAGACAGACGCGGTCAAGACGGTTTGTTCAATGATTTTTTCATGCGAGACAAGACATTGCCATGAGCTTCTCATTTCTATCTCCTCGCTCCGATACTTTGTCGGTACTTGTCTTGTCTTTCTGTCTTACTTTTCTTTCCTTTTATCTCGTGTTTCTTTCTTTTTTTTAGCGCTATCGTTCGTACTTTCTTTCTTTCTTTCTGTCTGCCTGTCTTTCTTTCTTTCTTTCTTTTTTCGTTCCTTCTCTTTCTCTCTTTCTATCTGTTCTTTCTTTCTTTCTTCCACGAGCCCCTCGTCTGTTCTCTTCCCACCGATATTTTGTCAGTAGTTGTTTTTTTTTCTTTCTGTCTTTCTTTCTTTTATTTTGTTGCTTCTTTCTTTTTCTCTCTGTCTTTCCTCCTATCTTTCTCTCTTTGCTCCTTCTGTCCTTCTCATTTTCTTTTTCTTTCTTTCTCCCTTTTCTTCTCTATCTTTTTTTCATTGTTACCTTTTCTTTCTTTCTTCTTTCATCCTTTTTATTTTTTTCTTTTCATTTTCATCCATTCTTCTTCGTCTTCTTTGTTCCCCTGCCAGACCTCGCAGATATCTGACTGCGTGACCTTTGTTCCACCATGTTTCAACCGGAGTATGGTATCTCTACACAGAAGCTCACTGTTCAAAGTTGCTCTTCCAAATTTGAAATCATGCCTTCCTCCTGGAGATTAGATCTGGCTGAAGAGTTCCTGTGCACTTGACCTCGATTGAAGCAAACTTTGACCGGATGTTTATTTCAGAAAAAAAGATTAATGTGCACGAACTGTATACGTGACTTCTGAATGTTTATGTCATTTTCCGGGGAAAAGCCAGCAAGTTCGTCCCAATTGGAGACCGTGGCCTTGAACCTGTATTGTTTGTTATTAACTCCAGAGTGAAGGCCTTGCTGTAAACTAATTGCGACTGATCTTTCTAAAGTGTTAGGCAGCTATAATTAATAGTGACGAAATTGTTCGGCCACCTGCTCGTCTTTTCATTTCTTTCAGGCCAGAGTGTGCTTTTAGGGCGCACGTCTTTAATTTGCTTGATTATTTGTTTTCATGCCTTTCGTACCCTCTGTCTGAATGAATATGTTTATGTGTACGTGTATAGCTGTGCCTGGGGCAATGCAAGTATTGCTTCCCCTAAGCCGTGGACCGTTAGCACTCGCCGGGTGCCTCCCATCAATCCAGTATTGAAGCGCTTACTCCCCCAAACACATACATTGTATTTTCAGTACATACAGACGTAATTCAAGAAAAGTGCATTTAATTCTGGTATACTCAAATTTATTTTAAATCGTTTGGTTTTAATCTGTGCAAAATTTTCAATAACTGTGTTGAAATTTATTTTGAAATCTCTCTAAATGGACAGTATTGCTAGTTTACTCCGCCTTTCTAGACTCACTGTAGATGTCTGATACGTTTTGGTAATTTTAAGTTTTGAGAAACTTCTTTCACAACCGGTAGTTGAAAGAGTGATGGTCAAAAAGATTCTTATTGTCACAATTTTATGCAACTTGGTGAAATTATGAATCTTTTAATAATGTTTTTTCATGTGCATTATGGAACACCATATAACCAGTAAAATCCTGAAAAGGGAAATCGCGCTATTAATAGGCATTATGTAATTCACAGACAAGGATTGCACTAGGAGAGTAAACAGCGAGAGAAGTATTGTAAAACGGTTACCTGGTATCGTTTATTTGTCCCGTTGTGTTGACACACTGCGAAGAATGTTCTAACATCGGTACATTTTATGTGTTTGGGGGGGGGGGGCGGGGGGGGGGGGGGCGGCATTTTTTAAATTCATCATTACTACTTTTTTTTTTCTGTTGAAATTTGGTTCCCCTAAGAATTTTCCACCGAGGCAATCGGCCCTGTGGCATCTGCCACGCTACGCCGTTGTTTATTTTCATACCTTTCGTATCCTTGGATACACGTATATTATATTTGTTTACATATTATATTCTTAGTAATGCCCCCCCCCCTCCCCCACTATTTTAATTCCATTTCTGCCTTTAGCCAATGGAATGTTCGAATTTCTCACCGAAGTTGGCCAGAGACACAGAAGAGAGCCTTTCTCCAACATGTATAGGTACATTGCTGGACTTTAAAGATTAATTTGTGCTAGTTCCAGATATCAAGTTGACCGTCACATACAACCTGGAAACCCTTTGGCAAGGCACAGCCAATTTTACTCCCTGGCAGCTCTAGGATGATTTTGTATCAAGGCGTAACTAGGAGAGACCCCAAAGTGTTCTGTTGTTTTTGTTCTAGTTGTTTTTTATTGCATTTCAATTTGTACAGATATTACGGCTATCATTTTCCATGCTTTTATTTTGGCCATTGTTGTTTCGTACTTTATGTACATCCCTTTCTTTCTCTCTTTCTTTCTTTCAATCTGTCAGTCTTTCTTTCTTTCCTTTCTTTCAATCTGTCAGTCTTTCTTTCTTTCCTTTCTTTCAATCTGTCAGTCTTTCTTTCTTTCCTTTCTTTCTGTCTGCCTGTCTTTCTTTCTTTCCTTTCTTTCTGTCTGCCTGTCTTTCTTTCTTTCCTTTCTTTCAATCTGTCAGTCTTTCTTTCTTTCCTTTCTTTCAATCTGTCAGTCTTTCTTTCTTTCCTTTCTTTCAATCTGTCAGTCTTTCTTTCTTTCCTTTCTTTCTGTCTGCCTGTCTTTCTTTCTTTCCTTTCTTTCAATCTGTCAGTCTTTCTTTCTTTCCTTTCTTTCTGTCTGCCTGTCTTTCTTTCTTTCCTTTCTTTCAATCTGTCAGTCTTTCTTTCTTTCCTTTCTTTCAATCTGTCAGTCTTTCTTTCTTTCCTTTCTTTCTGTCTGCCTGTCTTTCTTTCTTTCCTTTCTTTCAATCTGTCAGTCTTTCTTTCTTTCCTTTCTTTCTGTCTGTCTGTCTGTCTGTCTGTCTTTCTTACTTCTTTCTTTCTTTCCCCCTCTCTTCCTCTGTTTCTTTCTCTCTGTTCTTGGGTATTTAGATTTGGTTTTCAAAAAGAGCAGTCGGTGTAGTAGAATACTTTTATCCCTCTAAAATGTGCCACTTTATTGCTAAGTGAATTGTCGTATAGTTCCGTGTTCAGCACGAGATTAGTGTACAGCTGCACTGTTCAATGTACTTATTGTATAGTTAAGTGTATCACAACATCATTTAACTCATTCGCTGCGCTGAACCGAATATTCGGCTCGAGGGTCTTTACTTCGCTATGACCGGACACCGATTTTCCAACACTATCTCAGCCAACTTTTGGAAATATCGAATCCAGTCCTAGATCGTGTAATTTGTTATGTCTTGTGTTCAACCGTGTGCAAGAAAAATCATCTTTGAACCATTCCTAAATTTCAAACTGGAATGTGTTGCGAGTTCCAGTGAACACCCACAAAAGTTACCCTGGGGAATTAGTTAATTCACTACTGCGTTGTTAAATGTATTACTGTATTTGCTAGTGTACAGCTGCGTTGTTCCAATGTATATTACTAGATCAGTTTTCTCAAACGTTTTCGGGCAATCGGCCCCTTAGGCTCCAAATGTTCTTTTATCGTCCTCCCCCCCCCCCTCACCACCCCCCGCCCACATCACCACACCCACCCCTGAAAACTAACAGATACAGTTCACAAGAAGACAGACTACACACAAATTACGATGTTAAGTTTTCCAAAGCTTTATTAATAACAGTAAGCACACGGATAATTCTTCAATAACACAGAAGGCGATTTTTTAAAAAACAAATTATGCACTAGACGAAACAGGCCTTTTCTGTACATAAAACCCATCTATGCGTGCCGTTGGACAAGTTCGAGGCTGCCCTGTATTTGACCCCAAATCTTCCTGCGTTCATGTTTTCAATCTGATCGTCCCTGTTCAGTGTTTTTGGCCCGTTGTCGCTGTTTTCTGCGTTTTGCCCCCCCCCCCTCCCTATCAAAATCGACAGAGGGTGAGGATGAGGAAGGGGTTTATCCCTCACGTTGAGAACCGCTATACTTAAATCTAGTGTATACTTGAATGTGACCATGCGTTGTTTAACACAGCATTGCATTATTAAATTTTTTTTTCTGTATTATTGAATTTATATCAGTATTAATTATTATTGAGTGCACTAATGCACTGTTTAATGTATTAATGTAGAACCACATATTTTGTGTCCGTGAATGATAATTTTAAAAAAAAGTGGCGTTAACTTCATGTTTGTCTCAAACTGAGATAACCTTCGGCACGGTTCCCCAAGACATCAGTGACTCAAAAAAAAATTATTTTTTTTAAATCAAATTTTATATATAATTATAATCAACTATATTCAAAGCCATATCCAGTGATCTTGGTTATAGACTCATATACCGAAAAGTAATCGAATAGCAAACTTAAAAAAATTTCTTGTAACTAGACCAGTTGTGTTAATATAAAACAGTTTTTTCCTTCTCCTGAAAGGTAGCCCAAATCGATTACTATACTGTTTTATGGAATGGTGACGTAATAATGATCGTTTACATACAGGACTGCTCGGTCTTTCACTGGGATAAAGCTCTAACTCCCCCGAGATGAAAATGATAAATCCATTCTTTGGCGTCGTTTCCCTCAGCCCGCCATCATCCCTAAGTCGGTTCGACGTAGATTTGTATATAATTTCCCTAAGTTTGGGATTCCCTACATCACACTGACATCGGCACGACGTCGTAACCATTGGATCTACTTGGGAGTGATGTTATATCTATGTGCAAACATGGCGTCAATCCTACTCGTCGGATTCACGTAGAATTGGTGGCTGGGATCCTGCTACTTTTAAATCAAAGAAAAAAGAATGAAACTCGTTTTCCCCCAAAAGAACTGAATTGGAGTTACACCATTCTTTTACAGTTTATAGTATATAGAGAGATCTCTGCTTCAGATCCTGCCAGATCCTGTCCCCACATCGCGAGACGTATCTTTACATGTGAGCAGCAAGGAGACACTGTCCAGAACGCCCGCTTCGCACAGCGTGAGTTGGAACTACGGGTGGCTGTGGCTGGCTCTTGTAGTTGTCCACACACGCGAGAGTCTCTAGTGAGTGAGTGCTGTTATCGGTTTTAAACTCTTCAGCATATCCGATTGTATCTCGATAACTTAAGTGCCGGTGGGAGTTATTGGATTATTGCTAATTTGCTTTTTAGGGTTACTGATCAAAGAATTCAAGGTAAGCATTATATCGAAAATGGATATATCGGGTGATCAAAAACTGCCCCAACATTGACATCAAATATCTCGCAATCCTTTTGATAAATCCGTAAGAAAGGTTGGTAGAGTTATGTCCATTATATATGTGTAATGCTATGTTAAACTTTCATCACGATTTAGTCATTACTTTTAAAGATATTTTAGATTAAGTGAGTATCTGTCAGAAATTAAATGGACATAACCCGATTTATATACCACGCCGCGTAAGCCTTGCAACAAACTGTTAAACGGCTGTAATCTTTGTGGCGCTGGAGATAATTATGTGAAATAAAAAGCCTTGTCACCTTTGATTCAAGTTTTATTGATGCCACAAATGAATGACCTAGATCTAAATGAGCATTTCAGGCAAGTTAGAAACGGTCAAAACACTTGACCCGGCAGGCTGAAACCTCATATGAATACAGTGTGCTTGTTTGGCTGTCCAAGACAGGACATCGGGTGATTAGGAAAATGAAAGATTTTTATTTCACTGGAATAATCGTCGTTCCAAGTTTATGTAATTTTTTAAAATAAAAATTTTAATTAACCGGAAATACTAGGCTCAGAAGTTACAGCCGTTTAAAGTTTGTTGCCAGACTTGTGCGTCTTAGTATAGTTATGTTACTAAGGCTAGGGGCACAGTTTGGCGACTTTGCTGTGCTGCAGTCGCGTCGCATTTTTTTTGTTATTGTTGCTGAAATCTAGGTGAATGAATGAAGATGTGCCCATGCGCAAGACAATGGCAGGTGGCAGAGCCAACGGTTATACGAAGCTAAGACACGTCTGCATCAAGATGGAAGTCGCATATGTGCCCATAGCCTTCATTTTTAATTAATTTTTCTTTTCACTTTTGCACCAGCGAAAATAAATATTCTGCCATTATTATACAAGTGTCCAGAAAGATACATTTCGCTCAAGCGTGGATGAAGATAGCAGATCACTTTACTCATGCGCCTGCAAAGACACAAGAGAAATATTCTGATGAGCAAACGGAGATAGGGCCAGAATCGCGCACACAACCTTACGAACACAAGGGCAGTCAGTCAGATGTAGTGGCTTGAAATTTAAGAAACTCTCTCTCTCTCTCTCTCTCTCGCTGTCTGTCTGTCTGTCTCCCTCTCGCTCCCTCTGTGTCCTCTGTCTCTCTTTTCCTCTCTCTTTTCACGCGCTCACTGTCTGTCTCTCCCTTTTCTCTCTGTCACTCTTTCGCACCCTCTTTCTCTCTGTCTCTCTCTTTCTCTCTGACAATAAATAAATCAACGGAGAAGTATTCATTTTTATTTTGTATATTGGAATGCCATAAAGAGAATAATTATAAAAAGACAAAAAGTGAAAATATTTGATTAAATTAAGCTGATTCTGACTGTGTATAATTATGAAAAAAATTCATTTACAGATTTTGTATCTCGTCAGACAATATGATACAGCTTAGCAGCTTTTGAGCAAATGCAAATTCCATTTTAAAGAAATATAGCATGTTTGTTCTTTCAATATTTTCATTTTATTATGCCTAGAAATTTGGAATCTATGAGAATCCATAATGCTTTATATAGGGCCTTGCACGGTTCACTGATACTTCGTCTAATAGCTACATGTGTTTAAATAAAAATCTACGCAACAGCCGTCGGAAAGGTGCAATCTAAAATGTAAAGTAAAATACATGTTCACATATTTGCAAATGTGTATTACCTTCATTGCTTGAATGACCCTCATCCGGACTACAAATTGAAATAAGCGGGAAAGCATAAACTACCTGTTGATAGTATTTTAAAATAGTACACACAGTATAATATTTACAAGAATATGGCATGGCACTAAGCAGAATTTTGATTGACTAGCATTGTACAAATTTAAAAAATAAAAAAATAAAAATGCTACATAGAAAATGCATGTATATAATTTTATAACACGACATGCATGGGGCAGGATTCATGATATACATACTGAGCATCGTTCAAGCAGAAACAAATGAGCATATCGTGTAGAAGAGTGTGGAAAAGCAAACATTAAACAATAATACCAGCATAAAAAAATGGTGTCAATATCTGTTTGGTGCGTGGGTTAGGATGATTTGACGATATGTAGATGATTGGTTGAAGTTATGGCCACTGTAATGTGACATTTTTAGCATAGTCTGGGGTAGAAAAGCTCTCGAATTGGCTTATGACAAAATTACAATTACTCCTCTCAAGTAGTATGCCCTTCTGAGACAATTAATAAGTAGCCCTGGCTTTGTCGAGAAATGCCTTTTTGTCCCCACTTAAATAACCCTGTACATATTTCAAAGGTAGATACATGATATATTATACTTTCCTCTTATACTGTATTTCCCAACAATAATTATGAGACCAGGGGAAATCATATCCAAAAAATAGATGTAAGAAAAAACAAATGAATATTATTTTTGGCTAAAAAACACTTGAACTGAAATGAAATAGTAGCAATATAACATATCTCTCTGCAAAACCATGAATACATTTAATACTATCAGGAGTAAAAAAAAAAAAAGCTTACACACTGATAGATAAAACCATACAATGTCACTCTCGCGAAGGCAGTCTGTTTTCGAAAATTGATCTGTGTCAAAGGATGTGAATATGTACGTATTTTTGTGGTCATACAAATGCATTGAGTTATATCGAGGGCCATATGGCAAACTGTCGTAACTTGACGTTTTACAAAAAATGAGATATTTGGTACACTTGTCTCATTTGACAACCCGCAGGTTGTGTTTTAAGTTGGGGGTTAAATTATGAAAAGAAAGGGTTAAAATACATTGTTTTAATACTGTAAATATTAAGTCGGATAAAAAAAAAAGTTACTCAATTTTCTTTTCTACCCCTGAAAAATTAGTAAAAACCAAGTTACGACAATTTACCAGTGTGCCGTCGGTATGACGCATTAATAATGCCTTCATTATTATGGACAAGGTATAACAAAGTGTAACATTAATGATTTCAAGATTAACCATCAGTATTTTAGGGAAATCGAATTTGCGGGGAGTCTATAACGCTTGTGTGTATTGTCGATCACTAAACAAAAACACTTTATTAGCATCAGCAAATGCACCAGAGCAAATATTTCGTATGATGTCCAACCATAAAGATCAATTTATAATCATGAATGAAATAGTGGACTGACTAAGCTTTTCTTGAAAACTAAGATAACTTCACTATGTGTGTACTGGGTCTTCCAATTGGTCAGTGGAATAAAAGTCTATGTCTAGGGTCTACGTAAATGGTCTTTGGCCCCTACAAATCCGGCGCGGCCCTGATAATATAACTGATTAGACTATTTTTAAACGCTGACTAATCTGAAGTTTTCTGGGTAAACACTATGTTTCCATCGTAATCTTCGGACTATGTTTCCAGTGATACGATTACCTCTCTGCCTTCACGCCTAAACATTTGGCCAAGCCCAGTTTTCAGGAAACGCGTCCCTGTACTTTCCGGTAAAAAAAATCCGCTTGTTGTTTACTAGCCTGTGACTAACACCTTATTTATGTCCCTACAACCTATTCAAGGACACCGTTAAATATTAATTTTGTCCTATTCATTTTATTTCGCAAACAACATACCGTGGCAGGTCGCGCTGGCGTGTTTGATACACGATATGGCCAACACACAACAAGTATTTAGCATAAACGTATTCACGATAGACCCGTTGGGCCCTTTTGCAAGACATTTTGATAAAAAAAAAAGAAATGCACTTTAAACAATGATGTAATGCAGAAAATTCAGTTCGTAAACAACCATACACTTATAATAGCTGTGTTTACGAGTGCATTTGCGAGTCTGTATGTGTGTTTTTGCCTGTGTGTGTATATGTGTGTGTGTGTGTGTGGCGGGTCGAGAGATTGACTGACTGAGATTGTGTTACAATTATATGCACTAGTATACGGAAAACATGCAGGCAAACTGAAACTCAAATTCCCCCTCCCCCCCCCCCCCCCCAAATGGAAAGGAGTATTATCTGAAATAGGAGATGACATGACACGTGTTAATGCAGTCGTATTTTCTATTTCAGATGAAAACTACTGTAGTAACCAACTCAGCTATGACTATGTTCCTGTGTTTTCTACTCTACACACACAAAAACCTGTACATTTGTATCGCTGAAAATCTTAACGACGTGCCTAATTCGAATCAGCAAAACAATACCGACTACAATAACACCATCGATATCTTCCTTGAAAATGGATCCAAGACGAATTCGATACCTGCGTCACGCAGTACTTATGTCAGTCATACTCCTAAAGAATTTTTTCGAACAGAAAAGGTCTCTTATACTGAGAGAGAGCTCTCGAGAAAGTCGAGTTTTTCTGTTCAAGACGACACAAGTTATAGCACCAGTAATAAAGGGACTTCAGTTCGTCAGCAAGGCTTGCGTAACGAGGGTGATAATGCAGAGAGGAAATTTGGTGAGCCTACAGACATTATCCATGACGAAGTCAAGTCCATATTTAACCATGACGTCACAGACACGGATTCCACGTCGCCTAATGAAGAGAGAGATTTTAAGAAAACAGACGAGTTGGACAAATCGAGAACCACAAAGGGTGATGATAGAAATGATCAAAGTAACAAAGTTCACACCTCATTGAGCGACCTTTCTATTCCTCATCCCGAAGTCATTAAAGAACCTCCCATAAAATTTTCTGAAATGTGGCTGAATAAAACCTCAAACGCTCCGCAGAACTTTCTAAACAAAGCCCCTGGAGAACAAAAACAGGAATCTGAAGCTTTGCAAAGTGAGACCAAGGCCTCAGATCAAAGGTATTCGACTCGGACGTCTCCGGACAATCCGATTTATGAGCACTTTCAATATCGGGAAAGTCCAAATGAGGATCAAAAGTTTCCAGCCTCTAAAAGCTTTGCTGTTCACCTTAACGCTAGTGGTAAAGAATCCCGTGCAGATTTTGATGATGCCAAGATCTCAACAGAAACGACGTCCACTGCGTCAGAGACTACAACTGACGTTTTCGAGGATGCTGGAAAATTGAATTCAGATTCTTACAAAGGTTATATTTCTTCGGTTATCGAAAACTATATCCCTACATTACAACCGGATGTGCCTTTTGATTATGATAACTTTGGAGATGGCGAGGATTCATCTCTGGACTTTTTCATGCAAAATTTTACCACTTCTCTGGAAAATCTGGGTCATGTGACGTCAGCTTCTAATTATAGCTACGCGCGGTCTAAAATCAGGCCATCTCGGAGTAATGTGACCAGTCTTCTGGATACGCTAATGCTTGGCTATGATAAATGTTTGAGGCCTGGATTTGGAGGTAAGTCGCTTCTTATCTTATTAACTGAAGGTGATGAAAACATTAGCTTATGTTTCATTGTATGTATGTCAAATTCATTGGCGGAGGTGTCTGGTAGAATTAAAATATGTACAGATCATTTCACTTTACCCTCAAACCTTATCCAAGAGTATTGTTTTCAAAAATGTTTGAATATCATTGCAGAAAACTACCACTGAAATAAATTTTACCAACCAGGCAAGTCTGTCTTTTGTGGTACGGTCGAATGTTGAAGGTTCTGATTCCAGCTTGCTCTTTATATTTTGGCCCTATTTTTCCTCAGAAGAGGAGATTAATCCTGTTGTGTTATTGGCTTTGAATTTCTTAAGAGAACCAACCTTTAAAATAATAATTTTAAGAAATGGATTGCTAAAAACGGTTAATCTTATGGAAAGAATCCCAAGAGACAGCTAATAATATTTGAAAACAGAAAAAATGGAATAATATTCTGGTAGTAATACACATGTAATATCTCATATAGAAATATAATAACTGTCATAAATTTAAGTATCATATTATAATATACGCAATTAAATCGTGGAGCTGCCTCTAGAGATTACACTTGTCAGCGCGTTTGGTCACCGTTCACTAAGACCGTGGTAATTCAAACATTTGAAAAATTGATTTTCATAAACACTCAACTGTACTTCGTATCGAATAGCAAAACTGTCAAAAATTCATTGCAGCTAGACCAATCGTGCTAAAATAAAACGGGTCTTTTTTTTTTGCGTCTCCTTAGAAGTAGCGAAAACAGATTAACTTGTATTGCAGTTTTTAATGAACAGTGACAGTTGCAAGCGAATAACTGATAGCATAATTATCTTTCATGCACTAAAACATATGCACGCAAGCTGAACATTATTGCATGCCATATTCAAAATAGCACGATCATAACAATTATAATGAGTTGAAAATATTTGCTATGATATACAATAAAACAAGATAGATCAAAACACATTACAAAGTTCTGGCAGCTGATGAATGAGAATGGCTTGGAAATTTTGAGAACTATCGAAGGGACAAAAAAAAAAGTTAATAGTTACATTTTGCAGAATGTGTCTAGTGGAGAAAATTAATAATCTGTTCTGAATACACCAGCATAGACAGACTGGATTGGTTCGTTGACAGACAGTATACCCAGGCAGGATAGTTAGGGGGCAGAGGAGACCTCCCTTATTCACCACACTACATTTCAGGATTTGCCGATGCTTTGGTACCAGTTACTGGCTGAACTGTTGAGAGTATATGCTTCAAAATTTTGCATAGAGGTTACAAGGGATACCCAGATCATAAGACGATCATTGATAATTACCAATACTAAAGGCGTTTGTTTTTCAAAGCATATTTTCTTTTCGTTCATTTTGTTTTCGCATGTTGTCCACTTTCGGCTTTTTTTGTGTGTTTTTGGACCGCCTTTGACAGGGATTCACTCAAGATTTATTCGGCATATTCAGGTAATTCCTTGACATCCAAAGGCGCTTCCTCAGAAGTAATGTTATGTCTGCGATAGACTTTAGACACGACGAGGACATATCCAACGATGAGTAGGATGACCAGGCCAACTATGCCGGCAACGGCCAAAGCGATGGTCAGCCAAGCCGGAAATCCTGCGCCAGAAGATTCTTCAGCCACCACGGCCCCGGGTTTTGGTTGGTCCACAGTCTGCCCAGTGCCAGTCTGCCCAGTAGCTAGACTCACACTGGAAGCCAGCAGAAAATATGTAGAGAAGTCTATTGACATTTTGCTGCAACCTGCATGATGAAAATAAAAAACCCAAATTAAAAGTGTGTTTACAGCAACGTTCCCTCTAATTTTTCCCAACCACAGAGTGAAACTTTTGAAGCTTTGAGCAAAAATATTTTAGAATAATTTTCTTTTGTAAATTGGGGACAAGGTGGTCTAGAGGTAAGGTGCTCGCCTCTCATGCCAAGGGTCTCGGGTTCAAAACCCGGGCAGTGCAGGCATGTTGGAAATTGGGACTTTTCTCATATTTTCAAGTCCCTGATCCTAATGGGGGGTAGGATCGAGCACCTAGTCTTCTCGGATAAGGACGAAAAATTCGGAGGGCCCGTGTGCAGGTTTCGCACGTTAAAGATACCTTGGCAGTTGGAAATCGTAAAGAGTAGGCCGAACAGGCCGCTGTCAGGGCAAAATTGAAATTAATAGATTAAAAATTTATCCATATCATCCCCCCACCAGCAACAACATTTTATTATTCATTATTAAATATATATTATTATTAATAAATATTCAAATATTATTTGAGCTATGAGTTGTGAACTGTTGTGAGTTGTGAACTGCGCCTAACAGGCTGCGTTACAATTTGCTCTGAGATAGAGAGAGGCAGAGAGAGAGAGAGAGAGAGAGAGAGAGAGAGAGTGAGCGAAACAGGAAACAGGGAGAAACAAAGAAGCAGTGTAGTGTGTTGAGCGCTTCGCAGGCGCTCCATTCTGCTCTGTGGTTGACATGTTGCTTCTGTAAAGCGTATAGAGCATTTTAAATGGATATGCGCTATATAAATGCCATCCATTATTATTATTATTATTATTAAATTAAATAGTCAGGCAACTTTCTGATGTGCGCGGTACCAATACAGCGACTGCGCAGTCAGGCACACACGTAGCTCTGGGGCAACATTGATTCACAGTAATTTCAGCCTTCCTTGGTTGTATCAAAATGGTGTGAGAATTCTCATTTTTTTAAACCGAGCGGTGCCTGTGCAAAGACTGCATTGCCAGTTTTGTAAATTTTGCGGGAGAGCGATTTGAAAGTTTGACATGAAGTATCAAATTAATGATTGTTAGGCCCTTTAAATCCTTAGGCTATCAATAATTAGGCCAGTTAATTCGATAATGGAATTCGCATCTTGTCAAAACGTACTATCTACCACGGCGAAACAGAATATGCCAAAAAAACAAATATCGAAAATTTTCGAGTTACGGTGTTTGCGCAGGCACTCCTCGAAATGCGATGTGGCAAATCTTGCTTTGTTTTGAGTGGTCAGTTTCAGTATTTCCTCTACTCGCCTCTGCGTGACTCTGGTGACTTAACATCAGTCTAGTTGAGAAACCGGACTGCATGAGGGAAAGGAGGAGCACTCGCGGAAGTTTGAGTGTGGAATCGTCGCAGGGAGGGAAAAGGGAGGAGAGGTTTTTCGTACGCAGTGATAAAAAAAAAAAAAAAGGAAGGCAGGAAAAGGAAATAAAATGATAACGATTATTTTAATTACCTAGGTCTATATTTATATTCCCCAGACAGCCATGCAACAGTAACCAAGTGGACATCGCCGTATGCAGGCAATAGGTTTCTTTTTGTAACCAGTATCCGAAAGCGTTACCGTGACCATTTGGCCAACCGTTATTGAGACTAGGGAGCCAAACCGCAATCTTAACCCTAATCCTAGACATTGCTCTTCCCTCAAAATTCGCAGCGCAAATGCAATCCACGATACATGATGTGCGTTCTAATCCATACTCCAAAAGAATAATTTATTAGGACGCCCTCTTTAAAACTAAAAGTATGGTGTCTCTCAGACCCAGAATGGAGGAGTAGTCATATAACAGTAAAACCCTCTTAAGGAGTGTGATATATTTGAGACCCCAGGACGTACGATCAAGAGTATGTTAATAAAATCCTACAATAAAATTCTCTTGCAAAGTATGCTGCCTGTAGGACTCCGGGGTGCACGGATAGGAATGGCAAAAATACACGTGCGCTGACGTGCATATTATAAAATTTTCAAACCATGAGAAGATGGGCAATGACATCGTTGAGGAATATCTGGAATTTCAAGAAAACAAAAATACCAGAACTAAGATAATTACAAATGTCTTTTATAGCTTCTTGGTTTATTTGACCCACCTCGTGCCACCAAGGCGACACAATCAATAATCATGTAACAACAACAAAAAGTAATAAATAAAAAAAAACATTAATTAAACAAAAATATTCACATGATAGGTAGAATTACAAACTCGACTGCAATAAACACTTGAACTGTTTTAACCGCAAGAGTAATACTCTTTTGTCGACCTCCAAAACCGTGCATTCGTGTGCATTTTGAAAGTGCATGTAATGTCTCTATAGAATTTATTATGTCTTTAACTCACCGTATCTGGAGATATTCCTGGGTTGTTAACGTGTCCTCGGGAGACGTGCGGAACGTACACACTACCTGGCGTTGGAAGTATACAAGTCAGTCACTTTTGTATCCATGGAATAGGCAGACAGCAATATGGATAGGCAGGTAGACTGACAGAGAGGCAGACAGACAGGCAGGCAGGTAGACAGGCAGACAAGCAGGCAGGCATTACCGACAGACAGGTAAGCAGGCGGGCAGGCAGGCGGACAAACAGATAGATAGATAGATAGATAGATATATAGACTTACCAAGCACTGGTTTACTGCGATTATTCAGTGAACCCGGAGATCTGGACTAAAACTGATTTAGAACTGCAACAACGCTCTGTTTAGTCAGTCTTAGTTTAATAATAGTCATGTCGCATGTTACACGTAACATTAAATAAGGTTTTCCCGATTATGACGGAGCCCTAAAACGTGGGCTGGGCGGTATCGGCTTTTTTTCTTCGTGACGATTCAGATATATTAACTCCTCTTTGCTGTCGAAAAGGTACCGGTACCGGGTAAGGAAATCATGGCTCTTTAGTGGCAGGTAAAGATTCCGACACTGGTACCGACCCCGAGACTCATCCTAACTCGAAAAGTAGAGGTTCGAAGTTCATGACGTCACACGGCTGCTTTGTTTACTTCCAATAGCCCTTGCATTGGCACGTGTCATATTAAAATGATACCTGCCATTATTTCTGTTTGGTTGTCGAAATTGAACGACGGACAAGTCGCACTCGATATGGAGTGAATCACAAAAATTTTTCATTGGGACATCACAAGAAAATCCCCTTACCTTGAACTGATCACATACGTTACTAGGCACTGCGTTCCAGGGCCAAATTACTTTAAAATGTTACGGTATAATTATGATGTTTGGCAGTTTGGCCATTTGTAAGCACCACCTGTCCTTTGCCAGCTTAGTAGGATCAATGCTTTATAATTTTTGATTATATAGTCCGTTTTTTTTTTCGCAACGGGATCTAGCCAGTCTCCACTATAGGACGCCATGTTCGTTGATCTTAGATTACCGGTAAAATGACTGCCGGGTCAAAGTACAATTCGAAACGCGTTTGACCCATAGAAAATTAATACGCGCATGACTTTCTGCCTCGCTTTGAGGTGAACTGTCAAAGGTTAAGCAGCCCATACACGGCACAGCCCGTCCGAGAGGACGGCCTGTACAAAGTCTGTACAACACCTGAACATGGCCTGAACATGAATTGTATAGACCAAACATTCGGCCTGTGCTCGGCCTGTGCAAATTTCAGCCACGGCTGAAAACTATCTGTTAGTCCGAAGGCCAGTGTAGCCTACTCGTAGCTCAAAATTAAGGAACGTCAAACTCAAAATTAAGTAAATCTGACTCCAGAATCTTCAATGGGGTCGAATTCCAGCGCGGTTTGATACCAAAAATGGTATCCTTGATCTCTTATTGACAACTATCGTGTAACATGTATAGATGTTGTCAAAAATATAAAAAATCTCAATTTAAAGATGATAATTCCTTTGCCCTTATACTCCATACTGCTTCTCGCTAGGAAATACTTAAAGAAATTTAAAGAAATGACCTAAAGAAATTGATAAAGAACATTAAAAATTTACTTACATTTTACTGGCCAATGGACACATATGGACTCCTTGGATAACCACATCGGTCGCCAGGAGTCGATATCGACCGTTTTGCCGACCCTTGGTTTAGATTTACAGGTTATAGATCTTCTTTTGTTCTTCCTTTCTTTTTTAAATACCAAACACACCGCTATGATAGCCATGGCAACTTCATTCTCCACCTTAGTTCTTCTTTGTTCGATCTCCATTTTCTGAAAAACTGGAGATCTTTTGGTAGGTGGAAAAGGTATATCAAATGCACATTTTGACACCTGTTTGAAATGCGTTGTGGCACTTGTCAAGCTGTTTCACAGTTCCGATTTATCGTAACTCCTTATCACAATCCTAAAGCTGCAAACAAAATGTTTAACGTCGGATTTCTCAGTGGTGCGAAATGTGGAGTTGGAACAAACAATTTAGAACTAAGGTGGTGACAATTTTTCGACGCTTTTTCAATCCGGACTGCACAGGCAATGCATTGTGTTGTGTGTGGGTAAACAAGTGCAGAAACTGGCTCCAGAGCTGCCGCAAGGCCTGGCCTCTGTATGTCCCTCATCAATTGGCTGTCTTCGGTCTAGATGAGAGGTACAAGTCCTGTAGTGTCGGTTATTTGAGGAAACAGAAATAATTCTCTAAATATTTAAAATCTCTGTCGTAAATTTACATGAGGAGGTAACTTTCAAAACCTACTATGTCACTTTGTATTGATTTTGAGAAAAGGCGCTACATTTGACAGACCATAATACTGAATCTGAGAGGGCACTTACATTCTGAATGAAAAACACATTGAGTTTGGGTGTTTTGATTGCCATAATGTTTTAGCTGTGGACAGGTTTTTATGGCTGACATGATGTTGAGGACCGCCACTTATTAAAAAAAAAAAAGTGACTTAGCAGGTTTTGAAAGTTACCTCCTCATATATATGATTACTCTTGTTTATCTACTACATGTAAACTGCTACAACGAAGTGTCACATTAGACAACGATCTGTAGCCAATTCAAAAGGAAATAAAAACAAAAACAAAACTGACAGCCAAATGGAGGGCCCAGTTCAGTGGCCGTATCGAGATCGGGACCGGTATCACATCACAGCACAAGAGTCGTTAGGTGAAGGTCAGTACCATGGGATCGATACCGGAGTCGGTGTCGCGTCCACCCTACCTAGCACCGCTTGCATCACAAGGAGGCCACAAGACAAACGCTGCACCTGCACAGCCGAACAATAGTCCTGAAGAGAAATCCGTTTCAATTCTCTCTTTTTTTTTTTTAAAATGCCTATTATATAAATAGAAATTTGAAATATTCTCCCTTTTAATGAATACACTTTTCTTTTGTTTTTGTTTATCTTGTTGTTGTTTTTTTTAACTCCAAGGAGTTCATCATACATTATGTTCTCAAAACGTCAGGATAGATAGATAGATACATGTAGATAGATGGACAGACAGACAGACAGACTGTCAGACTGACAGATAGGCAGACAGGCAGGCTGATAGGTAGGTAGGTAGGTAGGTAGGTAGGTAAATAGACACGCAGACAGGCAGATAGATAGATAGATAGATAGATAGATAGATAGATAGATAGATAGATAGATAGATAGATAGATTGTCGGTCGATAGAGTCGTATGTAAGTAGGGAGGTCGATAGGTAGGTAGATAGGTAGGTAAGTAGGTAGGTGGGAAGGTAGGTAATAAGTTAGGTAGCTAGTTAGATAGATAGTTAGACAGATATTCAACACCCAAGAGGTTCAATATAAAGGACCTAAAGTTTTATTCTCCTCTTTGCAGAGTCAAAAATACAAGCGAGTACAAAAGCACGTAATAATTATGGATATTATTCAACATTTCTCTTTACTTTGTAAAAAAAATAACGAAGTGGATTGGCGAGTCAACTGTATAGACAAATAGACTGTGTAAAACCTTGTCTTAATCGGTTACAGTGTTGTTGTTTTTTTTCGTGTTTCGCCTATTTCAGCAGTGTAGGAATGTCTTTCTATTCATTTGGTATAAAGAGTGCGTGGAAACTAACTTATAATCCGGTCACAGACTAACACAAATAATCAATTCCACAAGATTTAGTATGAAATACGAGCCTGTCCAAAATTGCAAAATCCTATAGACAGTTTTCGAAAAAAATCGATGTTGATTTCCCAGATTCTAAAAAAAAAAAGACGTACAATAGTTGCCAAACTAAGAGACCAGTGAAACATTATTTGGAAGGGGCAATTTGGACCATGTAGGTAACAGATTTTCTTTTTGTAACCCAGTTTCCGAAAGAATTATTGTGGCCATTTGGCTAACCGTTATTGTGGCCAGAGAGCCAAACCATAACCTTAACTCTGATCCTAGGCCTGGCACTTTCCCAAAAATTCACAGTGTAATGATAATGCTGCCCACTTATTCAGCCCACACGTCCCATTTTAAATAGGTTCTGAGCACTGTACCCAGTAAAAATAAATAATCATGGCAAAAAAAGACAATTCGCTAGAAATACAATTCAAAAAAAACAAATTTTAAGTATAATTTCAGTTAAAAAGATGGATTTTTAGTTTTGTTGGATTTAGAGTTCAGATTGGCGCAAATAGTCACGCCGTAATCATTTACAGAACTTTTGGAAGTTCCAATCATTATTTAGATCAGATATCCTTTAAATGGGTCAGAATTAAAAAAACTTGCACTGGCAAATTCGTCAGTTGGGAGAGGTAAAAAAGGCCAAGGTACAATTTATTATTGTTCATTGGCGCAAGGCATGATGACACCGCAGCGGCGGCTCTCACGGGTGGGGCATGGCAATATTTTAGTGGGGGGGGGGAGGGGCAGAACTTCAGAATGGAGGCTGGGAATTTTACATAGAAATCGTAATTTCATAGGGTATTTTAACTTAACTGCGTAAATAAACTGTTGTTTAGTTATGTCGTGTTGGTGGTTTCCCTGAAATAAAGCTTAAATAAAGAACTTCTTTTGAATGTGCACTCACTGAAGACATAAATATTTTAAAATCTTTCTGTACATACATGTACTTGTACTAACTTTGACCCATCGGGCTGAGGCAAACTATTTTTTTTTTTTTTTTGAAAATTGAAGTGGGGCATGAGACGAAAAAAAGAGTTGAGAACCACTGCAATAGGTTACAGTCTGGTGCACACAGTTCAATGTCATTTACGTCGCTGACGTTTGCAAACAAAAATACCGTTACAGAATCGTTATTTCTGTCCCAAAGCCAATGTTCCTTAATCGGTTTTTCCAGCTCTGTCCCTGTCATATCTCTCTTTCTCTCATATTCGTACCCCCCCCCCCCTCTCCCCAGGGTCATTACTCCGGTTCAGTGAACACACTTAGATAAAGGCATCGCGGGACATTAATATGTGAAAACATTAAACAGCAAGAGCAACGCAGTGTTAGTGCCTTACAAATACCAAACAGAACAATACAAAATGTTATTTACTTCTAATCTAGATTTTTCACACTTGATAAGAGACATTTTTGGCTCATGATTTGAGTCATACATTCGGAGTTTCCCGGTGATGAGTAATGTTACATTGCCTTTTAAAAAAGATACACCGTTGCAAACAATAATATTATTGTCCCTCAAAAATGGAGAGAAGAATCAAATTATGTAATCTAATCATCTGTTGTTGGTTTAAATTTCCTTGACAGAAATCACAGGGCGACTTCGGTTGGTACTTTGTTCTGTCATGTCCATTTGTAGTTTGAAAAATATTTTCTTACATAACGAAAAATGTATACATAATTATATTATAATAATGAACGCATGAATGCAGAAATATACAGACCGACACTGGGCTGGTACACACATAGGACAGATGAACGAGCCAATAGATAGACAGACAGACAGACAGACAGACAGACAGACAGACAACCAGACAGACAGGCAGACAGACAGACAAACAGACAGACAGACAGACAGATGGATGGATGGATGCATGGAGGGATGGATGGAGGGATGGATGGACGGTTGGTTGGACGGATGGATGGTTGGTTGGACAGACAGATAGATAGATAGATAGATAGATAGATAGATAGATAGATAGATAGATAGATAGATAGATAGATAGATAGATAGATAGATGGATGGATGGATGGATGGATGGATGGATGGATGGATGGATGGATGGATGGATGGATGGATGGATGGATGGATGGATAGATGGATGGATGGATGGATAGATAGATAGACAGATAGATAGACAGACAGACAGATAGATAGATAAATCGATAGATAGATAGATAGTTAGATAACGATAAATTGATATTCAGTGTGTATATTACATAACTGTAACTACACATTAGCTTGATATAAAATGACGATCTATATTATTATATATACATAACACTTTGGACACAGCTTTCACGCCAGTGTACTCTTAAAACCGACAAAGTAAATCAAGTACCGAATTGAAAAACTGTAGCTTTCTGAACTAGATAAATACACCAAAATTAGTTACATAATAATATGGAATGTGCTCGAGCTAGTGAAAGCCACTGTATTTTCATGACGAATTTAAAAAGCTGTCGTTTTTATCGTCTCGTAAACCTTGCGTTGTAAAATTGTATGCCCAGAATACTCTACCAATGAAGGCACAACAGGTCCAATACCAAAGATTATGCATGTACAGAATAGACAAGTACATGTACGCAGGGTATTTAAAGAAAAAAATATACGCAAATGAACTGCGTAGTGTTATTACTGTAATTAAATTTGCGACTCCATTGAATTCTGTTGCCATCGGAGTCGGACCTAGAACGGTCATCAGTGTGAACTCTGGCGATAACTCAAGATAATTACACAATCAATCTGTCCTCGTTAATTAAATTTACCAAACTTGGATGTATCTTCACTGACATTGTATTAAAAAATGTTCAAAATGCATGTTTCTTTTTTTAGACCGCCCATATTATAACAAATACATATTTATAGATATTGTATACATGTTACGTTAATATAATAATCAATAAGAAGAAAAAAAACAACAACTGTCAGATCTGAAGGGCCGGAGATTCAAATGCATGTACAATGTCATGTACATCGTTTTCCTGTTTTTACATAAAATAAACCAACAAAGAATTAGCTACATTTTGATACCGGTCTGATTATTGTATAGTGATAAATGCTGGGGATATACAACACTTTATGATTTAAGAATGTTGTTAATTACAAGCACGTACGTCCCCCAAGTTTTTTTGTGCTAGGGGTACGTATTTTAAAGCTACAGAGCTCCTCCCGAAATACCCCTATCAACAGCCTTAATTAATTATTCTTTCAGATTTTCTTTCTGTTTTCCTTTTGTTTTTTTGTTTTTTTTGGTTGAAAGGTATTCGATAAGAGGAGTGATTCGATAAGATTTAAGCTTCCGGATACGGTCGGGGTTAGAGATAGGTATGTATTCGTACGCGCTCCTAGCGCCAAACGCATGGGGACCATACGTACTTATAACAACAGGCTTGATTTAATTATGTATTGAAGGAGGCAGCACGTTCAGATTTTAAACCACGTCAATGAAATAAAAAAAATTGTACACGGTTAGTAAATATATTTTCCTGACAGCACAATATTAGCCTCTCATTAACTCTATGAAAAATCTTGTGCAATTAATGGAATGATGCTTCAAAGCGAAAGGTCTTGAAATTAAGTAGTCTGTCCTTTTCGTATCACAGATATCATTACCAGCAGGGGTTGTAGATGTGTCAGTTTGAAACACATCCCAAGACATGTAGAATGCAGCATGGTTCCAGTGTAGACGGGATTGAAATAATAGATCAGTCAGCTCCAGACCCGGTAATTAATTACAGAGGTGTTACATAAACCAAACAGATTTATTTTTGGCATCACATACACCGTCAAAGGGACAAATTAGGATGCCAGTTTGAAACACATCCCAAAACAGAAAGAAGACAGCACAGTGCCGATAGACATTGGGGACAGATATCATTACAATAAGCAGGAAGACACCTCTCATTTTTTGTATAGACGGAACTGAAATTGTTATAAAAAGCGTGCAGTTTTCGTGTTACATGTTGGCACAACCTGACAACTGGAGGAAGGATGAGTAGTGAGTATAGCTTCCCTTCTTATCACTTCGGGTAGCCTGCACAATATCCCAGGAAGCAAAGTATACTCAGCACAAATAGAGCAATGGTCCAACCACTCCAACCAGACTCAGCTTGCTGTTTGTTGGTGTCTCGGGCACCATCATAACTTTTTCTTGGGATTTGTATGCCTTGGTCATTGCCAGGAACGGTTGAGTTGTATTCAATTTCCACAGATCTGTTGCGTGTTCGTGAGATTGGTCCAGCCTCCGACATGTGGAATATGCACACACTTGATATCAATGCAGTTAGGACAATGAACAAAGCCATGTTCCCAACACTGTTCATGATTCTTATGGGAATGGTGATTCTGAAATTTTAAGAGACAGTGTCTATCATTATATTTGTCTGCCTATCTAACTACGTACGTATCTACTTATCTGTCTACCTGCCTACCTATCTGTCTGTCTGGCATTCTATCTATCTATCTATCTATCTATCTATCTATCTATCTATCTATCTATCTATCTATCTATCTATCTATCTATCTATCTATCTATCATCTGCCTACCTACCTATCAAACTGTCTGACTGTCTGTCCGTCCATCCGTCTGTCTATTTGTCCATTAAAGAAACAAATACAAAACACACCCGCACACACACACACGCGCATGCACACACACACACACACACACACAAACAACAACAACAACATCAAATAATATACAGGTATTAATTACATTTCCTGTATTCAATGACATTTGATGATAACAATACGATAATGCTTACCAAGTGACTGGCTATCATTTATACAATTAAATTATCATGTACCGAATTTGTTTCCGCCTCTGTCCTTCCTAGATGAACAAATTTTGATAGCCATGAAATATCAAGGGCTTTTCAGCCTACTTACCTGTGTTTTCTTTGAATGAAATCTGTCCACTTAGTTCCTGACCACAGGCATGAACTCAGACAATTCTGACCAGAAATGTTGCTCTTAATACTTTATGTATAATTTGTATTACAATTCTGGAACCTGGCAAGGGATTCCCACACAGACCCGCTATTTTTCACGCGTAATCAGGGATTTACCCCCACAAGACTTTTTTTTTTTCCAGAAAAAAAACAACTGATGTAACTTTGACTTTCCTCCAGACAAGAAGTGCATACCGTAACTTCCTATACTTTCTTAGTAAATCCGGAAAGACCATATCTTACTAATCCCGGTCAGACACAGTCAGATTCTGCCAAAATTTCTTGTGGTGTACATTTTGCTAGCAGCACCTGACTGTGTGTGACCGGGTTTGGTATGATACCTCCTTTTCCTGGACACGAAATCCTCCCCCCTCAAAAAACAACAACAACAACAACAACAACAAAAGAACAGACAATTTAATTCTCACCCCATTTGCCCCACCTGCACGCCATAATTATATTATGCCGAGATGCTGAGAGCCTCCTCTGCGGCCTGTCCCTCTTTCTTTCTCTCTCTTTTCTGTCTCGTTCTCACACTCTATATTTCTCCCTTTTTCTCACTCTCTCATTCTCAATCTCGCCTTATTGACGTACCAGTACTGTACATTTTTCCTGACCTCGCTACCTAAATTCTTGTTTGTTCCAACTATACTTTTCCTACAACTGAGAAATTTGACGTTATACGTTTGCGGCTTTTGTATTATGATAAGAAGTTAGAATACATTGGAACTGTGAAATAGCTTGGTAAGTGCCATGACGCATTTTAAACAAGTGTCAAAGTGTGTATTTGATATACCTCTTCTACATACTAAAAGATCTCCAGTTTTTCAGAAAATGGAGATAGAACAAAAAAAGAATTAAGATCGTGACTTGCTGATGCTTGGTACCAGTTACTGACTAAACCGCCCACAGTTTTAAACTTTTGTAGACAAGGCCATAGAGGTTACAGCTGATATTCACGTCATAATTCTACAATTGATAATTACCGATACTAGAGGGTCTATTTCACAAGAAATATATTCAACACCATAGAGATTCAGGATATAAGGTGATAAAGGTTTATTCTCTTCTTTGCATAGTTACAAATATATGTGAGTACATTAAGGCAATATTATAGACACATCAAAACTGGGCAATACAGAAAAACTTGTATGTAGCAAAGCCCCGCATAAGAAATAATTCCCAAAGGATACAATGCAAAGAGAAGACAGAAAATGTTCGATATTTCGGCTAGCGCCTTCTTCAAGGAAAAACAACAGCAGAAAAAAAAAAAAAGAAAAATGGAACAGATAAAACAATCAAACAATAAAAGATTTCAACAGGAAATGTATAGAATCGAAACAGAATATGTTTACTTATCTACGAGTTCTTGCTTGGTCAGAGCACAAAAGCAAGTCTGCCTATTATACAACTTTTTCTTTTTGCCCAATTTTGACGTTTGCTTATAGCCTTGCTGTGACCCCACAGTTTTTCTGGTGGTTCTTATATTATTATAGAGAGTATTCAAAATTTCTGTTTACATTGTACCGTAATAAAGTAATGCAGAGCAGTGACTAGGTCGACTGTGAATTGATAAAAATAGGCCAAAACTTCATGTCAGTCAAGTGAAGAACCAAAATCGTTAGTTCAGTGGTGCTCCACCTTTTTCAGGCAATCGCCTACTAAGACTCCAAATTTTGTTTCATCGCCCCCTCACGCCCCCCCCCCCCACCCCCCGACTTGGTTTTCCCCACAAAAAAAAAAATAATAAAAGCAAAAAAACACAAAAATTCATACTCAAACCCAATGGATACATTTCACAAGAAAACAGAATATACATAAATATACATAAATATACATAAATTTTGATATTAACATTTTCGAAGCCTTATTAATAACATCAGGCTCGTTGATTGTTCATTACAAAACTACAAGCATTCTTTACAAGTGCACTAAGAAGATAGGCCCTTTCACGTTCCCCCCCCCCCCCCCGTCCCCACTTATCGCCCCCTTCATCGTTTTCTTCCCCTTGTCGCCCTATTCTCCTCTTTCGTACCCCTTGGAAATCAACCCCTGCCCCCCCCCGCCCCCCCCCTCCCGGGGCATATTTGCCCACTTTGAGAACCACTGCCCTACATTTCCAGTTTGCTGGGCACAGTTCAATGGTATTCACTCGCGGGCGGCCACAAACTAACAAACGAAATGTTGCAGTGGCGCTATTTCTGTGACAAAGCCAATGTTCCTTCAGCGTCACTTCCAGCCTCGTCCTCGTCATAATATCTCTCTTTCTGTCATATTCACACTGTTTGTTCACTCCCCCTTCCCTCCCCCCCCCCCCTCCCCCCGCCTTGTCATTACCTCCGATTCACGGAACACGCTTAGATAAAGGCACGCTGAATCGTAATACGTGAACAAATTCAACAGAGCCAGCAGTGTCGGATAAAGGCATGGGCTTTATGGGCGGCAGCTCAGCCCTCCACCCCCCCCCCCGCGCAAGCTGCAGGCCTCTAGAGGTTAAGTGAAATGATAAAATTTTTAATATCAAAACCTTATTTTAATTTTTATTGCAGACCGTTCTCCTTGAAACAAATAGTATTTTTTTGTTCAAGAAAATGTTGGTAGGCATTAATTTTATATAATTATTACATAACAAGATTGAAAGCCGCATTTGGCTCGGACCTCCGATCACTGTACCGCCCGTCATTTTCTACCACCCTCTCTACATCCTGGATTCTAATTTTGACCGTCATTACGTCCAGTACTTTAAAATCAGCCGACATGAAATGTTTTTGCCGCGGGTCATGCGCTAGTGAAAAAAAAAGGGGGGGGGGGGGAGGGGGTCGGAGTTGAGGAGTCAGCGACACAAAGCAAACGCAAAAATCTTGAAAAACAATACCAATAAACAAAAATCCAAACGTTGGTGCACCCTCCCCTGTACTTGAAACTTACATGCAAAATATTTGGTTACTATAGGTGGCTTAATAAAAAAAGCCTTTTGCGTTAAGAGGTGGAGAACTTGGGAATTACTTATATTTATATATTATATAATATAGAGAGAGATGATATGAAATTGTGTAGTTGAAGTTGAATGAATTGATTTCAAGAATCCGAAATTCGTGCTTTTAATAATCATTACTGGGATCCTCACACTGACAGTATCTGTAGTCCAGGGGTCTACGTAATCCGGCCATGAGTAATACAAAAAATTAGGCCTCCGTCTAGATTTCAATTACTTGCTACGAGAGATATTTATAGCTCAAGGGCACACGTTCGGCATTTCCCGATAATGAATAATTTTTACATTTGCGTTTTACAAAAGATGCCCCAGTGCAAACAGTTATTTTGTTTCACAAGACTGAAGAGATGAACCAAATATATTATAATCTAATCGTTTGTTGTTGGTTTAAATTTCCTTGACAGACATCAAAGGGTGACTTTGGTAGATACTTTGTTCTGTCATGCCCATTTGTAGTTGGGAAATATTTTCTTATGCAATATATATATATAATGAAGATCAAGCTATCTTTCTGTGTGTCTGATTATCTATCTATCTATCTATCTATCTATCTATCTATCTATCTATCTATCTATCTATCTATCTATCTATCTATCTATCTATCTATCTATCTATCTATCTATCTATCTACCTATCTACCTATCTATCTATGTATCTATCTATCTATCTATCTATCTATCTATCTATCTTTCTGCCTGCCTGTCTGTCTGTCTGTCTGTCTGTGGGCTCATTTATCTGTCTAATTTCTGTGCCACTCCACTATTGCTCTGTATGTTTCTAGTTTCTGCATCCATGTACCAATTATATATGATAATATACAATTTAATATTATCATTATATATTATAATATATATTACAATTTAAACGCAGCTCTGACACCAATGTACTCTTAAAACCAGTGAACCAGATCACGTACGAATTTATCCAGTTTAGTTTTCTGAACTGGATAAATGCACCAAAATCTGCATAATACATAAATGTACCAAAAGCTACACATTAATATGGAATACAGCTGATCTACTGAAAGCCGGTAAAGCTGTCGGTTTTTAGTTTCGTAAATGTTGCGAGGCATTGTAAAATTAGATGCCCAGTATATTTTTAAGCAGTAAAGACACAGCAAGTCCCACACCAAAGATTAAACAAAATAAATAAGTACGTGACGATATACAGAATTTTTTTTTTTTTTTAAATGTACACACATAATTATTATGACATACATAATGTTTACTTGCAACTCTACTGAACTCCGTTGGCATCAGGGTCTTGTCCGACACGGCCATCACTTTGAACAAGTGCGATAACTCAAATAGTTACATAATGTATGTGTCCTCTTCAATTTGAATTACCAATCTTGGATGTGTCTTCAATGACACTGTATCAATAAATTTTCAAAGTGCATACATATTTATTTTTTTTTGTGACACCCCCGGTGTAATAGCAAACACATATAAAATTATAGATATTATATTAATTACACATGTTATGTAAATGTAATAAAATATATAAATTATAAAAAAAAAACCAGACACCATCAGGTCTGAAAAGCTGGAGATTCAAATACATATATATCATTTTTGCAAAACCTTTGAACACAAGTCAATTTCCACCTTCATTCCATTTTCTATACTGTGTCTCAGCCGGTAGCTGGAACTGTGATCTGCTGAGTAAAGGTGTGCGTAATTTTCCACATCAAATTTTAGTCAGAGACTATTCTGTGAGTAACAAGAGCAGACTCGTAAAAGAATTCAGATACATCATAGAGACTAATGAATAAACCAATTCCATTGTGACCAAGTCAGGAAATTATAGCCTTCACCACTGACACTCTGAATTCTGGCTCATCACTATCACGAAAACCCTGCTACACTCACGGCGCTTAAGACTATGCCATACGACACGATAACCACCAGTCAATAGGTTTGGTCTTTCAGTTTCGCATACACTGCCAGGAGAAAATGTAAATATGTCAGTTTAAAACACGTCCCATGGCAGGAAATATCGGAGCAGTTTCTCAAGAAACGGGACTAAAATTGTCACAAAGGGCAGGAAGAACAAAGCACAGTCCCTGTATTGACGGGACTGGAATTGTCACTTAGGGCAGGAAGAACAAAGCACAGTAACTGTACTGACGGGGCTGGAATTGTCACAAAGGGCAGGAAGAACAAAGCACAGTCCCTGTATTGACGGGACTGGAATTGTCACAAAGGGCAGGAAGAACAAAGCACAGTCCCTGTATTGACGGGAGTGGAATTGTCACAAAGGGCAGGAAGAACAAAGCACAGTCCCTGTACTGACGGGACTGGAATTGTCACAAAGGGCAGGAAGAACAAAGCACAGTCCCTGTACTGACGGGACTGGAATTGTCACAAAGGGCAGGAAGAACAAAGCACAGTCCCTGTACTGACGGGACTGGAATTGTCACAAAGGGCAGGAAGAACAAAGCACAGTCCCTGTACTGACGGGACTGGAATTGTCACAAAGGGCAGGAAGAACAAAGCACAGTCCTTGTACTGACGGGACTGGAATTGTCACTTAGGGCAGGAAGAACAAAGCACAGTCCCTGTACTGACGGGACTGGAACTGTCACTTAGGGCAGGAAGAACAAAGCACAGTCCCTGTACTGACGGGACTGGAATTGTCACAAAGGGCAGGAAGAACAAAGCACAGTCCCTGTACTGACGGGACTGGAATTGTCACAAAGGGCAGGAAGAACAAAGCACAGTCCCAATATTGACGGGACTGGAATTGTCACAAAGGGCAGGAAGAACAAAGCACAGTCCCTGTACTGACGGGACTGGAACTGTCACTTAGGGCAGGAAGAACAAAGCACAGTCCCTGTATTGACGGGACTGGAATTGTCACAAAGGGCAGGAAGAACAAAGCACAGTCCCTGTATTGACGGGACTGGAATCATTACAATAGACAGGAAGGACGCATTTCCTGCATACACAGAACTAAAATCATTACAAAAAGCGTCCAGTTTCCGTGTTACATGTTCGCACGTCCTGATCACTGGAGACAGGGTGAATACAGTCTCCCCTCTTACTGTCGGCCCAGGGTGGGTTAAGGTTTTGTTTCCACACCATTGCCAAAACCACCAGTAAAACCAGCACAAGTGGAGTAATAATCGCACCAATCCAGAATGATTGGCTTGGCTCTCTGTTGGTGTCTCGGGCCCTATCATGTATGCCTTGGGCATTGCCAGGAACCGTTGAGTTGTATTCAATTACCACAGTTCTGTTGTGTATTCGTGGGATTGGTCCAGCCTCCGACACGTGGAATATGCACACACTTGATATCAGTGCAGTACGGACAATGAACAAAGCCATGTTCCCAATACTGTTCATGATTCTTATGGAACTCGTGATTCTGAAATTATACGAGACAGGGCCTATCATTGTATTTGTCTGTCTACCTAATCACGTACGAACCAGTTGATCTATCGACCTACCTGTCTATCTATCTACTTATCTACCTATATACCTCCACCCCCTACCTACCTACCTACCTACCTACCTACCTGCCCAGCTACCTAAATACCTACCTAGCTATCTACCCACCTTCCTCCTACCTACCTACCTACCAAGTTACCTACCTACCTACCTACCTACCAAGCTACCTAGCTACCTACCTACCCACCTAGCTACCTACCTGCCTACTTGCCTACCTACATTCCTACCTACCTACCTAGCTATCTAGCTACCTACCTACATTCCTACCTACCTAGCTACTTAACTACCTAGCTACCTAGCTACCTAGCTACCTAGCTACCTACCTACCTTCCTACATAGCTACCTATCTACCCACCTAGCTATCTACCTACTTTCTTACCTAGCTACCTACCTACCAGCCCACCTGCCTGACTACCAACTTACATGACCACTGCCTGCCTGCCTGCCTATCTCATACCTACCCACCTATCTATCTATCTATCCATCTGTTTACCTATCTATCTATCTATCTCTCTATCTCTCTCTATCTATCTATCTATCTATCTATCTATCTATCTATCTATCTATCTATCTATCTATCTATCTATCTATCTATCTATCTATCTATCTATCTATCTATCTGTCTGTCTGTCTGTCTGTCTGTCAGTCAGTCAGTCTATCTATCTATTTATCTATCTGTCTGTCTGTCTATCTATCTATCTATCTATCTATCTATCTATCTATCTATCTATCTATCTATCTATCTATCTATCTATCTATCTATCTATCTATCTATCTATCTATCTGTCTGTCTGTCTGTCTGTCAGCCAGTCAGTCTATCTATCTATTTATCTATCTGTCTGTCTGTCTGTCTGTCTATCTATCTATCTATCTATCTATCTATCTATCTATCTACCTGTCAGTCTATCTATCTATCTATCTATCTATCTATCTATCTATCTATCTATCTATCTATCTATCTATCTATCTATCTATCTATCCATCTATCTGTCTGTCTGTCTGTCAGTCTATCTATCTACCTATCTATCTATCTATCTGTCAGTCTATCTATCTATCTATCTATCTATCTATCTATCTATCTATCTATCTATCTATCTATCTATCTAATCTATCTATCTATCTATCTATCTATCTATCTATCTATCTATCTATCTATCTATCTATCTATCTATCTATCTATCTATCTATCTATCTATCTATCTATCTATCTATCTATCTATCTATCTATCTATCTGTCAGTCTATCTATCTATCTATCTATCTATCTGTCTATCTATCTATCTATCTATCTATCTATCTATCTATCTATCTATCTATCTATCTATCTATCTATCTATCTATCTATCTACCTATCTATCTGTCTGTCCGCCCTACCGGCCATCTGTCCGTCTCTCTCTCTCTGCCTGTCTGTCAAAGAAACAAACACAAAGCACACACATAAAAAAAATAAAAAATATTATATTACATTATATATACAGTTATTAACTTCATTAGCTGTATCCGAAGACATTCATTGGTGATAACATGATCGCATTTACCAAGTATAGGATAAATTATCATACATTTGTTTCCACCTTTGTCTTTTCTGGACAAACACATTTCGATAGACCTGAAAATTAATGGTTTTTCAGCCTAAAAATACTTACCTGAGTTTTGATTTCAATGAAATTTGTCCACTAATGTCCTCAACACATCCGTCACTCATGATCACAACATGAGTAAGTATATCGGGTTTTCCCAAATTTATTCAAGGACTCCAGAAAGACTGCCATAAGATGAACAGGGTTTTCCCGCAACATTTCGTTTGTTGTTGTTGTTTTTTTTATGTAACTTCGACTTTCTGCCAGATTACCTGTCATCATCCAAAAATCATCTAAAAAAAAACAAAACTGGACGAACAGACAGTTTAGCTATCAACTGCATTTCTTTCACCTGCAGGGCATAAATAATGTGCTGGAAGCCTCTTCTCCGTCTATCTGTCTGTCGGTCTGTCTGTCTTTCTTTCTCTCTCTCTCTTTTACTGTTTCTTTCTCTCCCTCGTTCTCTCTCTCTCTTTCTTCTCTCTCATCTTTCTCCTTCTCTCTCTCTACCCTTCTCTCTCAGTTCCCCCCTCTCTCTCTTGCCCTTTCTCTCTATCCCTCTCATTCTATCTATCTATCTATCTATCTATCTGTCTGTCTGTCTGTCTGTCTGTCTGTCTGTCTGTCTGTCTGTCTGTCTGTCTGTCTGTCTATCTATTTATATCTATCTATCTTTCCCTCTCTTTTAAATTAATATACCTCTTCATATATTTCAGGTCCGCCATTGGTCATAAAAGCTGACATTGAGATCAGGTCTATGGGTCCTATATCCGAAAAAGACATGGTAGGATTTTGTTTTCTGTCTCTCACTCTTTCTGTCTCCCTCTCTCTTTCTTTCTATTTCTCTCTCTCTCGTTTTTTATCTATCTATCTATCTATCTATCTATCTATCTATCTATCTATCTATCTATCTATCTATCTATCTATCTATCTATCTATCTATCTATCTATCTATCTATCTATCTATCTATCTGTCTGTCTGTCTGTCTGTCTGTCTGTCTGTCTGTCTGTCTGTCTGTCTGTCTGTCTGTCTGTCTGTCTGTCTGTCTGCCTCTGTTTGTCTGCCTACCGGTGTGTGTATTCTGTCTGCCTATCTCTCTCTCTCTCTCTCTCTCTCTCTCTTTCTCTCTATCTCTCTCTCTGCCCATCAAGCTGTCTGTCTGTCGACTGTCTGCCAGTCAGTCTTTTTGCCATCCATCCATCCATCCATTTATTCTTCCATCCATCCATCTATTCATCATCCATCCATCCACCCATCCATCCTTCCATCCTTCCATCCATCCATCCATCCATCCATCCACCCATCCACCCACCCACCCACCCACCCATCTATCCATCCATCCATCCATCCACCCACCCACCCATCCATCCATCCATCCATCCATCCACCCATCCATCCATCCATCCATCCATCCATCCATCCATCCATCCATCCATCCATCCATCCATCTATCAGTCCATCCATCCATCCACCTATCCATTAACCCATCCCTTGGCAAGTGCAATGTGAAATATAATAATGCAATATTCAGTTCTCCCGAACTCCTGGCCACAGAAAAACTTCAACGACTTTCACAAGGAACAGAGAATAATACGGAAGACAATTCAAACAAATTAAAGCGCGTTGTCTAACGTATAACAAAGACCAAAGCGCAACTTTATTCTTGTACGATTTATAAGAACACACAGAACTGAGACTGAACTCACTGGCTAAACCTTTTACTGTGCAATTTCAGCAAGTCCAGATAATCATCCCCTTAGAACGACAATATTCCAATTCCTACCATCAACTTTTGAGAAATTGATGATCGAAGCTCATAGCTTCTAGAAATACGACCTTTTTTGTTTTGTAATGATACCTTCAAAATGCACACCGAATCCGCTTGATACTTTGACACACAATGGTGAAGGCTGGTCGAAGAAGTGTGTAGTGTGTAACTCACTTCAGCCAAAAAGTGGAGAGAGAACCTTGTCAGTTTAATGGGACGAATATTTGAGAGTACCACAATCATGTCTGACTTCTGCTCGAAAAGAGTTCTTTTTCTTTCTTTTTAGAGTCACGGGATGTCTGCCCGTGAGCTTTGGGGTTTCCCGAACATGACGTGGCCGGTCACTCACCTCGGCAGCCCATGCATCATTAGAGCATCTTTGTCTACCCTCCCCCATTTCCTCGCACACACATAGTGAAGTCATGATAATAATATTATCTGGTCTGACAAAACCGGGCCAAAGGTGAAATTTTCATAGCTCTTTAGTAAAATAATTATTTCTAAGACGACTTCAAGCCAAAATATTTTAACAGAATACAGAAAAATGGCCAAACTTTCATGATTATTATTAGGAATTTCAAATTTTCTTAGAAAAAAATTTCCCCTTTGGAGGGATTTTCTCAGGAATTTAATCTTTCATCTCAGGTCCGTTTCATCTGATCCACTCAAACACAATGTAATGCTCAGTCACTGGAAAACACAACCGCTTTGATCTTCCAACCAGTTGAGTGCAATGTCTGTTCTATTTCAGCGTTTTTTTATGCCATTGTTTTGCAGCGCGCACTGTGTACCTCGCCCAGCGACCGGTGTTGCCCTCTACGTATTAATTATTACATGGACTTATTTTAGGCTTTGCACACATTTCTTGTCATTTTGCCCAGGAAAAAAAAAATCGTGTTTCGCTGAGATAGATAGATGGATCGTAAATAAATAAAGAATAGGAAAATAAACGAAATAAAGAAACCCAGGAAATAGACAAGAATGATTTTTAACCAGCAAAATTGAGCCTGTGATCTCTGCCTCTCGGATGATAAAAATGATGGCCTTACCAACTGATGTAAATTGCAGGCGGTACGAGAGTTAAATAAATTAATAATTTAGGTTCCTCTGGTCTCTTAAGAACATATGTATAATGTTGATGTAGCCTTTTTTGTGTGTGTACTTACCTAAAGATATATTTCCCAAATGTCCTGCTCACATGATATAATCAGTCCTTCACATAACTTTGCGCTTAGGGCCTAGAGATCCTCCTCCTCTGCTCCCAGATTTGGGGTAGATATCCGTCCATCTACTCCACTATCTACTCCTCACTGTGCTTACGGTCTTCAGGGGATATGCAAGAACTGTACAATTATTCTACGGACTCTTGAAAACATACAATCGCTGAGCTGATTTTAAAAGGTCTTGGTTTCTCCAACCATGCCCATTTCAGCTCATAGAAGAAATCCCTGCAGTTTTAGTGTCGTACGCGAAAAGCTTTAATAAAATTGGCTTTTAGCCCATTCCTTTTGTCTTTCGAGGTATCATTCATTGTTTTCTTTATGCTCTATTGTACGATCTGAAATTTGGAGCTTTGTAAATCATTTCTCTGTCGCTGGTGATTTGTGTTACATGGCACTGAGGTTCAACCTGAGGGGAGCCGTGTCTTGTTAGTTCTGCACACTCATAAACATGTGTGTTTAGAACCGATGATGACGAGATTCGACGTCTTGGGTATACCAGCGAGTATTGTATTCTACAGAGAGAAATCATCTCTGCCAATTTGGGAAACTATGTCAATGCGTTAATAAGAATTGGAAGAGACCGTCATTGCCATAGGGAATGTGCCGAACTGTTTACTGTGAGTTGTGACATATTTGTGGGTTCGTTGAAATTATTTAGAGTCATCCGTAAGCTCTCTCTCTCTCTCTCTCTCTCTCTCTCTCTCTCTCTCTCTCTCTCTCTCTCTCTCTCTCTCTCTCTCTCAGTGGAAGCGGACAAACGGACATCGTTTACTGCCGTGACGTATTTTTCGCTCCATGCTAACAATGGTTTTCCGGGGCTTCCCGTGTCTCGCAGAGCAAAACGACCAATAGTGATTTCTCTCTATATACATAAACATATACTAGCTGGGCATACATTCAAAAGAAAAAAATGTAGGGCACCACATTTCTGCGAAGTTCGTTTTACAATCTGTCACATCAATCTTTAATAGGTCACAGGTTCAGACTGAACTGTAAAAAAAAAAGAAAAGAAATTAAAAATTGTGGAGCTTTCCAAACCTACATGTAAAATTAATGTTCAATAGCCTTATAAGATTCACAGGCAGAATGCTTTTGGTATATAATACATCGTCACCGTCCACTATGACTGTAGTGATCGTTGGCTACTTTTCAGAAAAAGCAAAAAATCAGTTTTATTTTAGCACAACTGGTCTAGTTACTCTAAAATGTTGAACATTTGCCATTCCATTATTTTTCGGCTTTACTCTAGGACCAAGATCATTGAATGTTTTTGAAAATATATAATAATAATAATAATAATAAATGGCATTTATATAGCGCCTAACCCTGTTTGTCAGGCTCTAAGCGCTTTACAGAACTTATTTATTACAGAAACAACATGTCAACCACAGAGCAGAATGCAGCTGCCTGCGAAGCGCTCAACACACTGCACTGCTTCTTTCTCTCTCCCTTTCTCGCTCACACTCTCTCTCTCTCTATCTCAAAGCAAATTGTAACGCTGCCTGTTAGGCGCAGTTCACAACTCACAACAGTTCACACCTCGCAGTAGTTCACAACTCACATCAGTTCACAACACACAACTCAAATAATATATGAATATTTATTAATAACAATATATAATTTAATAATGAATGATAATAAATTTTTGTTGTTGCTGGTGGGGGAGGGGGGATGATATGGATAAATTTTTCAATCTATAAATTTCAATTTTCAAAATCATTTTCTGGGGAATTTTTGCGTACTCCAGTCCTAGGGAAAGCTGATGACCTAATTACCTCGCCTCACCAAAGACCATCTTGTCTCCTACGTGAACGGTTTGCATCGGCTAACCTTCTTCAGACAGACTCTGTTGACAACTATATTGAATGCACAAATGGGAGAGCCCTATTGCTCGTGTTGGATGCTATATTATTGTGATAATGTTCTTCCTTTTGTCTGACTGGCCTTGGCTGGACGAGTACAAGTCAACCCAGGCCGCACTTTGTTGTTATAAGACAATGATTCTCAACAGGGGGCAATATTTTCCCCCCAAGGGACGATTTTGATTTCCAGGGAGACGCAAACGAAGAAAAGGACGACGAGGGTGTGAAAACGATGAAAGGGAGAAAGGGGGGCGCAAACAGTCATGGATGGAGGACGATCTTGGTGCAAATACAGGAGTGGGGGGGGGGGAGGGAGGCAACGATTGACATGTTGAACAGCACGCGTGGATGGGTTCTTTGAACTGAGTTCAGTACGTTTAGTAAAGAATGCTCTCTTTTTCACAATGGATAATCAACACGCCAGTTGTCATTAATACGGCTTTGAAAAACTTTAGCATTACAATTTGTGTAGGCTATCTTCTTTTGAAATGTAACTTTTGGGTTGGAAAAGGAATTGGAGGGTGGGGGGGGAGGGGGGGGAAGAGAGAGAGAGAGAAAAGGGCGATGAAAGACAATTTGAATCCTGGGGGCGGGGGGGGGGGGCGATTGCTTGATAAAAGTTTGAGAACCACTGTTGTAAGACATTCGAAGTACTTTGTTCCATTGATCAATGGTGGGAAAAACTCTCCTCGTACCATGGACGAGTGCAAACCTCTTGATCGGCGAGGGTGCAAAATGGCACCGATTTTGACATTGCAGTAAAATAAAGGCCAAGGACACGACTTGACGACCTTTAGACAACTGTGATCGGCCGAGCAGTTGGACGGTGACGTCACGACATTGAATTTCAACGATATCTCTCACACAAGTCAACTAGTTGGATCACCCTGACATTAATTGTCGTGACGTCACCAGTCAACTAGTCGGAGGATCAAAATCCGCCACTGCATGCCAAGGTCACGAGTGGCGAATCGAAATTTGGAGGGCCACTGAAATAGAATATTGACCAATCGGCAGCGCTCATGTAAACTGATCTTCTTGCGGATAATTAGTGCTGAGAGTACTCGGCCTTCAAGGAAACACTTGTCTGTAGTTATTGCGGTATCGTTTACTCATTTAGATGTTCGCGTTTAGTAGGGCGAGGGTCAGGACAGGGCAAGACCATTTTTCTGGGGTTTGTGTGGTGAAAAGACAAAAAAAAGAAGTCGGATTGGAGGTGGATTGGAGTTAAAATATGGCAAAGGAAAAAAAAAAAGGCTGTAATCAATCAAAGCCCGCCCAAACAAACAATAAACAAACGTTACAATTTCTGATTTACTGTGATGTTTGTTTATTGCTCCGACTTATGCGGGGCTTGTAAAAGTCTCACAGAGTGTCTGTGTTTTTTAAAAATATTCTGGGTGGAAAGGCGGGGGGGGGGGGCGGCTTCATTTTTTGCCTTTACAGAGTGCTTGCATAATAGTATGACTGCAAATCAAGAAGAAGGAAATAATGACTATGAGAAAAACAAATAATATTATATATTCCAAGAGATAGAAAGAAATTTTAAACACGAAAGAAACGAAAATCTAGGGGGGTGGGGGGGGGGGGAGGGGGAAAGAACGAGGGCCAGGTATTCCTCGTTACGAAGAGAAACAGGGGAAAAGTCAAGACAGGAGAACAAAGAGAAGAGTGAGCGTTGGGGGAAAGAAAGAAAGAGGAGAAGGCAAAGAGAGAGAGAGAGGGAGGGGAGAGAAAAAGAGGTAGAGAGAAAGAGAGATGGGAAGAGAAAAGGGGAGAGGAAGAGGGGGAGAAAGAGAAAGAGAAAGGGGAGAGAAATGGGGGAGAGGAAGAGAGGGTGAGAAAGAGAAAGAGAAAGGGGAGAGAAAGAGAGAGTAGGGAGAAAGTGGGGGAGGGGAAGAGAGAGAGCGGGGTGGGGGGGGGAGAAAGAGAGAGAGAAGAAGAAGAAGATAGAGAACCCTACAGGATGTATTGTCCAGCGTTTTACACACTGACCGATTCAGTATTTGTGAAACCGCTACAGTATTTACTTCATGAAAATAAAATCCACTAGATCTATGTCATGTCCTCAAATACACGAAATGTCTATTTCACATGGGAAGTTTGTCAACATTTGACTCCCATTCTCAAGACAGACTATTTCAGCTCTATACAGTGTTTAGACTTGTCCCCATGTAAAGTCTGTCTCTCCGATTGACGGACAATCATCGATCTGTTGACCAGTCGGATCTATAATGTTTCTGACCCTTTCCGATCAGTTTCAGCCTGTGTCTACTTCTCTTTAACTCTTTGCGAGCTGTACTCAGAAACATCGGCGCACAGTATTTTCAGACAGCGTTCTAGAAAATGTTGAGCCATGTCTCTATAATAATGAACCTGTCCTCTACAGTCATTAACCCTTATGACGGGTAATAATAATATTGCAAGATAATTTCCTAACAATTACACAGTAAGTTGTTTATTTTTCTCGTGTGAGCTGTAATTTCTTCCCTGTTTTTTTGTTTTTTTAATGATCTTTATGAAGAACAATTTTGTCAGTGGCAGAATATTTCAAAATATGTTTTAAATATCAGCGCGCGGGGTTGCATGAATAACGATATGAGCAAACGAAGCGAGTGAACAATCTGGTTTGCGATTTGTTAGTGTGTTGCGGATAAACACAAATTTTTAAAAAGGGCGGGGGGGGGGGGGGCGGTGGGAGGAATGGCTGAATTCCGTAAAAATGTTGATTAGTTGGCCCGTTGATCAGAGGATACACAGATTTCGACCGTCTGTGGGTAAAGAGAGAGCAAGAACGCAATTTCCGATCATACTTTTTGATTCTACTCTTTTCTTTTCTTCTTCTTCTTTGCGGCTCAAAAAATCGTAAAATAATACTGAAAGACTGATAATGATATTAAAGATCGTTTGTCCGACATAAATGTGTCCACGTAATTGATTGTCAAAAATTTGCGGCACCACACGAAGTTTTATAATGTTTTGTCCCTTGGATTTAAGTGGTTACATAATATTTATTTATCCTCTAATTCCATCATAGTGGTGGTAGGGCTAAAAGTAGCGACGGTAGTGGTGCAAAGCTGTCTTCACACATGGTGCAGATACAACCTCACACATTCACATCTGAACAAACAAATAACCTCTGCTTTACCCAGAAAAACACAACAAGGTATCAATATTCCGAAAAAATGAAGTCAAAAATGATATTCTATGTAAAAAAAAATTTTTTTTTAAATGGAGGTTTCTAGGCTGGGGAGGGATACACGGGAAGCAAGCAAAGATGGTGGTTCTCCAGACTTACCTACATAATAATGAAGAAACGGTGTGTCATAAGTGCAAAGAGTTTCGCGTGAGTCGAAAAAGTGAAGCTGACGACAGTATGGCTGGCAAACCTTCTGTGATGCTGATATGCTTTATGATATTTATGTGGATGGTGGGCTGAGCTGTGTAAAAAGTTTATAGAAACATGGACAACAGAATGAGAAAAATAGTATGATATGCCAAAAAAGAAAATTACGGAAATATGACTAGACCCCAAGACTTGTATTCCAGCCCAAAGTCTAACGTATTAAGCTACAGCGCAGCCGAATCTACCGGACATGCGCTCCAGAAAAAACAACAACAACAAAAAAAACCTCACAATATCTCCTCCAGTATCTTAGGAACACGAACTTTGTCATGTAAATAACTCTTGACCACCGTGCAGTCTAGCCAAGCAGGTCATGCCCCCATGCTGGCTCACAGATGGTTGTCTCAGGGAGGCTTGTAAGAAAACACTAACATTTTCTGAGGGCGTCTGTGAAAGCGCATTTTTTGATACCCCAGTCTCCCACAGGGATTGCATATGCAATATAATATTTGAAGGGCGCTAGTTCTGTACCATGCCAAAGTCCACCTGAACTTCAAAACAAGCAGCCTAGCTATGCATAAAGATCAGAGAGTCTACTGTCTTCTTCTATACAAAACCCATTAACCCGGAACTGTTATTATTTATAGAGTGGGACACTTAGGAATAACTTTTTTCAGAGTGATTCCGTGCACGAGATCAAACACCTTTGCTCAATACCTCAATTTTGGCTTCGGCGCCATCCCCGTCCCCACCAACTCCTTAACCCCTTGTACCAGGGTAAGGCCATTAGAATAGTGAATATCTACGATAAGGCCTTGGTGATCTAAGACAGTGTTTCTCAAGGTGGGGGCCTGGCAATATTTTGATCGGGTGTGGGACTTCAGAATTGGGCGAAGAAATTTTTCATAGAAATCTTACTTTCATAGTTAGTGTAGTTTAACTTGAAGTAAGAAACAAGTGAATAAAACTTGAAATAAAGTTTGAATTAAAACGTTTATTGGATGTATACATGCTGAATAAATAAATATTTTTTAATCTTTTTGTTTTATATAGTGTATAATAGGAACAAAGTAGGAGAATATACTTCAGAATGTACTTTTCGATTTCGTTATCTTGTATATTTTCTCAAACTTCGTTCAACGAATCAAAGAAAGATAGATCTATGAAAAGTGCACTCAGAAGGAAGCTGGAACTTCTCCTACAGAGGTCATCCAGTGACACAATATCTGGGACCAAACTGCTACCATTTACTCAAGGGGTGCAGGCAATGTAGAGAGATAAAATCGGCAGATTATGTCCACTCTCATGCAATTATCCACTGATTTATGGAGAGATGTTCAGACGAAGACGTGGCTAATCGGTTCTGACCTCGACCTTGTCGCAAAACAAATTTAGTCTTAATTGATATTTAGTCATGGGCTCTCCTCCAGTCCTCCCCCCGAATGTCCCCTTTTCCACATTTACTCACACACTCACAGCTTTTTTTTTTTCTTCTTAAATGGCGGTTTCCAGGGGGAGGAATAGAGTCAGCAAAGACTCGCGCCAGCCGATCCCGATTGGCCAATTAATTGAATGGTGACGCCACGACATTGAGTTTCAATGAGACATCGCACACAAATAAGTATCACTAAAAACTGTGAGTACATGAGACTTAAATCATCAACGCTGGATCTCACTGAAATTCAAATGTCGTGACGTCACAATCAAACGAGTCGGCCGATCAAAATCGGCTAGTGCGCGCCGAGGCTTGGCCGTGGGCACAGAGTCCTCATCCCCCTCTACACAGACAGGCACACACCCCCACATACGCACACACATACACACACACACATCTCGAGTAAGACTAACTGATGCCCTAAGCATAGGCCAACAATGATGCCTTTTCTCTTCCGCTACCCTCTCATCCCCTTTTTCGCAAGACATGTTCAAACTCTGGGAACGTGAGTGACTCATCATGCCAAAGATCCAAAGATGACGTCTTGTTGTTGTTTGTTGTTGTTACTGTGCAGAGTAAAGTCGAAATGCCGGATAATTATGTTACCCAAAAAAATGACGAAGTTCTTGTGTGGCAGTGAAAGAGTTAAGGATTAGACACCTTGTAGGGAGAGGTGATGAGGGGCGTTTGGTGCAGAGATATAAAAACTCTGTATCCTCCCCCCCCCCCCCCATTTCGTTTTTGGATTTGTTTTGGGGTCCTCAGCACGTGCTTAATTTGCTTAATGGTTTATCCAGGGCTGACCGCAGTCAGCTCAACATCCAACAATTGAAAAGAAATAATTATACGTTAGCCACAGTATGTAAGACTGATCCAGACTGATCCAAGTCACCATAACAAATCGCCCCAGAATGACAAGGCTCCATCTCCACTTTTTGGCTGAACTGCGTTACACACTACACACTGCTTCCACGAGCCTTCTCCACTGTGGGTCAAAGTTCGGTGTGTAATTGTAAGTATTACTAAAAAGAAATCGTCGCATCTCTGAAAGCTATGAGCACATTTTCATCTTTACGTTGCATCTTGGAAATCTAGATCTAGATTCAGGTCAAAAATATGTTTTATGGCCATTTTGTATTCACTGCTCAACGGTATTCGAATAGAAATGGATTTACATCCATCGCCATCATTCTGTCCTTGACAAAAAAATCAAAATAAAACAGAGGACAAGGAAATGGAGCGTGGGAGAGAGTACGGGAAAGTAAATTAGGCCTATATTATCACCCACCGTTGTGGTTTGTGGTTTCAGTTAACGTGCAGCTGCATCCGGCTATATGATTTTTTGTTTGGTTTTTTTATTTTCCGGGGAAATTTTGAACTGCGTACAGCCTAACAGGTATTATTGCAATAATTATTATTGTTGCGTGTTGAATCAGAGTGTCGTCCTTTTCTGTCTCATAATCGGGAAAGTCCAGTTATGACAATTATTACTGCGATATGTTGCCAACAGTACGCACAAACACATCAGGCCAGATCGGGGGGTGGGGGGGGGGGGGGCAGGGGGACAGTCGAGCCAGCCTGTTGACATGAGCCTGCCAGTTTCAGGGAGCCAACTCCCCTTGGTTGAGACAAATAAAGGGAGGTGGGGTGGTAAAGAACATTACTATTATAAAGAGAGGGCTAATGATTAAACTACGTAATGAGCCGTTTGAAATGGAGCCTAAGCATTTGCCTTAGGCATTTTACCAGCTTTGCATGGCCTGGCGCCCACACAGGTTTTGCAACCAGTGCACAAAAGCTGTTGTTGATAGGTTTAAAATAACGAATTTTGTGATGGCGAACATCGCCAGTGATTAAAAATATAAAATTTGCCAGATCTTTTCAGACACAAGGCCACATGCAAGTTTCATCACATAAATCAAATCTTGGAAATGGGATTGATCGTCGTTCAAAATAAGCCACAATCAGATTTACGAGCTATAATAGTTGGCTGTCAAAAATAATCTAGAAGTTCAAAATATAGAATAAAATATTGAACTAATACGATACTTCGTAGAATGCAGTCATAATTAGTGTATTGTATTAAAACATTCCATAACATACCATACGTGTCTGCTCCAGTTGTAAGTGGGCTGCAATGACACAAAGGCAAATTTCCCAAATGGAATTAAAGAAGTATACAAAATGCAAAAAAAAACAAAACATGAGAGACAACTGAGAAAAAATTATCTCGAAATACATGTAACTTCAAGTTAACATTTCGACACGCCTTCAGAATCCAAGTTTATGACTCGCCGGTGTTAAACGTTCTACGATTTTTTTCTGTTTGTTAATGTTCTATCTTGTCACATTTTGTTTTCCCTAACGAAGCTTGATTTGGCTTTCTTTTTCCTTTGGGTTTGATTGTCAGTGCCGGATTAAGGCAAGGGCTTTATGGGCTGCAGCCCAGGGGCTTCCGCCAGCTGAGAGCCTCCAGAGATTATGTAAAAATATAAATGTCAAAACCTTATTTTAGGTTTAAAAACATGGCAGTATCTCTCCTCTCCTTGTTGTGATAGACTTGCACCCATCTATGTGAGCATAATGTTGTCAATATGTTGTAGACGTTGAATAAACTGGTTTGGGGAATTCGAAACGTACTTATATTAATCATTACTGGAGTCCGCACAGTATCTGAGGCCCAGGGGCCTACTAAATTGTAATCCAGCCCTGTCGAGTGTATCGTTTCTGTATCATTTGTTAAGCGGGGCTTTGACACATACAACTTTTTCTTTTTTTGCAACATTTTGACTTCACAACACGCATATTTTTTGTCAGAGGAAAGAAAACTTGCACAACGTAAGATGTGTGCGTTCAGTGACTACATCATATTAAGTAGAGCAAATTGGTTACCAGCCGGCGTTGTCCATATTACAATAATTATAAATAAAAGCGAATGTGTGTGTGTGTGTGTGTGTGTGCGCGCGCGCGTGTGTGTGTGTGTGTGTGTGTGCGCGTGCAAAAAACACTGGCTCACACAGCCCGAATTAGTATGAAATTTTGAAGATGCCTTTCCTTTCGCCCTGCAGAATCTTCTGTTTTACATTTGGAGGCTCCAAATGGCGGGGAAGTATTTTTTTTTAGTTTGCTTTGTGTCGCTGTCTGCTCGCCTCCTGTTCTCCTTTTCACAAAGGCATGAGCCCTGAAGTCACCACTTCCTTCTGAGGTGTTCACTGTGACCCAAACTACCCAGTGCACAGTTCACTGTCATTTCATGACTGCTGACGAGGTGCATGGGGCTTTAATAATCAAAGAGGATGCAAAGATACCAGATACAATAGGACGAATTAACAGTCTAAGAATAAACAAGCAGTTACAAAAACAAAACAAATTTAAAGGAACGAGCAAGGTGCAGCAGATCCATTCTAATCACCCAGAACTGAAACAAAAAAAAAACAACAGATATATCCCGGGCAGCGCCGGGTACCACAGCTAGTTATAATATAAATCATTTTTCATTTAATCTGTAGCTCAGCGCCCAGCTCAGTTATTTACATGTAAATAACTTATCCTGTGAAATTCCTGTAGCGTACAAAATTAGCCCTACCCAATATTCATGACAATATTTCATGTAGTTTTTGCAATAAATTATCCCTCCGTCTCGCCAGCGTTTATAATATTATGTTATTAATATATTTTGTGCGCATTCTGCTTACGTAAGCGTGAGGATGGATTATTCTTTTGGGGGTTTTGGGGTGGGAGGGGTGGATGATAGCAAGATTTAAGCTAGGCGCCCACGTGAGACCGGCGGTCATGTTGTAGTCGTGGCTTAGGGTAGCCACACAAAGGCCACAGAATTCTGTCACCGAGCCACTAGGCGCTTTAGGTGAGAATGATTGTACTATATAAACGGACCGAATCTAGGTGGGCTCTGTGTGCAGTTGTTGAAATTATATAGTGCAATTCTTCTCACCTAAAGCGCCTAGTGGCTCGGTGACCGAATTCGGTGGCCTTTGTGTGGCTACCTTTAGGCCTGGTGCGCACTGGCCGATTTTGATTGGCTGGCTCGTCAGACGTCACGACATTGAGTTTGCAGTAAGACCTCGTACACCAGCCAACTAGTTGGATCCTATTAAAAACTCAATGTCATGACATCAGCATCCAACCAATTGGCTGATCAAACTCGGCTATTGCGCGATCAGCCTTGTTTTAGGTTCCGATTGACTCTGTAGTAGGCCAAAGCCCGCGTCTCCCATGTGTGCGCATCTCAGTTCGTTCGTCTCGATTCACGACAAGAAAGTTGTTACAAGTACGTATGTCCCCCAAGTTTTTTTTTTTTTATTGCGCTAGGGGCACGTATTTTAAAATCTTTTGTGACCCCACAGCTTGAGGGCTCCTCCCTAAATGTTCCTAATGACAGCCATAATTAATTATGGTTAATTATTCTTTCAGATTTTCTTTTTTTTTCCTACTGTTTTTTTGTTGTTGTTGTTGAACGGGTAGGGGGAAGAGTTAGGGATTCGATAAGGTTTGGGGCTGAGGATAAGGACTGGGTTAGAAATAGGTGGGGATACGCGTGGGGGGGGGGGGGCGTACGTACTTATAACAACAGCCTTACAACAACAAAAAATGCGACGTAACTGCAACACAACAAAGTCGCATATACAGCTTAGTCTGAAAGAAAGATCAGAACAAAACTCCTCTGTTTTTGGGTTCTCCTCACTCACAATTCCTCCCACTCTCAATTTCATAATCATTCCTACTTCTTGGTCCTTTACAGCTCGAGCGTTGCATGGCCTCGTAACTGTTTAAAGACGACTTCGACGCGGTCACATAGTTTTACCAGGTTATGATGTCTTGGACATCTACGGGCCTTTAAGAGCAATGAATAAAATTGGACATAACATATTCTTCTTAATAACCCTAGATACCTTCTAAGCTATTCTAGGGTGTCTTCTTTGTCAGCTGTGCAATTTTCACAGCAATAATTCCATGCCACATCACCATGTTATATAAAAAAAAAAAAGGTTTCCAATGCAATCATGAAAGGCTTTTAAACCGCTGAGCCTTAGATTCTACAAAATATCATATTACTCATAGAAAGTCGTAAAGGTGCACGCGAGCATACTTAGTTTAAAAGGTCTTGAAGTTATCTCTATATTTTGAATACTTTCGTTGATTTTGAACCACAAGTGAGTTGAACAGAAGAAAGTATTCCGACATTTTGAGCTGGAGGGATAAAATAGAAGTATTTTCTTGTATTCATAAAATGTTCTTGTTTTGTTTTTGCACGACCCTGTCATTACGATTATGTTTTGGAATTACAGGCTGAAAAAAACTATAGTCCTTTGCAAACGTCAGTTACAACAGCATGTTCAGGTTCCAAACATTTATCTTATTAATCAAACAAATAGTACAAAACCAAGTGCCTTTCGTCTTAGACTCAGTACAGCTTCATCGATAGCAGAACAGACTTCACTGGTAACTTAAGACTGTTAAGTAGTTTTATAATGTAACGTAATTCTAAACTATTCAGTTTGCACCAAGCTAAGATACCGTGCACCTTTATCGATATATGAAGGCCCATGACGAAATAGTCTCCTGCGCATGCTGGGTAACAACAATCATTTTTCTTTTCTGAGCTAGACACTGTCTCAGTATTCATTTCGTGGCTTGGGCCCCAGTCGTTTAATCACAACCTTTATGACCCCAACAATGAGCCATGTGAAGCGGAAACCCGCGGAAACTACAGATTACAAAGGGGTCGACTCTTTAACATTAGGATTCTCAAAAAAAAAGTGGCCGAGTGGATTCAGAACCCTGCCATTCTCGGGTCACTGTGCACCAACAGAGATAGCGACACTGGTTTGTTGCAGAAATTTATCCGGGCCAGATTTTTAAGTGGAGTGTCATACTAAGCCCGGAATGGCACAGTCAGCTGCTGGCAGACAAGAAGTGCACACCATAATCGATACTAATAAAAGTGAAACCTTACGACAATTGCAGCGCGCTTTTCGCTACTCCTCCGTTAATGCTGATTCGGTGGCCCTCAGATTTTATACAACGCTTAGTATAGACTGTCGTCGTGTCGCCGGCACAGAAAATACCAAAAAAATTAATAACTCGCAGAACGTTTGTATTAGTTTCTAGGTTGCGACACATTGGCGTTCGATCTATTTTTTCGGCAAATGTACGTAATTGAGATTGGTTCCGGTATCTGTATCACACACACAAAACAACTTCCGGTTTAGACTGGTTTAAATGATGAGATTGAGGATTAGACTATCAAGTATGAAACTCTGTGTGTGTTTTCAATGTGCCTAGACTAGGAAAAAGAAAGGGTCTGGAATTGGGATATTGACGCTGCAGGGCCAAAAGTACAGGTCTGTGTTTTCAATATGCCTAGGAAAATATTATTATATTTCTTTTCCATTAACACAAAATGACGTTATCACTTCCTGCGATGTGCAAACAAACTAACCCGTGCGCAAATCATAGCCATTTGACGGATGCTGGCGGGACGCGCAGGGCACCAACGCGCAAAGGGAGAGTAGTTAAAAGTATCTCAAAACAAACAAACAAACAAAAATAAAATAAAACTAAAAGGACAGGCAAACTGAAACAGGTCCATAATAATCACCCAGAACTGAAACTAATAAATCGATTTATCACGGGCAAGGCCGGGAACTCAGCTAGTTTCCTATATTTTCTTTAACAAAATTCGGGATGATTAATCCCGACTAGACACTGTCAGTTTCTAATTCTGTCACTATTTCTTGGGTTTACATTTAGCTGGCAGCAGGTGGCTGTGACGTTCCGGGGCCTAGTATGTCCCCCCCCCCTCCCCCCGCCGAAACTTGTACATGGGTTCTGACAGTGGGTGACCAATCACAACGCTGCACTAGTTGCACATACGTGAAGCGCGTGTTCAATGATCAAACAAGAGCGGTAGACGGCTGACTAACACAAAACATATTTATTGTGGGATTCCCGATGGTCTTGGCTAATGATTCTCCCAGTACCAAGGCACCCTCCGACCCCCTCCCTCTCCCCCTCCCTCCCACCTTTGAGATCCCAGGTTTCCTCAGTTCCTCCTCCCATTTTGATTTGTCATCGAATATTATTTTTTTCGCCATTGTTTGTTTACAGTGGTAATTAGTGAAATTATATATTATGAGCTTGTGAAATTAAATTTATTCATTGAATGCAATCAAAACAAAGAAAATCCATATTTCGACCGATCATTATGGTTTTCATTACACAGTACACAGAGCGCATTCCTTCCCAGTTTGGAGGTGTTCCTCTGTCTGAAATTCTTCCCCAGTACCTCCCCTTCACGTTGAAATCCCGGCCTTAGGAGGGAGCCAAGTTGTGCCCTCCTTTTGTGAATCATAGGTCAAGGCAGCTGCGTGCGAAGAAAACCAGATAACAAAAAAGGAAGACAGAAATGCACGAGAAGACTGCAACACTTCTCTGTGTGCCATTCACTTGGATATGTTAACGGTATTGTTTGCCACCAGCTTTAAGTTTCTGTGAAGTTTGCCCAAAGAGACTTGTGAAATGGTTAAGAAACAAACGGGCATATTTTTGTTGGTACTGTTGTTGTCTGGTTTTTCAAGACCTGGACTAGTGGCGTCACAGATCTGACCATCCACACCTTTCGGCCAAGACAGGCTTCTCAGCTGGCTGCAAACGGAAAATTCTTTATTCCTACGATGCCTTCGATGGTACAAGCAGATTGAAAAACAGAACAAAACGAATTGTTGTTGTTGCTGCTGTCGATGTTTTGACGCCACATCAAATAAAAGTGGGATATCGAGTACTGGCACACTTGAGATTGTCATTCAACACTGCAAATTGAAAGTGACTCATGGTGGTCTTGTTGCCTTGTCGCGGGGTTCCTTTGTTCTTGTTTGTTCTATCCCCATTTTCTGACAAAAACTGGATATCATTTGGTATGTAGAAGAGGTATAATAAATGCACACTTTGACACTTGTTTCAAATTCGTCATGGCACTTATCAAATTGTTTCACAGTTCTGATTCATTCTAACTCCTTATCATAATATCTTTCTATGTCATCTCAGGTTAGTCACCTCATTCGTATTCTATACATGGAAATCTGGAAAATTGGTAAAATCAGACATCTTATTTCAACTGAAACTGCGGCTGTTTTAGTAAATTCTTTTGTACTTTCAAAGCTTGACTATTGCAACTCCCTTTTGGCTGGAATTTCACAAAAAAATATTAGAAAACTCCAAATTGCTCAAAACAATGCAGCGAGACTTGTTTTGAAGAAAAAGAAAAGAGATTCAGCACTGCCACTTCTGCAGAGTTTGCACTGGCTGCCAGTCGAGAAAAGAATAATGTACAAATTGTCATCCATTTGTCACAAATGTGTCAATAATACTGCTCCATCGTACCTAGTTGATTTAACTGATTACTATGTTCCATCTCGTCAACTAAGATCATCATCTGACACTACAAAATTGAAAGTACCTAAAATGAATCTGTCCACTGTAGGAGAAAAGTCCTTTTCATTTCTTGGCCCTACCATCTGGAACACTCTTCCAAAGACAACCAGGGAAATTAATGACATTGGTTCTTTCAAACGCCATCTGAAGACCCATTTCTTTCAGACAAACTAGGCTAGGTGTTTTTCGGCAGCAACAATAGTAAATATTTTTGAATTTCTTTTGTGTATGCGTGTGTGTGTGTGTGTGTAAGAGTTTGTTAAAGCGCCCAGAGCTTGTCATCGACGGGGTTGGGCGCTATATAAAGGCAATATATTATTATTATTATTATTATTAATACTGTAACCGCACAAGTTTAACGTCAGACTTCTCAGTAGTACAAAAAAGTGGAGTTGGAACAAACAAAAACTGAGGTCGGGTTCCGAGCTGTCATAACGCATGGGCACACTGGGCAGTCGTCCAGGGCCTCAAGGATTTTTGGGGGCCCCCGTGCATGCAAATTTACGTTGCTTTTTTAAAGGAGGAGGAAAATCCCTATTGCTTTGCCCAGGGGCCTATCATGATGTTAAGCCCTGGCCACGTTGTGTTTTTTTTTCCCTCAACTCGCGCTTTTTTCGAAAGTGGGCCTGGCTTTAATCCGTGATTCTTCAAATTAAGAGGGGTAACTTGGTTTCAATCAATTATCATTATTTTACAGGATTACCCTATGTCCGATGCAACGCCTACTCTCTGGTTGTCTATTAACCTGTCGTTCATTTTGTCATAGTGTATTACCATTTCCCACTAGCCTACTCTTAAACTCTTCCTTGCTTCATTCACCATCAACTGCTTTCACTGGTCTGTTTCGCTGTTCTCTTGAAAAGCAACATCTGCCAACGTGTCCGCTTGCTTTCAGTTTACTTCGTTTGGTTGTTTGTTTGTTTCATACTCTTCAGCTTGTGCTCTCTCTCTCTCTCTCTCTCTCTCTCTCTCTCTCTCTCTCTCTCCTTTTTTTCTTTTACTGGTTGGCCAATCAATCAGTCAATCAATCATTCAATCTAGAAATCGATAAGCAATAATGAAGGATCACTGCTTAAATAAATAAATAAACAAAACTCGTTCACATTTTTTCTAGATCTCCATCATTTTCATCGTCAAAAATTAGATCGAAACATTCTTTTCAGATTAATAATAAAAAATATAGTTCAGATTCCACAGATAGCTATTTCGTATTCGAATACGCCACTGGACATCTTGTCTCTGGCAAATGTTACAGCTTGCGGGAATGGAGCTATGTAGCCGCTGGGGTAAGGGGGCCGGCGACGATTGAAACGAGTGGTAATCAACTTGTCACGGCGATCCCTCGCTTCATTTCTTGTCGGACAAACTTAGTTAGAGACGGCCAAATGCCTTTGGGGAATGACAACCATTTTCCGACGAGTTTTGGCCCTCGGGCGATGGGAACCCCCGACTTCCTGTGGCGGGCTGGTTCCCATTACTCTGGAGTTATTTCCCTTGCCAAACAAATATTACCGGGTGATCCCCCCATTTCCCATGCCGAGCAGAGAATCGGGAATAGATTTGGCCGATCTCTTTAATTCGGGAAATAGACATGTGAGGAAATAGGAAAAGTGTAAAATGAAAGCAAATTAATAGCAATGATGAGATGGAATTGATTCGCTACAGTCGGGAAAGGCCCTTCTTAGAACCAAAGATATTGCTTGCCAGTGCTGTTAGAATGAGATGGCGTACATATTTATTGGTCATTCATTGGAATCATTTTGAGTGATGGACATCATGAGGTGGAGAAATGGCTAAAAATACCTAAATTTTCATGAAAAAAGAGAAAACCTGAACTGTCAAGAATTTCATTCACTTCGAAAATATCAAATCCAAAATGTCAAGACACCGAGAAATCAAACAGAAAAGTCAACTCAACTGCTGCCTTTGAGCAATTAAATCTGCTTTCATTCTCAACTAACTCCCTCGAGATACTGTGAATGAAATCAGCTTTCCATAAATGTATGTTGTAGAGGTTCGAGACCTATCCAAGCTCCGGATACAAAATGTATATATTTATTATATAATTACCTCTTGCAGAGAGAGAGAGAGAGAGAGAGAGAGAGAGAAACACCTTTGGCAGGGCATGATAGTTACCTCTCTGACAACCAGTGGTTAGTGGGTACTACTGGTAGGGTCCTGGTGTGAGATCCTTTGCTTTCTCGGGGGCCTGAGCCTAGTGCCGTTGGCCCCCGCTGGTAGGGTCCTTCTGTGCGATTGGTGTTTTATGTTCTATCTATCGTCTTGCTTTTCTTAGCACAGTGTGACCGTTACTGGGACTACGTGCTTTCTCTAAACTCAAACTCAAAACTCATCCCCTCTCCCCCTGCAGCAACAGTGTTTTGACTATGAGTGAAGTTATAACATTCGGGGACAGTCTAATGAAATGTTAGGGAAACCAAGGAAATCTGGATATTTCATGGTTGGTTGGCTTACCTTGGAAAACTGTGTGAGATTTGTTTCGTTTCTATTTTGCTGTTTATAAACAACTCTAAACAACTTTGAGCAGTTCAGTTTTGAACTGAACAGACGTTTTCTATCATTTTAAGATTTACGGCCGCGGCAAAGTGAAAAGACAATATATATTATATTTATTATTTATTTATTTATTAATATATTTATTTGTTATCCTCTTTCTGCGTGGATTAAGAATAAAACCATTATGCATAATTAGACGTTGAAGAATTAATTACATAAAAGATTATCCCCATTTTTCAGTGTGTTAGAGAAGGAAATGTTTGCTATAGGGGGCTTTGGCGTGAGAAATAAGTTGTTGAGAAGTGGGCCTTTATATTTCTATTTCTTTTCCAGACACTCTCTCAAGAAGACATAAATACTTCATATAAATGTGTAAAAGTAAACTATTGTATTGTGGACAGACTCATCAGTGAGGCCAGACAGAAGCTGAAAACGTGAGAGAGCGCCGTCAATCTCCTGGGATTTTAACTTCGATAAGAGAACATTATTATACAACACCGAAAAACATTATTGACGCTGACTTTCAACGTACAGAATGAAGAGTTCCGAGGAAGAAAAGACCACAATAACAACTATTTTTTTAAAAATCGCTGGGAATAGGGAAATTGCATAATGGAGCCGTCTCTCTTCAACAAATCCATTCACTTGTCAGACACTGAAATTTAAGATTTTCCGGCTTTTGATGTGATAAAACTCGGCTTGGCAGGTGTCACTTTTCCTACGTCTGGATTCGTGACTTGCCTCTTGTCCTTGTGTAAACACATTTAAACTGGAGTTTGTCATTATTCTAGAAAGGTCGGTACAAACTGTGGACTTCACTCAAAACACTATACACCTACAGGATAAATCATCCGATTTACGCATTTCAGCGCATGTGCCGTAAACCTTTTTATCTGTGTCGCCTCTCGAATTAAAATTTTGTAGCCTTGAAGCAAAATCGGAATGTAAGGGGTCCAAGTGTAAGACAAGTGTGTTTTGCCTAAGTTTTCGTGTTGAGGTGTGGACTATGGACTTGTACCGGACTGTTTTGCTGGTTAAGTCATGTCTGAGTCAAAACCGACACAAAGCAGTCTCGACGCAGCGTGTTAGGGTTCTAGATAAACATAAAAGTTTTCTTAGAATGGAGTTTGAGTGTGAGTGTGGAGAAAAGACTTGTGAACATGACAATGGCCATATTTATTATGCTAGGAAAAGGAAACACCAAAAACAGAACAAAAAGATCCATAGGGCAGGAGGAGACCCTGCGAGGAAGTGCTCACCAACCTTAGGAGAGAGAGACACAGAGAGAGAGACAGACAGAGAGAGAAAGAGACAGAGAGAGAGAGAGAGAGAGAGACAGAGAGAGAGACAGACAGAGAGAGAGAGACAGAGAGAGAGAGAGAGAGAGAGACAGAGAGAGAGAGACAGAGAGAGAGAGACAGAGAGAGAGAGAGACAGAGAGAGAGAGAGACAGAGAGAGACAGACAGAGAGAGAGAGAGACAGAGAGAGAGACAGAGAGAGAGAGAGAGACAGAGAGAGACAGAGAGACAGAGAGAGAGACAGAGAGAGAGAGAGAGAGACAGAGAGAGACAGAGAGAGGCAGAGAGAGAGAGAGAGACACACAGAGAGAGAGAGAGACAGAGAGAGAGAGAAAACAGCAAAACCTGACAGATTTACATAAAATGATCACAACAAGACAAGTTTCCGGAGGGCAACAGTAATGGAAGCTGTAAATTGGGCTTTAGGCGACTGTCCCTGAATTTTAAGAGGCGGCAAAGAACAAGAATAAGAACAACAAAAATGAGGAGAAGACGGAGGGAGAAGACGAAACAAAACATGACCAAAAAGAAGTAGCCGGAGAAGAGGAAGAGGAGGAGGAAGAAGAAAAAGGAAAAAAAAAGAGGAAGACAAAGAGGGGAAAAAAAAAACAGAAGAAAAAGAGTAGCCGAAGGAAACAACAACAATAAAAAACAGTATGTTTATATCTTATATTGCAGTCAATCGTGTGACTCCCCCAACATCACCACGCCCATATTGAGCCAGCTTCTGAAGGAGCATTTCAATTTATTTGATATCAGTGATGGAAAAGGCGAGTACCAAAAGAAATAGCCACGAACGTTACCAGTAACCTCTGCATATCATTTTTTGGTACCACCAGGAACATCTCAAGTCGAATTCCATTCACAATCTGACATTTAATTTGTCATTTCTGTTTTGTAACATTCAATCAATCAGTTACTTTCCCCGACGTGTTCGACATTTTCAGTCTTCATTTTGTGGGGGTTTCTGGAACCTTTTAAAATCAACAGGCTGGTCTCAAAGGACCTGTCTATCTATCTATCTACCTATCTATCTATCTATCTATCTATCTATCTATCTATCTATCTATCTATCTATCTATCTATCTATCTATCTATCTATCTATCTATCTATCTATCTATCTATCTATCTATCTATCTATCTATCTGTCTGTCTGTCTGTCTATCTGTCTATCTATCTATCTGTCTATCAGATGTCTGTCTGTCTGTCTTCTGGCTGTCTGTCTATCTGTCTGTCTATCTGTCTATCTATCTATCTGTCTATCAGATGTCTGCCAGTCTGTCTTTTGGCTGTCTGTCTATCTGTCTGTCTATCTGTCTATCTATCTATCTATCTATCTATCTGTCTGTCTATCTATCTATCTGTCTGCCTGTCTGTCTATCTATCCATCTATCTGTCTGTCTGCCTATCTATCTATCTATCTATCTATCTATCTATCTATCTATCTATCTATCTATCTATCTATCTATCTATCTATCTATCTATCTATCTATCTATCTATCTATCTATCTATCTATCTATCTATCTATCTATCTATCTATTTATTTATCCTATCTGATGTACCATATGGCGTTACTCATCAATTAGGCTGGACACACTCTCAGTAAAGTCCACTTTAGCTAGGATTCAGTGTAAGCTGCGGACTACGGACCTAAATAGAGCCACGTGCATTGGCGAGACTGCAGCAAGCCTGCCTAATTAGTTCCCGCACGTCAAAGTAAGTTGTCTTGAGTCAGCCAGCGGAAAGAGAGATCTCTCGCACTGAGACAAAACCGTCGCAAAAACCAGACATGATTCAGTGTCACCCCGGTCGGGGCTGGCATGTTGGAATTTTGGGATTTTTCTCATATTTTCCTGTGCCTGATCCTATGGTAGGTAGGGCCGAGCACCTAGTCTTCTCGGATAAAGAAGAAAAATTCGGAGGACCCGAGTGCACGTTGCGCTCGTTAAAGACACCTTGGCAGTTGGAAATCGAAAAGAGCAGGCCGAACAGGCCGCTTCTCGGGCAAACTTCTAAAAAACGAATCCCCACCACAAAAATAAAAATACAAAACAAGAAAAGTGAGTTGTAAATGCCAAAGCCAACCAACCTCCTGAAAAAAACAAACCAACACATGACTCAGTGTGCGACCAGAGTTAGTAGTTTTATTATTCCACCCCCCAGCCCCCACATACACATACGTACATTACCCCCTTTCTTGTCAGTCGGTCATCAGAGCTGTAGTAAAATGTTGAGCTACAATATAGTTTTGTAAGCAATATTCGGGATATCGGTTTTGGTCGGTTTATCAAAAGTACCAAAGCTGTATTTTGGAATCTAGCCATCAAGCTCTGATAAACTCCATCTGCCTGTCTCACTCTCTATCATTCACACACACACACACACATACACCCACACATGGAGACACACACACACACACTCCCTCACTCACTTCTCTCTTTTTCTATCTCACTATCTCTCTCTCGCTCTCACTTACTTGTAAGCTCGCTCACTCATTTATTCACCCACTCACTCACTCTCTCTCACTAACTCTTATTCACTCACTCACGCACTCTCTCTCTCTCTCTCTCTCTCTCTCTCTCTCTCTCTCACTCACTCATTTTCTCTCTCTCTCTCTCTCTCTCTCTTTCTCTCTTTCTCTCTCACTCACTCACTCACTTTCACTCACTCTCTCTCTCTCTCTCTCTCTTTCTCTCTCTCTCTCTCTCTCTCTCTCACTCAGACTCTATGAACTTGACATCGTGAAAACTGTACTATAATCAAACCTTCTCCCCTGTATATTCCCCTCTGTAGATCTTCTCCATGGACTGCTATTTCCGTCAAGTTTGGACAGACCAACGCCTATCTTTCAACGCCACCACAGAACGCGTGACCAACGTCTCCCTCAACGTCAAGATGCTGGAGAGAATTTGGCGACCAGATACCATCTTCATCAATGGTGGACCTTCCTATGTCCACACCATCACCGCTCCAAACAAATTCTTCAGGCTCTCTTATGATGGTACAATTCTTTACTCGCAAAGGTAAGCCGGCAATTTGTCTTTGTGGTAGTATGATGACCGGTGGACTGGTTTGTGCAATTTTGTGTTAAAATAGATTCCCGAAGGACCTATTCATCCATCCGTCTATCCATCCATCCATCCATCCGTCCATCCATCCATCTATCCATCCATCGATCCATCCGCCCGTTTGTCTGTCTGTCTACCTGTCTGTCTGTCGTTCCGTTCGCCTATCTATCTATCTATCTATCTATCTATCTATCTATCTATCTATCTATCTATCTATCTATCTATCTATCTATCTATCGGTTTCCACCATCCGTCTGTCTGTCTATCTGTTCGTCCGCCCACCCACCCGTCTGTCTGTTTACCTGCCTATCTGTCTGTCTGTCCATTTGCCTGTCTGTCTCTCTGTAGCATTTCCGTGTCTGACTTGGTACAGTAACAATAACCCCTTTTTTTTTTATTTCCGTGCTTTAAGCAACAAACAAAGAAAAAAAATATGACTATGTTTTCAGCTCTTCACTCCTTTCCCCGAAATCTACACCGTTCTTCATTTCAACACAACTCCCAATTTTCCACTCATCCTTTTTGTCTTACGCAGTGCTGACGTCAGCCACTTGAGAACTTCCGTGCGTATGTTATATCGCGTGTCAGCTGGCAAAGAGTCACAGGAAACGATGGAGAACAACAGGGGGGGGGGGGTGTGGATGCATCTCCAGCTTGACCTTCGCTTTACGTAGCTGAAAACTAGGCATCGCGTCCGCCGTGGTGTCCAATGGACATCACACTTCTAAACAATGGCACAACTACATTTTTGGGACTCTAAGGGCAGCCACACAAAGGCCACCGAATTCGGTCACCGAGCCACTGGGCGCTTTAGGTGAGAAGAATTGCACTACATAAACGGGCCGAATCTAGGTGGGCTCTGTGTGCAGTTGTTGAAATTATATAGTGCAATTCTTCTCACCTAAAGCGCCTAGTGGCTCGGTGACCGAATTCGGTGGCCTTTGTGTGGCTACCCTGAAGCTACATTAATTTTTTGGGGCCCTTCACAGCCAGCAACAATAGGGCAACATCCAAAATTCACCTATTACAAAAAGTTACTTCAAGGCCTCTCCTTGATTAGGGGCCCAGAAGCTTTAAGCTTCGTTCCTTTCACGGAAGATCCGCCACTGCCCCTAAAGAAACATTTAACAGGATACTCTCTTTAAATATATGGTGTCTGTCAAATCCCAGACAGGACGAGTAAAGTTAAAGCAATCTTCAGATTTAGACAGTTTAAAGTAAATAACAGTAAAGAGCAAATATGCAAAATTTCCCCTCGTCTGGTGCTTGAACTTAATCTGTTCCCAAAAAGTCGCGCGCACCAGTGCACCTCAAACTTATTTGTCTTCGCGACCGCTTTGCAGTGCGTTATTACATGTATTATCAGTATCTTCTAGCCGCCCGATCCGCCAAAAGTTATAGTGTTAACACAAATAAAGTTATTAATAATAAGGAAGCTTTTAAAAATGTCGGTTCAATCAATAAATTTAGGACTCCAGTAATAATTTATTAGAATGAAGAAGTAGAAATAAATAAACAGCATTTTTTTCAGTTTTGACCATCTATACTCAAACGCTGGTGTAAAGAAATTTATATCCATCTTCAATGACAGTCACCATCCTTTGTTTCATCAAATTTCTAGGTCATCCAGGAGCAATAGAATAATACACATCAAAGGAAACAGCGAAAGATACAGAAGATAAATTTTGCCCACCGCACTACGCCTCAACAAGACATTATTGCTATCTGTGTGCCATAGTTTTGCTACGGCTCCATACTGTGTTTCTTTATGTTATAAGCCTATTATTGAGTTGTGATATGTTTGTGTAATGATGCGTTAAATGTGTATACCATGTAGTATGTGCTCTTAAATATTCTTTGAAAGTGAATTTCATTCATGGGATAATGAAGCGATTCTTGTCTTAATTTATCTGAAAGGAAAATGATAAAACTGGCCTAGTTAGAGACCCATACTTTGAGAAACGCTGGCGTTCCCAGAAAATCAGCCAAATACAATGCAAAATACAATCGAAACCATGAGCCACCGAATGACTCATCAATGTCCTTTTGTTCTGGGTGCTCTTTGGCACCGCCCTAGTTGAATTATGTCGGACGCAAGCCAGATGGCTGAAAATGAACCCCACTTATCAGTGTCTCAGAGTCATGCGCTGCATTAATTTTTACTAGTCAAAGTTACATAAAAGTTGACGTAATCTATACTATTTATAAAAACAAAAACCCCGTCCAGTTTCTAACAGCACCTACCATCCCTCGTGCAGCTCTCGGATTTGGGGGAGTTATGAAGGTGGCACGACTCCGACTCCAGTGTCGACTCCTAAGGTACTAACCTTTACCTTGTGACTCCAATACCAGAATGTGGTACCGGTGCTAGAGCCGACACTGCAGCAGCTTTCTTCTTTTCCTTCCTTGCACCACTGCCTAATTTATATTCAATATGTGTGAAGAGTACAAGAGTCGTATGGGCGTATATTTCGGGAGCATTTTTGGACAAGTTTCGAGTTTAGAGCGTATTGAACGAAACCCTGATTTTTAAAAGCTCTTCAAACTGTCAATCCTTATATTATCGAAAAGGCAAAAATGCACCTACGACAATATATGGAAAAATAAATGACCATTTACATTGCGAAAACGCTAGCGGATTAAGAAGTATTTCACATAATTTTACTTCAACACGGCATTTCTTCATCGTAAATAGGTGCGAAACAATTTTAGTAAATACTAATTTATACTACACATCGAATCACACTGCTTGTTTATGCTTGTACTTTTTAAATGACACAAATTGTCAGATTGATCTGATTTTTTTTTTAATGGGTGATACCTAGAGAGCATGTCAACATTGTCCTTCCGCTAAACAAAGCAACAAATAGGACAGATAGATAGATAGATAGATAGATAGATAGATAGATAGATAGATAGATAGATAGATAGATAGATAGATAGATAGATAGATAGATAGATAGATAGATAGATAGATAGATAGATAGATAGATAGATAGATAGATAGATAGATAGATAGATAGATAGATAGATAGATAGATAGATAGATAGATAGATAGATAGATAGATAGATAGATAGATAGATTAGATAGATTAGATAGATAGATAGATAGATAGATAGATAGATAGATAGATAGATAGATAGATAGATAGATAGATAGAAAAAACAATTTTTGCTATATTCTTTTTAAAGTATGGAAAATAATTCTTGCTCATCCTTCTTATTTGCTGTGCTCAGGATGCATGACTTGATTAGACGAATGATCAAATAGATGAACATCATGAGGACACTGCCTTTCATATCATGAAATGAGGAAAAATCGTGCTTTTTTTCCCATGTCTCAGAGAATATTATGTAAGCTTAAATAAATTCAGAACCTGTTGGGAAAAACTTAGATGCGCTAGAATGTTGTTAAAAGAAATATTATGGGTTTATTTTGCACACATGCAATCTCTGTAATGCTCTCACTCCCCTGTATTCTTTCTGTGTCTCTATGTCTCTCTCACTCTCTCTCCCTCTCTGTCTGTCTGTATTTCTGTTGGTCAGTCTGTCTATTTCTCTCCGTCTCTCTCTATCTCTCCATGTTTGTCTCTCTTTCCCTCTATCTGTCTGTCTCGCCTTCTCTCTCGCTTTCTCTTTCTCTTTCTGCCTCTGCCCCATCCTCTTGCTCTCTCTCTCCCTCTCTCTTTCTCTCTATTTCTCTCTCCCTGTGTCTACTCTCTTTCTCAATCTCTTTCTAGCTCTCTCTCCCGTTCTCTCAATCCCTCTCCCTTCAATCTTCCCATATTTCTTTTTCTCTCACTGCCTATCTCTCTTTCTCTCGGCCCCCTATCTCACTCCCTGTCTCGCCTTGTCTCATTGAGGAAGGCCTCTCTCCTCCCCCCCCCCTCCCCCGCACTCCCCGTGTCTCTCCCTACCTTCTCTCTCATACACACTCTCTCTCTCCCTTTCGTTCTCTTTCTCTTTCTCACCCCTTCTCTTTATCTCTTTTTCACTTTCTCTCTCTTCTTTCTTTCTGATGGGCAAACGAAAGATTCTGACGGTGATGATGACGATACCATTAATCGTAGGAATGCTTTTCATTAGAATACCTTTTTTCTAGCTTGATAATGAAACGATGAAAGAAACAAAGCATAATGATGGCGATAATGGGAACGATGGTAAGGACGATTTCTTTCTTTTCATGTAATTTTCAAATGTTCAATATAACGTGATGGAGTAGAGGCCAAATAATAATGGCGCCAATTTCTGCCAATAATAATGAAGAAAGAAAGAAAGAAAGAAAAAAATACAACTCAGGGATAATGTGCCCAGCAAAATTTAAACTCCTCCATCCAGCCCCCCGACCCCTGGTTATTACGGAATTTTATGAGATGTCAGCCTGACCCAGCATCATGTGTTGTTGTTTTTTGTTGTTTTTCTCGCCCCTCCTTCCCCTTCACCTATTTACCCCCCCTCCCCCCCCCAAACAACATGGCCAGGGTTGGCCAAAAGGAAATCCTTCGATTTTTCAGCACAACTGATTTATGTACGAATTTGCCTCCCATCTTCTCATTCACACACACACATACAGACACACACACACAAACGGCCTCCTTCCTGCCTTTTCCCTCACTCTAGGGCCATCCATAAAGTGCGCACGCTCGGGGACGGAGAGTGGGGGTGCTCCCCCCCCCCTCCCCCCCGCCCCTAATACTTAGGATTTGATATTATTTTTTTTTAAAAACCGCAGAAAATCTCTGAGGTCGCAGCAATGCTTGAAGTAAAGTCAAAATGTGGCAAAAACAAAGAGTTGTATGTAGCAAAGTCTCGTTTGTTGTTTTCATATTTTTATTTCTTTAACTCTCTTTCCTCATTACCTAGGATGTGATGTATCCTCTAGCTGACAATGCAGCTCCGACCAGATATCAAATAATATACTTTAATTTGCTTCAAAAGCTCCTGGGCAACATTTTGTCCACCTTCACATGTATTTATCCTTCAATATTTTTGCCTTCCTAAATACGGGTGGATTTCTAAATTTCGTCTCCTTAGACTGATAAAGTTCTACCTCCCTTTCATCAATTTCTGAGAAATTGAAGATTGAAGTTTCACGTGCTCATGGCTTTACAGATACGAGTATTTTCTTTCGTTTTATTTTTTAGTACTACTTATAAATTACACACCGAATCTGGTTGATTACATAGGCACACAATGGAGAAGGCTTATAGAGGTAGTGTGTAGTGTATAACTCAGTTCAGCCAAGAACTGGAGATAGGATCTTGTTATTTAAGGGACGATTAAAAAAAAAAAAATTCCTTGCTCTCCCCTAAAAGCTTCCAAAATGTTTTTTCTCTCCCCCCCTCCCCCTCCTTCTAATTTTTTTCAGGTTGACTATAAAGGCCAATTGCCCGATGCATCTGGAGAAGTTCCCTATGGATACACAGAAATGTCCTTTACACATAGCCAGTTGTAAGTCATGTCCTTTTACACATAGCCAGTTGTAAGTCATGTCCTTTTATACATAGCCAGTTGTAAGTCATGTCCTTTTACACATAGCCAGTTGTAATTCATGTCCTTTTACACATAGCCAGTTGTAAGTCATGTCCTTTTATACATAGCCAGTTGTAAGTCATGTCCTATTATACATAGCCAATTGTGAGTTAATTTGATGTTTTAATCATGTCACTCTCCAGCGTTCTCTATCTCTGTCTGTATATGTCCGTGTGTGTGTGTGTGTGCGTTTCTGTGTGTGTTTCTCTCTCTCTCTCTCTCTGACACTCTCTGGTCTGTCTGTCTGTCTGTCTATGTGTAGAGACTGTATATAAAAATCTGACTGCATATATCTGTATGCGTCTGTCTCGCTCCGCCCCTCTCTGTCTGTCTGTCTGTCTCTCTCTTTCTCTGACTTTCTCTCTGTGCGAGCTGTCTGTGTGTATACAGATGTCTGCCCCTGCTCTGTTTCTCTCTCTCTCTCTTTCTGTCTCTCTCTCTCTGTCTCTCTCTGCCTCGTTCCAGTTTTTTTCATTTCAACCGATCTTGACTGTGTTTTTAGGCCTCTCTCTCTCTCTCTCTCTCTCTCTCTCTGCTGTTTTCCTTCTCATTCATCAATTGGTTCAGATGCCATTCTGAACATGCAGTTTTCTTGATGATTTCTTGTCTTGCCTCGACCACAGCTATTGCTTGTGGCTGATGCTCGTTTTTTGTTTCTGTCTTTACATCTCCTGTACGGTCTTAAATCTTCATGTGCTGGACATTTTCATATGGCTTTTTGTCCACTATCACCCTATTCATGTTTTATCCATGTAAAAATCTTGCCCTTTCTCCTCCTCTCTCTGTGTCTGTCTATCAAACTGTCTGCCTCTCTCCCTCTCTCTCTCTCTCTCTCTCTCTCTATCTATCTATCTATCTATCTATCTATCTATCTATCTATCTATCTATCTATCTATCTATCTATCTATCTATCTATCTATCTATCTACCTATCTATCTACATGCCTCTCTCTATCTGTCTATATTTCTATACCTCTGTCTATTTATCTCCATGTATCTATCGATCAATCTGTCCATCTATCTGTCACTCTGTCTGCCTTTCTGTCTCTCATCCTCTCTCTGCCTTTCTGCTTCTCTGTCTGTCTGTCTGTCTCTCTCTTTGTTGTCCTCTCTGCCTGTCTGTCTGTCTGTCTGTCTGTCTCCCCCCTCCCCCCTTTCTCTCTCTTTCTCTACATATAAATGCCATACACCCTGCCCGTCTCAATACCATATTATTTCTCCGCGTTCCTAGACAACATACTTTGTTAGATATACCAGTGCATTATATTAGTCACCAACCACCAAATATTACTGATTCCTACTTGAACGGAAAACTGCAATTTTGCTGTCACTGTTGCAGACAAAGACACTTCAACTTGAACAAAGTTACTTAACTGGAAAAAAAAATAGTCGAAGGCCGGGTTCAGATTGAAGTGGTTTATCCAAGCCACAGTTTTCTCACAACAAATGTACTAGCGGCCAAGCATAAAACAGAAGAATCAGGTGGTGCCCATAGTGAGCTGTTTGTTCACAAGCGAACAGTTTATCGGTAGCTAGGTAACACACAGGCCCATCCAAAGCTTTAAGTCTGTGTGACAAATCTTAGTTCTTGTTTGTTCCAAGTCCACTTTTTGCACAGTTGACAAAATTCGACGTTAAACGTTTGCGGGCCTTAGTATTATGATAGGGTGTTAGAATAATCGGAATTTTGAGATAGCCTGATAAGTGCCAAAGCTCATTTTAAACAAGTCTCAGAGTGTGCATTTGTTATATCTCGCCTACATACTAAAAGATCTCCAGTTTTTCAGAAAATGGAGAACAAATAAGGCCTAACGTCGTTGGATTCTAAACAAAAACACTGAACATCGAGTCACTGTAATTTTAATGTAATCACTGCCCCCACCTCTTTCCCTATTTTAATTCTGCTGTCTCATTGGCAGGCGTATATATATATATATGGATCGTGAGGCTTTATTTTCTTTAAATACGCGCTTCTTGCCTTCGTTTTAATTGCAATTGAGTTTGTCTCCCAAACCGCCCCCATTCCCTCTTTTTTCCTCTGCGTCAAATTTTATGTGATTTCAGTTGGCTACCCCGTCAGTGACGTCATCTACGAGTGGCATTATGGGAACAAGTTGGCAGCGGTGGCGTCCAATGATATGCGGCTGTCCCAGTTTGACCTCAAGGGTATGCCAGCTTGCAACATGACCAAGCAGTTCAAAGGAAGTAAGTGGCGAAGCTGTTTTTTTTTTTTTAATGTATATAAACTGTCTTATGTAAGTTGGCGTCGGTGGGGATTGAACATAGGAGTAAAGAGAGGCAGAGAGGGAGAGATAAAGAGAGAGACAGACAGACACACAGGCAGAGAGAGAGAGAGCTACAGACAGGCAGATGGCAAGAATATTTTGGAAAAAAGACATTGTGTGAGGAGAGAGACAGACAGACAGACAGACGGACAAAGAGAGAGAGAGAGCTACAGATGGACAGGTGGCAAAAATATTTTGGAAAAAGACAGAGAGAGGAAGAGAGGGGGAGGGAGGGAGAGAGAGAAAGAGAAAGAGAGAGATGGAGAGAGAGAGAGAGAGAGAGAGAGAGAGAGAAGCCATGTTTTACATTTTAAAAAATTCTGAGGCTGAGCTTTAAAAGATCATTCTGCGTGTTCCAGGCAGAGTGCCATTTTTGTAGACATCTATCTACAACACGGATTTCTCACCAAATGATAAAAAAAACGCACAAAATTATGCGATTCTAACAAAAAAAAAATGGAAGCAATTCCTGTTTTAATGTCCAACAGAGAGAGGTGCAAAAATATGCGTTATGGAATGAGAAGGGAAAGGGGAAAGACGGCAGGATGAGGGAAAGGGATAGGACGTGACGAGCAGACACACCGGCGCCAATAATAAAACATAAATATCTGTATGAAAATGTATTTTTAAAAAACGTACCGATAAATAAATATAAATAAATAACGGACGATCAATGAATGTATGGAAAAATGAGAGAAAATATAGAAGGACGAATGCATCGCCGTCCGTCTCACGTTGTGGCGTATCCATGATTTAGGTGGTTTGACTTACGCTTTCTTATCATTGCTCATGGCCCGGCAAGATCTGTATTCTCACAATGTGATCTATCGATGTCTTTAAATGTTTCGAAATTGGAGAGCGGTTTTTCCAAAACTGGTTGAGTCAGATCTTGCATGAGTTAAGGCCCTTTTCAGATAGTCATTTAAGTTAAGGTAAGACGCTGTGTGAGTGTTCAGTAAGGTTTTCACTGAACACTTTTAAATTTTAACTAAATACTTTTAAATTTTCGTTGAACACTTATATCGCGTCTTACACTACGTTTGAATGGCTATCTGAAGAGGGCCATTACTCATCAAAATTTGACTGCCCCAGTTTTGGAAAAGTGCTCTTCAGTTATAAGCAGAATTGTTTTTGTCCTGTACATAAGAAATCACACTCGACCCCCTAAGAATGACAAGGTTCTATCTCCACTTTCTGGCTGAACTGAGTTACACACTACGCACTACCTCTGCAGACCTTCTCCATTGTGTGTCAAAGTATCAAGCAGATTCGGTGTGTAATTTGTAGGTATTACTGAAAGAAAAAAAACACAACCATTTGCTCTAAAAGCCATGATCACATGAAACTTCAATCCTGGATTTCTCATAAGTTGACGGAAGGGAGTTACAACCTTTGCCACTCTAAGGGGAAGCACTCGCACCAAAACTTTGAACCTTGGCTCTTCTGGAAAGTGCAAAAATTTCTGACACCCCAGTACGTGAGGATGGGCTTGAGTTTGAGTTCAGAGACAGTGCGTCCACACGATGACGGCCCCAGAGTGCGAGGAAAAACCAAGACGATAGACAGAATGTAAAAGAACGATGGGGCAGCAGAGAGACGGACGTCGGAATGAATGATGGAGTCAATAAAACGAATAAAAGAAATAACCCAGAAAACAGCTTTAGACAGACAGACAAGTGGGGGAAAAGTTTGGGGGTCAAGAAAGAACACCACACCGCTGTCTGTTTGCCATTCGTCTGTTGACAGTGGTGAAGTGCCGGCCGCCTGTCGAGAAGTCTCACAAGAATACTGAAGTAACACCGAAGAGTTTTAACAACTTGTGGCGACAGACCGGCATTCATGTAAAGCTGTGTGTTCTTTTTCCTGGTCAGAAAATGTGGCGTGAACTTGAAAGATAACGAGGTTTTCAGGCGCAGATTTCTGTTTGGTTTCATTTTCTGAGGGAACCAAAGAAAAAAAAAATCTGGCTTAGCTTGGCAAGTGGAAATGGGGACGTTTTTTGTGTGGATTTCCGTAGAGTTTAGGGTCGCCTTTAATCGATTGGATCGTTAATCCAGAGAGCTGATGGAAGTGGATAGAAGAATGGATGGATAAACTGGCAGACGGGCAGACTGATCCTCAGTTTAAAATATACATTCTGTTTTATTTTGTCATTAAAACACACATTTTAGCAGCTGTTGCCTTGTTCCTCTGGCAGTATCACGTCTAGAAAATAATCTGTCATTAATAAATTCGCAAATTTTTTAACAAGATCTACGACCGCTCATACAGCTCAGATTCGCATGAAATTCTGCAGATGCCTTCCTTTCACTCTGTGGCAGGTTCGTTTTTAGATCTGGAGGCTTGAAATGATGGAGAACTATTAGTTTGCTTCAGTGGCTGGATTTCTCTCCAATCCTTATTTTATTATGATTATTATTGTTATTTTCAAGATGCCATTATCTCTTGCCAATTGGTGCCCACTGAACGAAATTATCGGTGCGCACAATTCCATACTCCATACTGATCTATCTATCTATAACTCGCTGATTTTTGTGGATCACCCTAGACATCTTAATATCTAATTAATCTAAATTGTGTATGGGGAGTCCTTTCTGTTTGAAGGGGTGCCTTTCGTCCATTACGATTAGTGTTACTGGTAATAACAAAACTGTAAGAGCATGAGGAAAATCTGGCAAAATAAGCCCTATTAGTGATAATTAGATAGGAATACGTGGCACGTCACAGACGGGCTTGTAAAACAGGTATGGCAAATTTAATGTTGTTGGTGATGCAAAGATGTAAGCTTGGTAAGATGATGATTAAACCAGTTTAGATGCAGCTTCTGTAAAGCAGCATTTCAGGCTTTCGTCAAGTTCTTTGGAGGCTTTGCTGGGTTGTATTTGAAACAAACGTAATGATTATATATTTTGCAACCGGCTATGTGAAGCTCGCTGACAGAGGAAAAGATAATTAAAGGTATCGTCGAAACAATGAACAAAACTGGGGTAGCTCAGACAGTATATCGAATATTTTGTTCTTGAGAATTTCTGATGTGGTTGCCCTGCCAAGCAGAGAAAATCAACAGAACAGACCTATTTGCGTGTTCTGGCAGATGAATAGGCAAGTAAGACATCACGTTACAGTCATCATTTATTTATTGCGCGGGACATAACCATTTCAAATGCGGCTTTTTTTTTTTTTTTTTGCTAATGCGGAGAGTTTATAAATGAAGGGGAAGAGAATAATAGTTGTGTGGAGAAAGAGACAGGGAGGGAGGCACATATAGAGAGAACTTGGGAAAGGAAGAGTGTGAAAGAGAGACAGGGGAGGAGAAAGAGAGTGTGGGAGAAAAAGAGAGTGGGTATAATATTATGTGTCGGAGAGAGAAGAATAGAGAGAAAGAGAAACAGACAGACAGACAGACAGACAGACAGACAGACAGACAGACAGACAGACAGACAGATAGATAGATAGATAGATAGATAGATAGATAGATAGATAGATAGATAGATAGACAGATAGAGAGAGAGTGAGAGCCGGCCAGGGAGAATGACAAACAGAAGAACAGACAGAGAGACAAATTGAAAGCAAAAAAAACAAAAAACTCCACAGATAAGTGCAGACATAGGCCTACGCCAAAATGGTCTGCGTTGACAAGACTATAAATGGAAATATTTTCAGGTTTGAAAAAAAAAAAACCCTGCAGAATCAGAGTCCTTGCACGGTGATAAATGCAATAAAATATGGGAACGCCAAGCATACAGTGAAAAAAGCCTGAAAAGTGTATATATTTTTTTTTAAGTGCATGCGATCGGGAATGAGACGGAAAGGAATATCTAAACTTGTAAATGATTTTAAAAAGACCCGCTGGCAACGAACTCGGCAGAGAGCGTTTATGAATGAAATGTCGCCGTTCCCTCAAATGTGATTGACTTGTTTGCTTAGCGCATGCACATTTACGCAACCCATGTTATCCTTAAACCCGAAAAGCAGAGACGGTTTTGAGTTGTGTTAAGTCTTGCACAGGAAATTGCGAAATTGGATTCTTCGGCTTCGCGCAGGGCTAGCGAAATTGCGCAAGGAGACATTATTTTTTCGTCAGTTTGATGGTGTGGAACTGTAAAGCTACAAGGTAGTGTCCAGGCCCAAACGGACACGAGGAAGAGTTTTAAGGGGTGATTTATCATTGCACTTTACATACAGACGTGCACGGTTTACATTACGTACGTACGCTCAAAGGGGCAGTGACGTGCAGAAAGGATTGGGGAGGGGGGGGGGTGAGGGGGGGTAGAGGGGGCGACGGCCCCGGCATCCTTTCCAGGGGGCATCCAATCAAAGAGTGTCTAGGCCCTATACTTGAGACTTGGGGCATACAATGAAGGAATTGGCCGCGGGCATGATGGGGCATCACCAAACCTCTCTATGCCACTGCGGAGGGGCCTGCCCCCAGTGAACGGAAAACTTACATGGGAGGAGGAGGATTGGAGGGGGGGGGGGACTGAATAGCGCACATACACTTTTCTATCACGGTGATGAATTATATATCGTTTGGTTCTATTTGTTTATCTGTTTTTCAACGAAGTAAGTTGTATGATTCTAGAACACTTCCTGTGTCTGATGAAACGGTCAAACTAGTCCATGTAGAATGCCACTTGAAACAGTTTAGAACATGAGGGCATGACGTGGACATCTGCATTCGTCATTCTAATGACCGTGTGCTCGTGCAGAAAGGAGAAAGGGGGCGCGCGGGGAGAAATGATTTGGGGCTGAGGATGGGGATAAAGCCAAGCGCATGAAAAGTCAAATACGCCAAAATCTAACTTACATATTTATGGATCCCCTCCCCCACCCCCACCCTCCCCTAAACGCAGTACATAGAGAAAGGAGAAACAGTTAATGCAAACGTTCATCCCCCTGTTTCATCAAATTTTAATTTCTAGATCATCCAGGAGGAACAGAAGCAACATCAAAGCAAACGGAGAAATAATTATACAGAATATCGCTTTTTTTGCCTCATCCACAATTCGCCTCAGCAAGACATACTAGCTAGATGGGTGCACTGATATTTGACTGAAGTTCCATACTATATTACAGGGGTGGCCAAACCGCGGCTCGAGACCCACACGTGGCTCTTTGGCCTTCAATATGCTGAGCTCTTTTTTTTCATCATTTTTTTTTTTTTGGACCGACTTAGTTTCATTTTTGGCAATCTTACTTCATTACTGAAATGTAAATTCGCACGTTTTTCTTAGATGTTCCCATGGTTCATGTCTGTATTTAATACGTTCAGGATAGTTAAAACAACCATCTTTCAAGATTTTGAAAACATTTGGTACAGAGCTATATATGTGTAGTTTGTGATTACTGGAACTAATACAAATAACAGTTTTAAAAATGCACACATGAGTAAATATTGTTGCAAGCACGCATTTCTTAATGTTTATATAAAGTGTTTGTAACAATATGTGTATGTAAGAATAAAAACATTTGTGTAAATTTTGTCCTTGTCTTGTGGCTCTTAAACGTCTGAAATTTATCTTTTTCGGCTCTTATTGTAAGCAAATTTGGCCACCCTTACCATGTTACTTCATATAATATCCCTGTTATTGAGTTATGATAATTATGCTTATGTAATGATGCGTAAGACGTGTGCATCATGTGTGTGCTCTTAAACACACAGTAAAAGCGATGAGATGATGAAGTGATTCTTAACGTATGTTATCTTATCTTATCTTATCTTATCATATCGACTCCATCAACATTTAACTTGTTCCAACAAAGTTCCGCCAGATTCAACCCAGTCACGGTATTTCGAAGGGTATTTTTCCTACAAAGAATAACATTTTCATAACCCGTCTTTCTTGAGAGAAATAAGTCAGGTTTGCAATCCACAACTGTGGACATCGTTAGTGTCTCTTGCGAGTCTGTTTGTTTAAAAAACATGTAACCATGTAGACAGCATAACTATTCTCAACACAGAGAGGCTGATGTTAAGTTCCCCTCAAAGAGACTGAAGAGACGATCTCCAGACCTTTGCCATCAAAACCCGAAATAGAATTATTGACGAAAAGTGTGAGGCAGCTTTGTCTTTCACGCCACACGGGATTTTAAAACGATTGAAACCATTAGGAAGAGCTAGGGGGATTTTGCAGTGGTGTGGCAATACACTCATCCACATGCTTAAAAGGGATTCGCACATTAAGAGCTCAAAGGGAGTCAAGTCGCCCCACTCATAATCTGCCTCTGTTGATGTCTTCTCGTATTCGCCTTCTTTAATCGATCGACTAAATGAACGGAAAGGAAAGAATGCAAAGCTGAATTAGGCCTACCTTTTATTGAGATAGGTGAATGATGATAATAATACATACAGTAAGTTTCATTTAAGAAATGTATGTGTACTGTTTGTGAAATTTAGGACCATAAGCAACTTTAGTTCTTTTTTGTTCCAACTCCTCCTTTTGCACAACTGAGAAATTCGATGTTAAACGTTTCCGGCTTTAGTATTATGATAAGTATTCAAGTAAATTGAAACTGTGAAAACAGCTTGATAAGTGCCACAAATCATTTTAAGCAAGCGTCAAGCGTGTATTTGTTATACCTCGTCTACATAGTAAAGATCTCCTGTTTCTCAGAAAATGGAGGTCGAACAAACAAGAACTAAGATCGTGCATAGCGCATTTAGACTTGACCAAGTGCGCTATGCACAACCTTAGTTAGTTTATGTTTGTAGTTTAACTCTGTAGTACACGAAACCGAGGTAAAACTGGGTTTTGTGTACTACACAGTTAAAAGGGACCTCACGCACCAGTGAAACTGAAACAAGTGTGTCTCGCCAGTTGATCCAGACCAAGTAACTCAAAACAGAATTGACTCAGCGGGTTTTAATCTTAACCATTGCCAAATTGCCACATCTTTTATCGAACGTTACGAATCATTGTTCTTGCTGTAGTCTGGTCTTACATCTTCTGTGTGCTTTCTGGGAAAATTCTTAGACACTTTCTTTTATCGTTAGCGCTCTGTCTTTTTTCTTTCGCGACCAGAGATGGATAGAAGAAAAAATGAACGCTTAGAGTAAAGGATGAGAAGATAAAATTATACCTCATGCCATGAGATATCGAAGACTATGGCACTGGAAGAGACGGAAAGTCATACCTAGAGATAAAGATAAATAAGATAATACCGGGGCTTTCATTTAATATGCATTTGCATAATGTCCCAGGGATAAAGCGGTGAATGGACACGGAAAAACAGGCTGGCTTTTCAGTGGCTGTCGCAGGGGATATTTGTCAAATAACTGTCTCGCCATCTCGGTGTGCCGGAGACCTCATTCATTTACATTCTATGCATATTTCTGTTTATATTGGCACCTTTTACCAAGATCATGGGAGGGGGGGGGGGTGTCTTATTACTGACCACGGTAGTTACACAGTACGAGCTGAAGTCGGTGCAATCTTAGACCTGGGAACCAAAACGAAAAAAAAGAAAGGCAGTGATGTGGGATGAGGGGCCATACGTAAAGTCTGTACGTTCAATTTTTAGCAAATTTTGACCCCCTCGCCACTTATGTATGGGTTTCATAGTGCTTGGCTTCAACTTTTTCAACTCCCTCCCCACGCCCCGCACCAAAACTAAAATGCGGTTCCGTTGAAAAGAAACACAAATTGATTATGGTCGAGTGGCATTTTGCTAGGACTATAAAATGACTGTTTCATTAGCTATATAGCCTATATTATTCAGTTTATGTATTCGCGCCACTTATTTTGCTTTAAAAAAAAAATGAATAAAACCTATTGAGTCATTGTCATAGCTGAAAATCAATACTGGCGCTCCTCAGAACCAAGACCCTCTTCTTCCACCATACAAGCTTTCCATATGCCGGGAGGGGGGGGGGTGGGTGGGTGGGTGGAGGGGTACTCCTTCACTCCTCCTTGTAAACGTACATAAGGGGGGACAAGGTGGTCTAGAGGCAAGGTGCTCGCCTCTCGTGCCAAGGGTCCCGGGTTCGAAACCCGGGCCGTGCAGGCATGTTGGAAGTTTGGGATTTTTCTCATATTTTCGTGTCCCTGATTCTATTGAGGGGTAGGATCGAGTACCTAGTCTTCTCGGATAAGGACGAAAAAATTCGGAGGGCCCGTGTGCACGTTGCGCACGTTAAAGATACCTTGGCAGTTGAAAATCGTAAAGAGCAGGCCGAACAGGCCGCTGCCCGGGCAAAATTAAATTAAATTCATCTCTACCAGTCCCTCCCCCTCCCCCCTCATCTCCCCCCCCCCAAAAAAAAAAAAAAACGCCGACCGGCGCTGCACTGTGGCGACGACGTGCCTGCTCCAGTTATAACTGGGCTGCAATGGCACAAAGGCAAAATTTCCCAAATGGGATTAAAGAGTTATACAAATACAAATACAAATACAAATAATACGTTATGGAGTTTGAGTTTGAGTTGGGGGGAAAGTCCGTCGACCCGATAACGGTCACATTGTGATAGGAAGAAGCAAAAACGATAGGCAAAAATAATAGAACAGAATGATAGGACAGATGGAGAAGACCCCACTGGACGCGCCCACAGAACACTCAACACACGTTATGGATTGCCCTTTACCCAGAAAGTGGTGGGTGTCGATGCACTTTTAGACCTGGAAGCTCAGAAGAAAAAAAGAAGAAAAAAAAACCTATAGTTACGACGGATAAGGGAATCTGTCTGTCTGTCTGTCTGATGATGATGATGATGATGATGATGATGATGATGATGATGATATGCGTTCTCTTTCCTGGAATAGACGGAAACGGTGGCTGTAAGAGGTAACTGATGAAATAAAAAATAAAATAACTGAAAAGAAAAAAAAAAGTCTGTGAGTTTGAAGAGGACAAAAGGAAGAAAGTAAGGAGATGAAATGAGGAAATTGCTCTCTCTCTCTCTCTCTCCCTTCTCTCTCTCTCTCTCTCTCTCTCTCTCTCTCTCTATCACTCTCCCCCCCCCCCCCCCTGTATCTTCAGTTATTTGATGATCAAAAATGGAAATCAAATTGCACCATCAGATAATGCTTCAAAAACATAACAGACTGGAGTCAAGCTGCATTGCATAATATATAACGTCGTGAAGTACGTGATTGTAAAGGTTTGACCGTCTCAACTTCGCCTTTCAAAACTCAATAGGTTGGAGTCATATGGCATTGAGAATGGAAGATGGCAGCTTCGTGAGAGTGCGTCATTGGAAAGATTTTGCTCTCTGAACTTTCTCTCTCTATGACAAACAATTAGATATTTTAGAGACTTGTCGAAATGAAATGGGGTGGGACAAATCCACCACATTATTTTGCTGTTGTTCTTTATCCCTTAGACGAAAATGTCATGATATTTCACGTGAGAGAAGAATGATGAATGTGCTTCAAACAAACAAACAAACAAACAAATTAATCGTTTTACGGGTGTTTTTCTTCCGAATCTCTTCTTGGCGTGTGTACTTTCGTGTCAGTAAAACGACAAAATTAAAAGATCAAACGAATCAAAGAAAAATTCATGCTCCTCCTTCAATCGCTTTGAATTTTACTCTGCTGTATTTTCACAGAATGAAAACGATCTTGTCACCCGTTCACACCCCCTTCCGCCACACACAGGCCAAAAGGATTTCGCTGCATAATGGAATTTTATATTGCCCCCCACCCCCCCCCCCCAGCGCCCCACTTCCCGGGAGCCTTGACCAAAGAAAAAAAACAAAAATGTAAATTAGAAATGCATCATCCCAAACACGCGAAATTCACGAGGAGAAAATGGATGCCGCCGCATATCAGTAATGACGACTCCCAGAAACACGTTATTTGTAGATTTGGCGCATGCCAAAACAAAAATCTTCATTTTGGCGGCAGCTTCCGCCCCTCAGCTGCTTAATCTGGGGTACACAATCAATTTCAGAACGCCAGTGCAAAATATTTATTAAGCGAGTCGCTCGGCTGGAAATATTGCAGGAAAATTCCATTCCGTTTGCTGGCTGTGAGCAGATTTTATGCGACTTAAAGAGTCTTGAGAAATAATGCATTGCGTGATAAGAAACGCAAAAGCAGTTATCGTTCAATAAAGTTCATTTTTTATGTTTCGTTTTTTTATGTGAGGATTTGGAGTTACGTGCAGGAGATGAAGGCTACGCGGGCACCCCGAGGTTCTTCAACAAGGATGAGGACAGTTTTGAGCACAAACACGCGTTTGTGTCAGGAGAAAGTTAGGGAGAAGGTGGTTTAGCGCTAGTCACAGCGACATAACAATGCTCGAAAGTTTGATCAAGCCAGAATGCCCAACAAAACCAGATGACCACTCTAAGGAGCGGCAGCCTTTAAGGGGCACATTATGAAATTGTGACAGGGGATCATGGTCACAAAAGTGGTTTACGACAAAGTATTTCCCAAACTGTGAAATGATCAGCAGGAAATCAGTAATTCAAAGTGTGTATAAAAATTATGATATGGAGTTAAACTTGGTGATAATTACTATCTGACCAAAAAAACAACAAAAAAATGAAAAACATGGAAGGCGCAATGTGGCCGTTCTCGTGCCGAAGTGCCGTTAATCATAAACTCAAAGCACAAAAGTATCTTAGGAAAATGTGTATTAATTTTTTAATTATACCCTTCAAATGTAGCAAATATGAAACTGGGCAAGAAGCTGACACAGTCTCCCTGATGTCGTATAAACACACAATGAAACTGGGCAAGAAGCTGTCACAGTCTCCCTGAAGTCGTATAATAATAATAATAGGCTCTTTTCGTCTTGGCAGACGATCTAAGCAGCTATATGTGTCCTACTTCTGCAGCTACGCTCGTGACTGATTCTGCCTATATTCGACAGGCACGCTCTGTCGCAGAATCTGCATATGAGGGAGGTGCCATAGGGCAATGAGTTATCTTTTCTTGTCGTATAAACACACAATGAAACTGGGCAAGAAGCTGTCACAGTCTCCCTGAAGTCGTATAAACACACAATGAAATTAGATCCATCATATGATTTCCAGCGGCAGGAAACACAAATTGCTACCTTAGTTCTTGTTTGTTTTATCTCCATTTTCTGAAAAACTGGGGACCATTTAGTATGTAGCAGAAGTGTAACAAATGCACTCTTTGACACTTGTTTAGAATGCATTGTGACACATACCAAGCTGTTCCACATTTCCGATTTCTTCTAATTCCTTGTCATAATACCAAAGCTGCAAACGTTTAACGCTGACTTTGTCCTTTGTGTAAAAAGTGGAGTTGGAAGAAACAAGAAGTAATTTCACGAAATACCAATATTTAGCTAAATGTGTGAATTCCTACAATCCATAACAACGGCCATTCTGAAAGGCATCAAAAAGCAATCCTAAACATTCATCAACTGGCACAGCTAAACTGAAAAACTGCTTTTTAAAATAAATCATCTGACCCACAGTCTGTTCTGTGGACTTCATTGAAACTGCTGGTAACTTTCAGCCAGCATTACATACAGCCCGTGTGTTTCATGCTATCTCAAGAATACTTCATCTCCTCATCTACAGGAGATCATATGCTTTGCTTCTGTTTGGTGCCTGATTTATTTTAAGTTAATTAAATACAGATGTCTTCTTTACTTTGTTTTAAGTTTACCGATGTTGTTTTCAACCTTGTTTTAAGTTATACAGATATCCTCTTTGCCTTGTTTTAAGATATATCAATGTCTTCTTTCTCACGTTTCAGCCCAGCACTCCATACTAACCGTGTACTTTGACTTTCGACGCCACACCGGGTATTTCCTGATCCAGGTGTATGTACCCTGTTGTCTCTTGGTGGTTTTGTCCTGGGTGTCATTCTGGATCAATAGGGAGGCGACGTCGGATAGAATATCCCTGGGTAGGTGTGGTACGCTGTTGGGATGGATTCCTGGACGGATGGATGTTATCCAAACATAACCTAGCCACACAGAAGGATGGTTTGAGATAACTACTCATGTACACTGTAGTCTAGACATAGGTAGAAAGACACAGGAGATAATGGAAGGATACAGATATGAAAGACAGACGGACAGATCAGACAGACAAACTGACTGATTGATAGGTACGTAGGTAGCTAGGAAGTCTTAGATGGGTAAATAGGTAGATAGATAAATAGACAGACAGACAGGACGGACAAACGGACGGATAGATAGATAGATAGATAGATAGATAGTAGATAGATAGATAGATAGATAGATAGATAGATAGATAGATAGATAGATATAGACACATGTGGATAGAAAGATAGATAGATAGATAGATAGATAGATAGATAGATAGATAGATAGATAGATAGATAGATAGATAGATATATAGATAGATAGATAGATAGATAGATAGATAGATAGATAGATAGATAGATAGATCGATAGATAGATAGATAGATAGATCGATCGATCGATAGATAGATAGATAGATAGATAGATAGATAGATAGATAGATAGATAGATAGATAGATAGATAGATAGATAGATAGATAGATAGATAGATAGATAGATAGATAGATAGATAAACACAGGTAACTCCACCACCACAGTAAATACCAAAGATATCACAAACAGTAGTCCGACTACCTCCATTCCCCAGGGGCGACAACCATGCTAACCATGACCTTCCTGGTACTGGACAGTAGAAATGACCTACCTAAAGTAGCCTACTCCACTGCCCTGGACGTCTACGTCTTCATGTGTTTCTGCTTCATCTTTGCCTCCATCGTCCAGTTTGCAGCCGTACACTTCTTTACCAAATATGGAACAGCAGAGCCTGACACACTGATGGTGCCAGACACCGATGATGAGGTTCGTCCATGAGCTAAACTGTTTTTATTGGTTATGCTATCATTATTGTTAGTTTAAAACAAACATCCCCCAAACTGATTTATTGATAGACATATATAGTAATTAAGTTGTGATAAAGATTACAGTTTTTCTGGCCACATAATGGTATAATATAACCGAGTGTTCAGCAGTTTGTGACCTGTTGTCACGGTTCTTGAAATGGGATGTATTTCATTTTTGATCAGTTAGACCTGTTTTCTCTCTAGCCTTCCTTCTCTCTCTCTCTCTGCCTACCTGACTTTCTTTATCTCTCTCTCTCACACACACACACACCCGAGTCTCCCCCCCTCCCCCCTCTTTCCCTCTTTCAAACCCTCTTTCCGCTTCTCTCCCCTTCCCAGTCCCTTTCCCTCATCTATCTATCTATCTATCTATCTATCTATCTATCTATCTATCTATCTATCTATCTATCTATCTATCTATCTATCTATCTATCTATCTATCTATCTGTCAATCTATCTATCTATCTATCTATCTATAATCTATCTATCTATCTTTCTAAGAAAAAAAAATGAGAAAACATCAGACTGTCATGCCCACACGGAGAAGTCCGATTGAGACTATCCTAAGCTCAGACAATCGTTAGCGCCGAGTATCCTTTTAATGGTCTCCCGACAACGTGAGCTGGAAACTTAATCATTGCGGGGAATCTAGAGGATTCAGAGAACATGACCTGGTCTGCATGGTGTTAAAGTAGGACTTAGAGAATCCCTGACATAATGTATCATGAGTCACGTAAAAACATCAAATGGCTACTTATTGATGAAATTGTCACAAATAGGCGGATTTACCTAAGTCGGGATCTTATTACACAAGCTATGAACTGAGAAAATCTGATAATAACAGGATAAGATTATGGTGATCAGTGACTGGGAATTTGCGCACTGTCCCATGCTGCGTTTTATTTGGAGACAGACAGGCAAACAGACAGACAGTCAAGCAGGCAGGCGGGCACTCATACATACAGGCAGACATACAGAAAGACAGAAATCCAGACAGACAGACAAATAGGCAGACACATAGATAATGGAGAGATGACAGACAGACAGACAGACAGATAGATAGAGAGATAGAGAGATAGATAGATAGATAGATAGATAGATAGATAGATAGATAGATAGATAGATAGATAGATAGATAGATAGATAGATAGATAGATAGATAGATAGATAGATAGATATACTCGTACATATGGCGAATCTTTTGTCACTCTATCAGAAATCTGTCTCACAATGATCTGGACAGACAAAATCACTCTCACCCCCCCCCCCACCCCCACCCCACCCCCACCCCCGAGAAGTGCAGACATCGCATCATAAATATATATAGCAAAATCTCCAGTACCCCGCCAGAGATTGTTCCTCAACAGAATTGTGTAAATTAATGTTTCTTGTTAACATTTCAAGGTTTTGTTAAATGCTGTATCACTGCTATGACGTGTAATATTATGACTCACCACCAGGATGAAGATGATGATGATGATGAGGCCTTTGACCCCTGTGAGACCCCCGATGACTACCACAACAGTCTACAGCCAGACTCTGTCACGGCATGTCTCAGGAAGATGTGGCGATGCATTATGAGCACACGGAGTCGTAGGTAAAAACTGGTGGTTTCGTATTAACTTTTGTAGCAGGTCGGTTCCTGGATAGGGCCGGGAGGCAAGCACTAGCTGATTTGATCGGCCACCTACATGTTTGTAGTTGGATGGTGACGTCACGGCATTGAGTTCCAATAACATCTCGCCGGCCAGCCGATGAGTTGGATCTCTTTCTCTCTTTCTCTCTCTTCCTGCTGTGTCTCTCTCTCTCTGTCGGTCTGTCTCTCTCTCTCTGCCTCTACCTCTCTCTCTCTCTTTGCCTTTCTTTTGTTCTTCTTCTTTATCTCGCTCAACACACTTGTTTTCTCCTCTCTCTTTCTCCTCTTTTCTCTATCTCATCCACTCCCATCCTTTCTCTCCCTCTCGCTCACAACTTTTCTCCGTCTTCACACATTCATTTCTCTTTCGTTCTCATTTTTCTCCCTCACTCATTCTCTTTTGACTCACTAAAGTGTTTCATTTTCAGATATATAATGCATTTACTCCCCTCCATTTTCTCTCTCACTCACTCATCGTCTATTCTCTCTCTATCACTAGGTGAGTGAATGACATCCACGTTAAATTCTTTAAATCATTTGAATTCGCTTATACTTTGCTAATTTAACATTTTAGAAATTTGTTTTTAATGCACGTCACCTCTTTTTAGCTACAAAGTGCACACGTTCAATTTTTTGTTTCTCTCTTCCGTATGAAGGATCCAGACGTTTGTTCCACCTTTCATCAACCCCAAACATATTAACGGTGTAAAGAGTGAAGTGCTAGGCCAATGGTTCTCAAAGTGGGAGATATCAGTGCCTCCCCCGGGGGGGGGGGGGGGAGGAGGCAATTTTGATTTCCAGGGGGGCGAAAACGTCGAAAAGATCGGCAAAGGGGCAAAAACGATGAATGGTGCACTAAGGGGGTGAAAACCTGAATGGTGATCGATTTGGGGGCAAAGTCAGGGCCGCTACAGTACTGACGTGTTCGACAATACGCGTGGGTGGGTTGTATGAACAGAGAAGGTGCATTTGATAAAGTTTTATAACGAAAAATCAACACGGCTATTGTCATTAAAAAGGCTTTGACTTTGAAAAATATCATAATTTGAGTGTAGACTGTCTTTCTTGTGAAATGTACGGATTTGAGTAGGAATTTTGAGTGTGTATGTAAGGGGGGGGGGGGGGCGGTGAATTAAAATTTGGAATCTAGAGGGACGATTGCCTGGAAAGGGTTGAGAACCACTGTGCTAGACAGTAATCTGTGACCGGCTATTCACGTCATAACAGTTCTGTTCCATCTCTAACCCTGAACTGAAACCTACCGGGAATTTTACCAACTATAAATCCCATACATAGTTTATGGCCTGGCTCCGTGACTGTCGCTGCCATTAGCTGGCCGGCTCGAAAGTGGGACTGGAGTGCATTCTTAAAGATTTTTTTTTTCCTATTGTTGTCGTGTTTGTACATGTAGGTGTAGTAGGGTAGGGATGACAGTCCTTTTGAGGGCTAAGAAGAAGAAGAAAAAAGAAGAGAAGAAGCAGAGGAAGAAAACTGAAGAAGAGGAATGCAAAGATATAAGAGAAGAAGAAGAAGCTGAAGACTTGGCAGAAGACGGGAAGAAAGAAGAGAAAAACCCCAGATGAAACAAAAGAACAGACAAATTAATAAAAGGAAGAAAAGGTGTAAATGCTAAGAGCAGTGAATCAGATCCTCCTAAAACAAAGACCTGAAACCTTTAAATACTTTTATCATTCTCAATTTTTAACACAAGTTTACAAAATGATATTTTTAGATGTCTTTTCCCGCAGGTTCAACAAAAACGTACGGAATGCTCTGGGTTTGAATAGTGTGAGCAAAATTGACAAAGTGTCCAGGGTCATGTTTCCTGCTGCATTCTCCGGCCTGAATATCGTCTATTGGATGTCTTATTGGTAACTGTTACAAGTCTGCGAGCCTCTTCTCTGTTTGGTATGTGGAATATAAACAAAACACAGGCCAGCATCCTTGAGGTACAGCTGATGCATTTTAACAGCAGCAGTACTGAGGCGACAATACATAGTCCTGGGCCGTCTTGTATATTTTCCAAAAAAATACCATGTGTGTCTACAAATACCTCAAGTCTTCATATATACATGTACATCGATCATCGAGCATGCTTGAGGCACAGCTGATGTTAACAGTAGCAGTACTGAGGCAACCTTACATAGTCCAAGGCGATGATGTATATTTTCCAAAAAATAACACTGTAGTTATTGCTGGTCAAATCATTGTCATTAGACAGTCTTCCGTGTATACATAACACGTATGACTGTACATGTATTCTAAATACCTCACAGTCGGTCTCTGGATTTTAAACCTGGCAATGAAGTAATTTTGTTGATGTTTTTGTTGTTGTTGTTGTTGGACCCAGTGGTGACAAAACTTGTAGGGATGGGCAAAATGGTAAGAGCCTCGGATCCTTCCATAGAATTCTCATTACTCATTGCTGTATGAGCACTGAATCCTCTGCGTTCATTACAGGCAAATTCTATGCATGTCAGAGTTAATATGAGTACATAATTATTACTGATACTAACACTTTTCCTGGGAATGAATTTGCATGCACTTGTACACAATATACATACATGTACATGTACATTATATCGATAAACATTTGACGTATGTACATCTTATTATTATATTTGTCCCCTGGGACTAATGTGTGTATGTATTGCGTCAGTTACAGCCAGCATGATGACCAGGTCCATATCTAGACCTACCATGCATTTTTTTGGGCTGGCTAATATGTTACTTACCTGGCTGAAATTTCTTGTTTGGTAAAAAAAAAAAAGAAAAAAAGTCATGTTCATGCTGACACTCTCAATGCAGGACCGTCTTGTAAGATAATAGACACTTGGCAGGTCTGTGTTTTGAGTTTTTTGCAAATCTTTTTGTGTTGAGTATCCTGAAAACATGTACACTGTACCTATAAAGCTCAGTAGGTGGAATATTGGAGATGTGAGAGAACACTGTAAACTTACTTCGCTGCACTCTGCATAATTATATAATATTACTACACGCACGCACACACACACACACACACACACACACACCACACACACACACCACACACATGTGTCTGAGACTACTCTCAGTGAATAATGCCCACAGAGCTAGCAGCGCTCAGGGGCCAACTCCTTGTCTGTACACCCCAAGACTCAAGTATAGGGCCTAGTCCATGTACTGAGAACATATTTAATGTAGCCTAAAGTCATGTAAGAAAGGAAGACATTTAAATTACATGTATGTAAAAACAGATGAAATGAACTTTTTCTTCAAATTAAATATAAATCAGCCACATTGATTAAGCTTGGTGCCCCAATGGATGCCTGGGGCCGACGCCGCCTCTGCCCTCCTTTCTGCACGCCACTGCCACAGACAATGTATGAAGTCCTATGACAGCTTAGAACCTACTGAATCATATGACTAATCTCTCAATGAAATTTTAACTCACAAATCCCTAAAACTTGTGTGGCAGAACAGTCGCCGGGAAGTCTAGCCTGCCGTCTAGTGGAATTTGACCCAGTTTCCGTTTCTGTTCACCCTGTATCGTATCCACAAGTGGTCTGGTCTTATTTCTTAACCCCCGCGTGCAGACGCAGCACTTCATTCCTGGCGTGATTAAATAATGGGAATCAGACAACTCCAGCTGTAATGTCATCATGACCTACCAATACCAAGGAAACCCGAAGCGCCGAAGACGTTGGGTTACTTCGATTTGCAGGCGGTACTCAATTCTCGAATCTCCACCGATGTGCCATCTTACAGGGGTTCTCAGCCTGCGGTAAAGTTGTCATGCATAGAGGGTACACATTTTTCTACCCGGGGGTAAATGTGCTGATTCTGGATTTGAGCATTTATTTTTATTTTTTTTATTGTGGGGGGCGGGGGTGGGGGGGGGGGGGTTCAATATCAGTATCTCTTCATCATCAGTTGTTAAAAAATAAGTGAAATAACATTGTTATGCGCCCTGCTGTTGTTATTTGAATTGTAAATAGTGATGTTAAAAACAGTACATGTATATTAAAATCTCCCTTTTGTCGGTTGCTTTGTTACTGTAATAATAAATAATAATAATGGATGGCATTTATATAGCGCATATCCATTTTTAAAATGCTCTATGGGCTTTACAGAAGTAACATGTCAACCACAGAGCAGAATGGAGCGCCGGCGAAGCGCTCAACACACTACACTGCTTCTTTCTCTCTCCCTGTCTCGCTCACTCTCTCTCTCTACCTCTCTCTATCTCAGAGCAAATTGTAACGCAGCCTGTTAGGCGCAGTTCACAACTCACATAATATTTGAATATTTATTAATAATGATATATATTTAATAATGAATAATAAATTTGTTGTTGCTGGTGGGGGGATGATATGGATAAATTTTAATCTACATGTATTAATTTCAATTTTGCCCGGGCAGCAGCCGGTTCGGCCTGCTGTTTACGATTTCCAATTGCCAAGGTGTCTTTAACGTGCGCAACGTGCACACGGGCCCTCCGAATTTTTCGTCCTTATCCGAGAAGACTAGGTACCCGATCCTACCCCCCCCCCCCCCATAGGATCAGGGACTTGAAAATATGAGAAAAATCCCAATTTCCAACATGCCTGCACTGCCCGGGTTTTGAACCCGGGACCCTTGGCATGAGAGGCGATTCCTCTCTGTAGAAATGTGAAACTCAAATAACTGAACAGAACAAGGTGGCGGGGTTAAATTTACTTTGGAAAAGTTGCAAGGGGTAGTCTGGGCAAAGAAAGGTTTGGAACCACTGTCTTAACTGGTACATGTAGTAAAAGATTATCAATAAACTCTCATTGTCGTCTCGTACCAAACGTGATTCGCACAACAAATGAAATGTAATTTTTATGATCTCTCAATTTAACTTGCAGATTATATGGCGTGCTGTCTGGGATAGCAATGAATTTCTGTATTAGAATCGGGTGATTTGGTTCCGTTTATGTGCGTTTTTTTTATTCGTTTTTTCTTTGTTCTGTTTGGACGTGAGAATGACGGATGCTGTCTGGTGGCGTAGACGATGGTGTTCTGGCCTTAGGGCGAAACGAAGCCATATGGGAATAAAAATGGAATTCAGATGTATGTTATTCTGCACTTTTCCCCAGAAGATGGTGGCATCGTGATGACATTAACTTAGAAAAATCTACAGGGACCAAATGGAAGGCCATACGTTTAAATGCACGTACATAAAAAATTCAATGATTAATGTTTGTCCTTAGGTGGAAAAGTAAGGGAGAGAGAGAAAGGGGGCGGGGCAGAAAGAAAAGTGGCGCGAGAGAGAAATGAGGATAGAGTGTGTGAGAGAGAGGACAGACAGACAGGGGTGAGGGAGAAGAGAGAGAAAGAGAAGGGGGGGGAGGAAGGGAACGGGCAAGAGAGAGAGAGGAGAGGAGAAACAGAGTGGACGAGAAAGAGAGAGAGAAGGAGAGGGAGGGAGCTGGGGAGAAAGTAGACAGGCAGAAGGTGAATGAGGGTGAGAGAGAGAGAGAGAGAGAGAGAGGGAGACCTTTATAATTTACGCCTAACATTTTCTCATCCCTCCTGTAACTGTGCCAACAGAAGAACAGATGTGTAAATGGCTGTCTACAATTATCATTTTGTACAGTATTTCTCATTTCTAAAATTTGGTCACGAAATTCACGAACACAATTTACATTTTCAACGATTCTCTAGACGAATTGCAAAGTTCTCACAGTCACAGATCTTTTCATCATTTCGGGTCAGAGGGCTGGCATTTCTTATCAATTCTATGCTCATTTGAATGTCTGGCCTTCGGGCTGCTTGAACTTTGTGGAAAAGTCAAGCTGGAAAAAAACTGATGGATTTTTATCTTCGTTTGTCGCATTATAGTCACACATACATTTCAAATGGATGCAATTTCGAAACAGTATTTTTCTGCTTCTTTTTTCTATTGCGTTGCGCTCAGAGATATCCGAGGTTTTCTCCTTCTTCGTCTAGGTGTTGTTGATCCACTGCAGAATGTAGCCCTTCGCAGACTTCTTCCAATTCCATCTGGTCCTGTCCTCTGCCATGCTGTGCCAAAGATGCTAGAAATGATAAGATGAGACACTTCCTTCTTTGCACCTCCAAAATAATCGTGCACATACTGTGAACTCTGATCGGAGGCGGGGCCTATGGCGCATAGCATAAAAGAATGCTTGATAAAATGATAAATTTGTGACAATACTAAAGAAAAAACCTAGAGTTTTCCCACAGCGACTGAAGTTATAATTACGAAATAAGTGACGTTAATCAAGGCCTACAGCGATAGCTGAATAGTGAACCAAATCCAATATACTCCGTACTTAGCTTTGTAAAATACGGCACTATCCATGACTTCGGCGCATTTGCCGCTAGGTGGCGGTGCGAACTCTTGTGTACTCAAAAAGCACTAGCTCTGTCTCATCTTATTGTGTCTAGTATCTTTGTTGATCCCTCGTGCTTTCTGGTGTCATCCTGCAATCTCCTTGTTGGTCTTTCGTTGGATACCTTCCCAGTTCTTGGTTGCCAATCAGTACATCTGTTTGTCCAACTGCTGTCTTTATATCTACAGGGATATCCTGTCCATTGCCATTTGAGTACATCTTTTATTATGTCTGCGACCCCTGACTTTCATATTTCACAGCATGGCACTTTATATTGTAGTTTTATATTCATCATCTTCAAGTTCTATGATTACATATTAATTTTCGAACGTTTTGAGCCTGCTCTCGAAAAAGAAGTGAGTTTTGAAATGTGTACAGTATTTCGATCGAGATCAGTCTGAGCAAACAGAAGTACTGCCTTAATACAGACTACAAGAAGATGCAAGGCTAGTTTTAACTCTTTGGTTTTGTTCTAGCAATTTTTTACTCGTCAGGATTTGACACTGACAGTCCTCACCCACAACAGCAAGTATCCCTAAGTCAGTCCGTCGTAAAGTTAGTAGACCGTACGGGCGGAATCCCTACACCGAACCGATGTCGGCCCGATGTCGTAACAGCGCATCTCCGTAGGATCGATGTCATGCCTTTGTGCAAAACTTGATGCCAATCCTACATACCAGATTTCCGTAGGTTACTGGCTGGGACCCCCCCCCCCCCCCCATATTACTACAAGAATTGAAAAGGACCGGCAAATTGCGCGTGAGATAATCCGATTGGAGGGAGATCTGACCGGGAATTGGGTTACCAGACAGATCTATAGACACGATGATGAAATAGATATAAGTATAAACAAAAAGAAAAGGTAATCAGTGAAGTGAACGGATTGTTGGGTGGAAGAACTGTGTGAATTGACGCATGATGAATAAGACTGGAGAGATTGTGATACGTAGATCGATGGATGCACCAGAAACGACTGGATAAGACGACCCCCCTTAGAATGACGAGGTTTTAACCCCTTTCCACTAACATCTGAGAAACTGAGGTTTGAAGTTCCATGTGCTCAGAGCTCTTAGAGATACATGTACAATTTTTGTTCTTTTTGGTTACACTTTGTACCACTTACAGATTACACACCGAATCCGCTTGATACTGTGATAATACTGTCATACAATTGACAATAGAGAAGGCCAATAGCAAAAGTGTGTAGTGTGTTAACTTAGTGTAGCCAAAAAATGGAGACAGAACCTCGCCATTTGAAGGGGGCGAAGCGTAGGGTTGACTAGACTGGGGATAAACAGACCAATATATAAATACATCACAAACTACAGTATTGTTTACTGAAATACATGTTTATTCTCCTGTGTATCTTTCTGTCAATTTTTGCCCTGTTTAGGTTGTCCGTATTCCAGCAAAGGTAAAGCTCAAAATACATCCATAAAATGTGTTAAAATTTGCATCTTAATTATGTCTTAAATCATTTATGTTGAACTTTTATTCCAAAATTTACACACCTCCCGTGAAATTATTTGTCAATAGATGTGGTGAAATTGGGCTTAAGGTGAAATTTTTCTACATGTACCTCTTTCGAAAATCAAAATAAAATATTTCTAATCCGATTTCAAACAGAATACTTTCACTGAATCCAGACAAATCTTTCACTTTATAAGCACATCTCAATTTCTATAGGCCCATTGCGAATGACGTCACAGAGTGTTTTTTTTTAGTACTTCCGACACCTAAAATGGCGGGTGGATCAGTTGACGAATGTAACTTCGAGATAATTATGTCTAAGCGGTTAAAATGTCTGCTGGTTGCATTGCAGTTGACTGTTATGACAAGGGTAGAAAGGATGGATCCAAGCTGGCCAGATTCCCTACCATTCGTGTAAACAACTTGTTTGACAAGGGAAAGGAAGTGAAAGAAATGACCGAACGTCTCGCATGTGCGTGAACACACGTGTTATTGTTTACTTTTTTTTTTTTTGCTCGCCGCCGATTGGTTCGCGACGCCTGAATTGCTCACGGTGCAAATCAGCTAACGAATCAAAGTCAATGCTGCCATCGCCATGGTGAGGCGTAGATCTAGGTCTTGAGAACTAAAATGGCCGTTATCCGCAATGGGCCTATAGAAAAAATGTTTACCCCAACGGAGGAGTCTCTCACCTTAAGCCCGATTTTGCTAGATCCACTCACATAATTATGTTTACAATAAAAATATATCCAAATTCCATTTCTCACGGCTGTTAAAAAAAACACCAATGGACAATCACCCTTTGATTAAGATACAAGAATACATGTATTATGCTTTATAACAACTTCCTTTGTCACACACAGCACTACATTCAGCCAGGATCAGAAAAAAAAAAGGCCAAGTGATGCCTTCATACAACGGTATCTCTTCCGCCCCCCCCCCCTCCCCCCCACCTTTAAACTTGCCTAAAATCTGGAAACTATGGTCACTCAGCATGCCAGAGATAACATTAAATTCTAAGGAAAAAAAAAACCACTGCAAAGTACAGACGACCACAGCACATAAAGATAATAAACAAACAAAAATTGACTAAAGTTGAGTATGGTCGAAACAGGGCAAAAAGAAACATGTATATAGCAAAGCCTTTTGTTGTATGGTTTCCACGTTATTTCTTATGCCAGACTTTGCTATGTGCAACTTTCTCTTTTAGCCACATTTTGACTTGGCTTCAAGCCTTGCTGAGGCCCCATTGATTTTTTGTGTTGTTTTTTATTTTTTATTTATAGTCAAGTTGAGTATTGGTAGTAAAAGAGTTTAAAGGCATGATATGCGTGCTGAAAAAACTCTACTGTGCCTGCCCCCCCCCCCCTTCCCTGCCTCTCGTACGCTAAGCACATGTCCCTTTTGCTCAATGGTTCATCTGCAGCTGCTGCAGCCAACATTATTTCAAATGAGAACCTGCTGCGTGCTGTCACCTGCCTTGTATACATTGTATACAAATGATTTCACTGTGACACACAACAACGTTTACCTTCTTAAATTTGCCGACGACTCTGCTATTTTAGGCCTTTTACCTAACTCTGGCCACGAATATTCTAACATTGTACAATCCTTTCATTGTTGGTGTAATAACAACTATCTTCTACTGAATGTTAAGAAAACAAAAGAGCTTGTTTTTGACTTTAGGAAAAATAACAACTATCTTGTTTGCCCTCTTACTATCAACAATGAAGAGGTTGAAATTGTCACAGAGGCCAAATATCTTGGCATTACTATTGATTCATTGCTTAACTGGCATGCGCATGTAACATATGTATACAAGAAAGCCAACCAGCGCATGTATTTCCTCAGAAAGCTCCGCTTTTTAAAAGTTAGCAAAAGCATTCTGAAAATATTTTACACCATGGCTATTCAGAGCGTTTTGATGTATGGAGTTGTCTGTTGGGGAGGAAACATCTTACAAAAAGATAAAAATAAGATCAATAATTTAATTAAAAAAGCATCCAAAATTTGTATCTGTGATCTGCCATATTTTGATGAGCTGTACACTGGTGCTTGTATTAAAAAAGCTAATATTATTATAAATGACCCCCAACATCCCCTGAACAAGGAATATATAAGATCTGTAAGAAGTTTAAGGCTGTTGTCAAAGAAAACTAAAACTGAGCGCTACTTTAAATCGTTTATTCCATCATCAACTAGGATGCTACAATAATGTCGTCATCTTGATCGTAATCTGTTGAATTATGTCCTGCGTGTCAGGTCAATGTGTTTTAGTTAGGGAAGCATATTGTGTGCACTGTTAATTTTGTTAATTTAGTTAATTTATCAGTGTGTGTGTATATATGTGTGTGTGCGCGCTATGTATCATACTTTCTGCTTCTGTAACTGTATTGTTATGTATTCAATGATCAAAACAAATTTCCTTGTACAAGGACGAATAAAATTTATCTTATCTTATCTTATTTTGTACATCATGTCCTGCTTCTGCAACAATCTTGTAAGTTATGTGAGCTACAGTTGCATTATACTATAGTATAAGCCATTATTAAATCATTAATAGTCACCATTCCCTGAGACTGTAGCAAATTCGAAAAATCAATTTTCATAACCATATGTACATTAAAAGTTGCATCAAATGATCCTGGTTAAAAACTACTAAGCTGGACAAATAATCAAATGGCAAACTTTTGTAAACTCGTCATAACTAGACCAATTAAGCTAAACAGAATAGTTTTTCGCTTCTCCTGAAAAGTAGTCAAAATCAATTACTAGAGTTTTAGGGAACGGTGAGAAAATCTAGAGCTGATATAAATTTTCCTCTAAAAAACTTGTCCAAAATCAATTCAGGCACACACTGGAATACCATACATACAGTTTTCTTCTTTGAAGAAGGAACCTGATAAATTAGTGACACTGCACGGTATTGAGATGGTCTCAGACAAAAAACACCTGGATTTCCAGGGCTGCCTGGGACTCCTGATTTTATCTTGTTCTACAAATACGATAAATTTTTAAACATGATGTAGAATAAGATCCTCTTTTGTTGCCACCAAATAAACAAAAATGCAAAATTTAGGAGTTGAGCAGTTTTGTGGCTGAGGCACACGATACACAATGAGCATTTCATCTAGCCCCTGATCAAACAGCAACATAAACATACAAAGAAAAACAAAGCACAAACATAAACAGTGGAGTAACATTTGAAAGATAATACATGTAAGTGTCATGTGAAATAAAATAATTTTCACAAGCACTTGCTCATATTTGTTGTTCCAGAAATTTACACAGATAACTGAGCAGTCCTGACTTCAAAATTTGACCAATTAGAGAGTACACAGACATGTTCACATTCACAAACAAGAACAAACAAACATTCATGAGCTACTTGTCAAGAATTTAGTGATAACAATGAATGTGCATTGCACTGGTGTTTAGCATGCTTGGCACTCAACTATCACAATGATGGTCAGAAAGATGTCCCATCACAAACCCTTGAAGTGTCATGGTTTTCATTGTATCAAAACATCCTTGGGGATTTTACAACACACCATGTGCGCAAAATTTAAATTATTACATGAATTAGTTGTGTCAGAGAGTGTTACACTTAATCTCACTTTCTTCTAACAATACAGTAGGTCTTGCCGAATGACTGTGTGGCTGATTATGACTGGATTTCCATAGAAAATGCCGTCACTGCTCTATGATAATGGCATGTGTCAGACTTATGCCAAAAAGCAACTGACTGTTCATTGCATTCCTGAGCATAAGGGTTATCTGATAATGTTATAGAAAAATAAATATGCCAATAGGAAAATGTAATGATCCAATAGAATCATATTGGCATAAGTCACCAAAAAGGCAGGAAAACAAACAGTTGAAACAACTGAGGAAAATATTTGCAAAGTGGAAGAAGAAAAAAACCAGGACAAATATGGTACAGGTATCACAAAGAGACTGATGTCCCTGTGGGAAGGCTTCCTAATGTTACAGTACACTTATCATAAAAGAAAGTGGATGGTGTCAACCTTGGAGGGCTTCCCTGTTGTCAGTGTTATAGCCCACTGATTCTCAACCTCTGTCAGGCAATCGCCTCCTGAACCCTCTCAGACCTGGGCCCCTGAGACCCTCCCCAAAAATTTAGACAGTTGCATACACAGTACAAAAGGAATGATTGCAGGCAAACTAATGGACAGAATTGCAAAAAAAAAGTCAGGAGAATAACAAGAGTCATAGACAAACATGACTACAACGCTGTAAGGTGATTGGTTGCATATATTCAGTATTTGACTTCTTTTTCCATGTGTGTTGTTCATAACCACTTAAGAGAGAATATATTTAAGTTAACATCAGGCTATTCCCGCTTTAGCGGGATCACACAGCGAAGGGGTTAAGGTCCAAATTTTCTTTCATGACATCCTTCTCCCTCCCCTCAACAAAAAAAAATTCATGCTCAAACCCAATGGATACATGCACAAAAATAAGACTAAGCACAAATTATGATGTTAAGTTTGTCAAAGCTTCACCTATGACAATAAGCTGTTGTTGTTCATTATAAAACAGAAAGCATTCTTTATAAAATGCACTAAAAAAGTTACCTTTTCTATTCATGACACCCATTTACACTTGCTGTACAACAAGTCAGTGGCTCCCATGTATTTGCCCCCAAATCGCTCTCAATTCGTCCACTCCTCCACCCCTTTTCATCATTTTCTCCCCCCGATCCCCCTGGTCGTTTTCTTTGCCCCTCCCCCCCCACAAATCAACCCCCAGGGTGGCGATATCGTTCATGTTGAGAACCACTGCTTTAGACAAACAAACTAAGAAATCGCCAATGTACATGCTAGTAGTGGTTTGGTGACAGACTGCAGTAAATATGTAGCAAGGTCTGTTGCGATATGCTGTGCTGTCGTATTTGTCATGATAAACACATCCATACAAAACTATAATTTAGAATAAAATTGCATGGTCAAATAAAATTTCAAAAAATAAACAGTGGTTTCTAATTACACACTGAGCGGATAACATAGCTATTCAGATAGCTTTTCATCTTCCATGATACTCCAATCAATGCATTCTCCAAGTCCAGAGCTTAACCTGCCACGTTTGCTGGTCTACCCAAGACACTCAGGCTCCTGCACTTTTTCTTCTTTTTTCGACATCTCATATATATCATCCTTTGAAAGAATGTGACAGCATCAGTCCTGGTTGTGTATCTAAAAATCTGATGCAAGTTAAAATCAGTCACTGGACTCCCAGACGAATTTCTTCAAGGCCAGGCGCACACATGCAACTTGGTGTCATGCCTTACTTTCATGTTCACTGTAATGAGCCTGTACATGGCATGTATATGCAGCTCCATTCATATGCCCAGATTTAAAAAGATGCGACTCGACAACAAAGCAACAACACAAGTCGCTTTGAGTTTTGAGTTTGGGTTTAATGACGCATTGGCATGATAACTGCCACTTTGCGTCTTTCAGAGTTTTCTTCACAACAAAGTTGCATGTGGGCGCCTAGCTTATACATGTATTTCATTTAGCTCACACGTTCCTTTGTACTTTAAACCTGTACTGACAATAATGTAAAACTATTCTGAGATACTAAATGCTCAAGTCTGGAATTTGTAAAACCATCTGTGACCTAACACTGATGAAGTGATGGTTAATATATAATCCATCAATAGGTGTAACTTTGTTATCTTTCAGGTTTTGAACAAGGTGTTACTACTGTACTCAGAATGTTCCCTGCAACTCTGACATCAAACATACAAAACGCTTCAATGCTGACATTATATCACAGCATTTAAATTCTCATCCATATGAATGCTTTGTGGTGATGGAACACTAAAACATCCTTCTCGGCAAAACAGCATGTGATCTGACATTGAGTGCATTTGCAGTATGCATAAAAATTAGTACTGGGCGAGAGTCAAAATTCAAATTTAAGATATCCAGTTAAACAAAACAATCCAGGTACCCAGATACAAGCAGGTGACCTGCCTGTGACTTGCTTTTAGAAATCTAGATCAGAGGTTCTGCCCTAAGGATAAAAAAAAAAAACTTCATCTGACATCCTCCTCCACTTAACCTACCGACCTTCCTTGAGGTCAACTAACTCGTGCACTATAACTCTCTTCTCCCCTTGAACTGGATCATGGGTCAAGCATGAGGTTCCAATTCCAAACTGATCTAAAATTTTGATTATTATCTGGATGACCAAATGTCTTTAAGTGGATGGTCCAAAAATCCAGATCACCCAAAAGCAGGTCACTGTCCGGCACAAATAAAAATCTCAAGATTCAATCTTTCAAGCATAAAAAGTCTAGAGAGGTAGATGAAAACAGAAGGCTATGCTATAAATCATTCTATGAGAAACGCAGAATACAAATACACAGGAAACCTCCAGTCTTCAATACAGTTCATAAATATTAAATTAATATCCTGATATCCATATCCACCACACTTCAAAGAGTTTCTCGTCCTTGCATGCTTCTTGAGTCCTCCCCGTTCTGTCAAAGTGACACATGTACAATTAAAATGAATGACAGTTCTTGGGCCATTTGTCAAGACAATAAATGATATAAAATAAGAGTTTCTGGTTTCTCTAGAGATCAGCTGTTATTGACAAATACAAAACGTGTGTGCAAGACATCCAGATAATTATACCACTATATCATCAAAATATGTAAACAAAAAATCATGCAGAACCTAAAACATACTTCCGCTGGGTACAACTTTTAAAACACACTTCAGCTATGTATAACTTCTAAACATACTTTGGCCAGGTGTAACTTTAAAACATTACTTCAACTTTTAAAACATATTCTGGCTAGGTGTAATTTTTAAAACATACTTCAGCTAGGTATAGCTTTCAAAACATACTTCAGCTGGGTATAGCTTGCAAAACATACTTCAGCTAGTATAGCTTGCAAAACATACTTCAGCTAGGTATAGCTTTCAAAACATACTTCAGCTAGGTATAGCTTTCAAAACATACTTCAGCTGGGTATAGCTTGCAAAACATACTTCAGCTAGTATAGCTTGCAAAACATACTTCAGCTAGGTATAGCTTTCAAAACATACTTCAGCTAGGCATAGCTTTCAAAACATATTTCAGCTAGGTATAGCTTTCAAAACATACTTCGGCTATGTGTAGCTTTCAAACTTTCAAATGCTTACTGCAATTCAATACTAAACAGTTTGTGTGTTTATGTCTTAACTGCCAACAAGGGTGGCAATTACAGAGGCATCCAAGTCCATGGCCAGCCAGCCAATCCCTATGGTCAAGTCATACATCTAATCTGTCATTTCTAAAATCTGCAATGTTTACGCTGAATGGAAAAAGATATTTGATGGGCTGCAGCAGGCTAAATGGAAAGTTATGGTAGGGCAAAAAAGCAACAGTGTTTATTTACAGAGTCTTTTGTCATAGATGAACATTGGACCATATTACTTAGGATGAAAATCTGATGTAGCACACAGAAGCTGGTGCCTAAAACCAAGCTTTGTATAAGTTGTGATCATCCTTATAGGCCAATTGTGAATGACGTCACAGAGTGTTTTTATTTTGTTCTTCCTGACCCCCAAGATGGCCAGTGGATCAGCTGATAACTTCGAGATATGTCTAAGCAGTTAAATTGCTGCTGGTTGCATTGTAGTTGATTGTTATGACAGGGGTGGAAAGGATGAATCCAAACTGGTCAGATTCCCTACCATCCGTGTAAACAAGGGAAAGGAAGTGAAAGAAATGACTGAACACCACCAATGTGCATGTACACACGTGTCATTGTTTACTGTAGTGAACTACTTTTAGCTCGGCACCGACTGGTTTGCGACGCCTGAAGTGCTCGCAGTGCAAATCAGCTAACGAATCAAAATCACTACCACAATCGCCATGGTGATGTGTCGGTCCTTACCTCAAAAATGGCAGATATGTGCAATGGGCCTATACTGGGGGTTGGATAGTAAACTATTGTAACTCAACTATTAAAAAAAAAATGGAGATATCTGACATGCTCATAGCCCTTGACAGACTGCAGGTTGCATTATAAGTTGGGGGGTAAATTCTGAAAACTAAGCACCACATAATGTCTTTTATAATACCAACACTAATAAATCTGATAGAGAAAATTATTCAGTTTTTTGCTTCTCCTGAAAAATCTGTAAACATTGAGTTATAATAGTTTATCCCCCCCCCCCCCCCCCCACCCCCCCTTCTGCTGATTGGATCTTTTTTTCACATTTTAAGAGAAGCAAGGAAAGAAGTTTTCGATCATGCATTTGGAATTTACTCGATAAAAGCACGTTTCCTTTTTATGGCTCAAAAAATTATATACACATGTATGTGCATAATGTTAAAGACTGAATTCTGTCAAAAGTGGTTTTGAGCCAGTACCCAAAGTTTCATAACTTTAAGTTGCATAGTCACGAAGTGTTAGGTGCTTCCACGTTCACCCACTAATTCCAGTATAGAATGATAAAATATATATGAAGGGGCAAAAATACAAATTTGCTCTGCCCAGTATTGTGATATCATAGTCTGGGATATAAAATCCCAAGGACAGATCTGGAGGATGTCCCACTCCCAGCACAAGATAAATGCGATAGTCATGGCAGAGCTCACCAGCAAAACGCATTATATTATTATGTGATATTTCGCTTTTAGGCCATTATCATTGCCGAGAGGTCGACATGGAAAGGGTTAAGATTCTGGGCACTGAAACACTACATTCCTTTATTCATGCAAACAGGTTTCAACATTGAACATACACAGAAAAGCTGTGATTGAGCAGGGCTTTGTAAAACACAACTTATAAGCTTCTGTACTTTTTTTTTGGTCATATTTTTGCTCTGCACTTGAACAATCCAGCCAATGACCTGGTACGCACAACAGATAAGGTGGAATAAAACAATGAGTGGTTCGTACTCATATCTCCCAACAGCCTGGAGAGCCTAAGCACCTCATATCGACAGTGTAATTCTCTTACTGTCTTACAAAATTTTACAGGAGAACAAAAAAAAAACTATTTGTTTCCTTCACTGGATGGAATTGGCTCATTTTTTAACATATTAATCACTTGAATCACAAAATCATATCTTCAAACGATGACAGATATTTTTTGTCACAGTGGTCCAATCCTTTGTTAGGACATGTAGTACATGTTGTAGATTCATTTTGGAACAAGATTGGTCCACAAAAAGTAAAGTTGGACAGCTAGAGAATTACACCAATGATACACTTTGATGAATAAGAATTGATGGGAACGGGAAAATCTTCATACGGCTGGAAATGGACCGACGCCACTTGACAGGCCTGAACCTAGCTGTAAACTCACATATTTCATTATTTTTTTTGATTCCATGATGACACGTTATATACACAAACTGAGTATGGATGAAAATCTCTACTGGGCTGAGGTCAGCCCTGAGGAGAATCATTCCCACCTACAACATGCAAAAATAAAACCGATAAAAATTCTGGAAAAAATGAACATCTTTCTCTAAATAAGAAATATCCTGACTCTCCCAGTCTTACAGTTATCAAAAGAGAATTTGCAATATATTCATGGCACTTTTTGAAGAGTGTGATCTGTATTAAAACTGTTCCTGACTCCATCATCAGCTGGTAGAGCAATACGACTGATGCAACAAGTATTGCCGTAGCCCTCTTGCTGCCACAAGGCCGATATATTGCCCCATCATACCTTGTGGAAGTCTGCCATGAGGTCAATATATCGGCCCTACCATTTCATGCTAAACTGCCGCAAGGCCCATTTATCGGTCGACATTGTTCCAGCATGTTTTGCACACCTCATATTGTACTACTTCCTGCTCTTTCTACCTCATAATCTATTACTTCTGGTAGTCTAAAGGAAGGAAGGGCATTTGAGCTTGGCGGCAAAAGGGTTAAACACAATTATAAAACAGCAAATGGCAGACTATCAGAAACACAGTCACTTCCACACACTGTCCAATGATTTACTTGCCATGTAGGGCATCAGATATCTGCAACCAATCACCTCTGCAAATCCACATCATCCTCGTTGCAATCAAATAAAATTCCGGCACACATTTCTCTGAGCAAAGGGTTCTCCAGCATGTCTGAGTATTTGGCAATGCCAGCTTTCCTGAAAAATTGCACAGCATTTTCTGTCTGACTGCGTGCTTCTGTGATACGGTCTATGATTTTGGCATACAGCAGCAGAGGGTTTGGGTGTCGTTTGCCCAGGGTATGAATCAAACATTCGTTGAGGTGCCAGTAAATATCTCTTACTTGAGTGGAAGTCACAGGTGGATCTCGATCTGAAGAAATGATAATGTAATTTGATAATCAAGGATGGAAAAAATTCCAGAAACATATTATGCATCTTCATTTCACCTGAAATGGCACTTTGTACCCTATGTCAAAAACTCAGGTCAATTAGCTCTTTCGTTATGGTAAGCTGAAAATCTGCCTTGAATGGACACCAAATTTCAAATACTATATGACTGGCGGCCATTCAGAATGCGACGCTTGTCGCTGGGCTTGAACCAGAGAAATCGGGAGTTGAACTTGTTTGGGGGGTCAGATATCAATTTTTTTTTTATTGCCGAAATGGAAAGTTTATCCATTTCTGAATTAGAAAACGTTAATTATATGAGCAGATTTTAAGTATAAAGTGATTAAAATCAGGATTTTCTGAGGTAGGTATCTAGCTGTTTTGTGTTGAGCCTGATCTTTAATCGTATTTTTCTCACGATTTCCGTCATTGTTCAGGGCTCACCCCCCACCTCTTTAAACTGCAATATCTCGGGCTAGAATTAAGCTAGCTCAAAAATTTTTTCACCACGCATGAAATAAACTTTTACATGATACTAATAGGAAGTGGCTATTTTCACGACATGTCGTGGAAATCGCCTCCGTGAAGTTTTCCACGACATGTGGAAATGGCCTTGGTGAAGTTTTTCACGACGTTTCACGACTTAATACAGCCACCCCAGCCCCTTTTCGCCTGATTAGTCAATCTGTCTACCGCCCATTGATACAAACTGACTAGACCCTCACGCCCCCCAGGTTCCGACCTCCCGCTCAGTGGGGGCCGCCATTTTGAGTCAGAAAACGGTAAGCTCTGATTGGATGAAAAACGTGTCGTGAAAAAATCTCTCCACGCTTTTTCCACGATATGTCGTGTGCCTAGACACTTCGATACTAATAACTCTATTATGATAAAAAGCGACAAGTGACTCATTTTGACTGGCTGCGCGACATATATTTATAGCAAATCCAACTTTTCAAAATATCGAATTCTATACTACTACTACTACTATTTCCTGTTGCACCCACTGGTGCTTAGGGCAGCAACAAAGGATCTCCAGCCCTGTCTGTCCTGGGCCATCTTTGCGAGAGTTCCCCATGAGTGATTGAAGGATTTCATCTCTGCCTCGATTGTTCTCCGCCAGGTTGCCTTGGGTCTGCCTCGCTTGCGCCGTCCTTCCGGTGTCCACTGAAGTGCTGTTTTGGTTATAGAATTTGCTTCCTTTCGCAGCACGTGTCCAAGCCATCTCCATCGTCTCTTCGTGATGATGTTGGCTATTTCTTCTTGCTTGCATCGCCTTAGTAGTTCCTGATTAGAAATCTTGTTTGGCCAAAAGATGCGGAGAATCCTACGAAGACATGTGGTGCGGAAGGAAGACAACTTGGCGAGGTCACCTTCTGTCATTCGCCAACACTCTGATCCATACAGGAGTGTGGATAGGACACAGCTTTGGTACAGTCTGATCTTGGTGTTGATGCCGTATTGTGTCGATTTCCAGATGTTGCTCATACTTTGAAAGACAGCCCTTGCATTTCCCAGCCTACTTTGGATGTCCTCCTTTGTGCCACCCTCTGGTCTGATAATGCTACCAAGGTATTTAAATTTGTCCGTCGTGGTGAGGTTCTTGTCATCTACTTGCACTGGTGCTGGAGTGTCTACATTTAGGGTCATAATCTCTGTCTTCTTCTGGCTAATCCGAAGGCCTACTTTGCATCCAAAATTATGTAGTCTCTGCGTCTTATCTTGCATGTGTTGGTGACTATGTGACAATAGCGCAAGGTCATCCGCAAAGTCCAAATCTTCTAGGTTGTCGAAGAGTGTCCATCTGATGCCTCTTGGTGCATCCTCTGTAGTTTTCCGCATAATCCAGTCGATTACGAGGTTAAACAAAATTGTTGACATCACACATCCTTGCCGTACACCAGTTTTCACTTCAAAGGATGCATCACTGTTTCCGACACTGCAACTGAAGTTCTTGTAAAAGCTTTTGATGAGTTCAACAAGCTTGCTGGGAATCCCATAGTGCCGAAGAATGCGCCATATACTCTCTCTGTGGATGCTGTCGAAGAATTCTATACTGGTTCATTCATTTTCCTTTATTTTCATGCATAATATTGTCTTATGTTCATATTGAGTGGAAGAAAAAAACATCTTTAACCCGTCCCCAAATTTCAAACTGGATAGTGTTGACAGTTCCTGTCTACACTCACAAAAGTTATCATAGGGAATGTATCAAAATGTGGATGAAATGTAAGTGGAAAACTATTGCAGCCTAGGCCGTAGAATACTATTTTATTGTTTCTTATTCCGACTAGAATAAGTGGTACAAGTTGGCAAATTGGCAAGGGAATCACAAATAAGAATGAAAAAGAGCGATAAATAATAATAATGATAAAAAAAAAATACATCGTTTGCCATAACACCACACTAGATCTATCTTCATTTGATCGGCCCATGTAACCAAAACACGTGGCGATGACGGCGCCTCAGTTGCAGAGATTGGCAATGCCAGCAGATTAAAATTTGTGAAATCTTACTGTAGTGTACACTATAATGCCCCCACCAAACCCCCAAAAACCAAATTGGCTTCATTACTTTGGTACAGTATAAAATTTCTCGCATAACACATGAATATTTACGGTAGTCGACAGTGTGCATTCAACAATCTCAATAAATTTTAGAACCCGCTCAAGATCCATACGTGAAAAGACACTGGGTGGCTAACACACTAGTCTTTGTTTCAAGACAAGTCACACATGAATGGTTATATCTGTTGTTCTGCACATATCCCCTACTACATGTACTTCTTTGCTGACTTGGCTACTATCAAGAAAATGCAATAAGCGGGTCATTGTGTATCAAAGTACCAATTATCGAATGCCTGGTCAAAAGTTTTGCGTTTCACTTCTTTTCACCTGAAACTCAACTGTAAAGGATTTTTTAAAACTATCTAAACCCCAAGAGAATTCCAGGGCTTTTCCAGGGATAATCCTCAAATTCCAGTGGCTTTTCTAAGACTTTTACTTAAATTTTTAAATTAGGGCTGCGCGGGAACCCTGTTATTATCCCAAGAGGGAAATTTTCTTTTTCCAGCGTTTAGGGAGGGGGGGGGGCCGGGTCCTGAAATCGAAATTAGGCATAAAAATACCGACATCGCGATTTTGTACTTTTCGGTTAGTTTATCCATTTGGGAACACTATTTTACTAACCAAATGTCAATTTTGAACGTTTATAACCCTGAAATATGCCTTTTAGTGAGGTGGGGGGTCAAGAAAAAGGCACAAGAATCATGCCATTGGGCTGCAAAATTAGCCCTAAATAACATCTTAGTGTCGCTATCAAAACCCCTACTCCTCCGTACACATCTGTCATAAGCCTTTGGTGGTTTGGAAATCATTGTTGAGGCTCAGCACACCAGTAATGATAACTTTAGCCATGTGTAACATGTTTCAATAACATTTTTATTGAAAAAAACTTTCAAATGCGATTTTCTCGAAATTGCACTTTTGATCAGTGATTTGTGAACTAGTTTTTTATTTATTGACCAATTGATATAAAATTTGGCTAACAACATGTTTGAACAAATCAAAAAATTCATACAGAAGGAAATTTGTTTAACTTTTCATTTTTTTTTTTGGTTGAATTTTTTTGTGATAGAAAATAAGAAAAAATGGAATTCCGCCACATATAATTTTCAAAAATTTATAACAAAAGATCTGTCAGAGATATCAAAATTCCCTTCTGTATAAAGTTTTTAATTGGATTGAATAAGACATAAGAGAAGTTTCAAATAAATCCAGTAAAATTTGGCAAAGCCTATCTATATTGAATTTGGTACTTTTTGGGGACTCAAAATCCAAGATGGCGGCGCTTCCATGGCAACAATATGACAACAATTTTTTTTACATTTTTTTTCTGCTAATTCAGACATCCTGAATTCGATTATAATAGTTAAAATTGTCTATTTCTCATAAAAATCGCCTTCAGGACCCGCACCCCCCCCCCCCCCCTTAAGAGCACATAAATGGTACACACATCTTATGCATCATTACATAATCATAAATCATAACTAAATAAACTCAATAACAGGCATACATGAAGTGACACAGTAAGGAGTGAAATGTGGTACATATCTAGCCAAAGTGTATTGTTGAGGCCAACTGCGGAGGACAAAATCGATCTGTATTTCTGTTTGCTTTAACCTCTCACCTGGACCCATGATGATGATGGCCTGTATCAAAACTTTCTCCTCATCATTCAGTCGAAGATTCTGCAGACTGCCATTAAACTGAAAGTGGCCGTCAATAAGATCTCGTAGTCCCTGGTCCAGGTGGACGAACCCTACAATTTCATACTCGCATTTCCACTGACTGTCCATGCCTCTCAAGACCTTCATATCACAGTTGACGTACTTGGACAGACTGAAGAGAACAAACTCCTGACGTGAATCTGAAAATGCATTTGTCATCGTCAAGAAGGATGGTATTGTGTTTGGAATCCAAATGAATGTAATAGTCCTCACAATGACGAGATTTTGTATGTAAAGGCCACTATCAGGGTAACAATTTGAAACTGTAATACATTCATCATAAACCAGGAATCTGAGAATACATTCCTAAAGGTGAATAAGAAAATATATTACATTATAATATAAATCATATTTAATTCATGTGTTGTTACAAGAACACAATGAACTAGTTCAAATACTGTAAGCCAAATTCTGAAGTACAAAATGTGTACAGAACTGAAAAAGACTATTTACATCTGGTAATGAGATCATCATTTTCAAAGTAAACTGCCCTAAATTTATAAAACATAGTAAGGACTTAAAAATACGATACTGCTATATACCAACCATAAACTTAAAATGCTAGACATATTAGGCACAGCAGACAAAGTGAAACGAATATATTAAAAAAATTAATGCACTTTGGACTAAGGTCCCAATGCTGCTCACAGTACTCACACTTGATCAAGTTGACCTTATCAGCGATGTCCAGTCGGGAAAACCCGGGAATGACCTTGGCAAATTTGACCATTCCACGGATGGTTGCCTCCAAGGCAACTCCTACTTTGTGCAAGCGTTTCTGTCGGTCATCTGTGTCCAGTCCAGTGGTTGCATAAATGTAATCATACTCTTGGTCCGGCAGTCGATTCAGTGGGCCAAACATTTCTCTCCGCAACCTGCATGCATCCTGTGCCCAAAGACAAAACTTTATCTAGAGACTATTTCAAACCTGCAGATTCATTTACATTAAATTTTATCACAAATTACCCCCTTCCCTACTGCATGTTTTTCTCCACTGTATGCTGGAAAGAATTCTTAAAGTGCATGAACTTGCAGTTTTAGTAAGACGTCCATAGTGCAGACAAGAGGTTATAGAATTTTCATACCGTCAAGAACAAAATTGCGGACGGTATCTATCAATAAGTATTATATGCCACATAAATACGACAGCATTACTTCTGTCAGGAACACTAGGAACATTATCTGAAAATCACAACTTTTTCACATAGGATCATAGCGATGCCTAAATGTTGAAAAGAATTAATTGCATCTAAAACATACAGTAGGTCTATGCTACCCATCCTATCACTTCAAACCCCATTCATGATTGCTATAGTAATTGACTACTGTAACTCACTAGTTGCTGGACTACTGCAAGAAAACATTAAAAATCTGCAAACAGTACAAAATAATGCAGCATGATTAATCCTTAAGAAAAGGAAAAGAGATCATGCATCACCTCTATTGCAGAGCTAGTACTGGCTACCAGTACAAAAACGAATAATGTATACGCTGGCTGCCTGTACAAAAATGCATCAACTTATTTAAATGATCTTTTGACTCCCTATGTACTATCACGACATCTTAGATCATCTGCTGACACTAAAAAATTTAAAATTCCTAAGATGTCCCTTAAGACCATGGGTGAAAAATCTTCTTTTCAAGGGCTTCAGATTTGGGAATTCTCTGCCTCTGTCTCTGAGGAAGACTGAAAATTTTATGACTATAAAATATCAGCTGAAGTGTCATCTTTCTACACTCTAATTGTCCATCAGGCTTTTGTTTTTCCTGAGAATGCCTGTGTATTGTGTGTGTGTTATTATATATTTTTATGATATGAATATTGTATAGAGCTTAGAGCCTGGTTGCTAAAGCGCTATATAAATGCTGTGTATTATTATTACTATTATTATTTAATGACCTTTCATATCCCAGCCCTATGCTGGACGCATACATTGCCACTTGGATGCCATGTCTCAGTTTCATTTTCCTACTGACAGTGAAATGAGCCCCATCGACGCATGTGTGCACATCTCCAAGCAATTGCTTAAACTTGAAAAAAAACAATTGAGATGACAGCAGCACGGCAAAGTTGCATGCAGGCCAAGGAACGAAAACTTGTGATGGTTGGCAATGCAGAGTTTTTGTCAGTTTCCATTAAAATGATTAATCCAGGACTGCCTAATCTAATTTCAAAAGTCGTCCTGCCCACTTCTTTTCCCCTCCCAAGTGAAGGGGCAAAAAACATATTCATTTTAAAGAAAATGAAATATATACTTAGAATATGAATCTTCTTAGTTCTGTTTTTTGTTTAGCTGCTTCACTGCCACCATTTTCATGTAAATGTATGTCACCTGATGTCCTTTTTTCATCCCTCACATCCCACAAACTAAAATTGGGTTAGTAATACAGTAGTCTCCGTCTAAGAACCCGGTCAACGGGAGACAGAAAAAGCGGGTTCTTAGGCGGACCGGGCACTTTGGCGGATACCAAAGCATGCCACCCATGGCTTATCCCCCTTGATTGCTCGGACCTGGGTCGTGACCTCGTAATGAAAATAAAGCGTTGAACATTTTTTTTTGCGAATGGTCAAAGTTACGACTTATGGCTAGCAGAATGCTCTTTTCTTACAGTGATGATTGTGTAACGAATAGGATGATTCAGACTGAACAATCAAGTTGTGAACCACAGGTGCCGATTTTAGACAACACGAGGCCCAGTGATACCCTGTGTAATAACCAGAATCAGCCACAAGTACATGCCGTGCAAATCAAGCACGTGGTCAATTACGTATAAAATTCTGCCCCTCCAGTCAGACAACAATAGATGTTAGGTAATGACTATGCTAATTTAGTCTAGGAGTGACCTGCTTGCACACGAAAGACATAACTGGGCTCTATCCTTTGTACGATTCGCCTCCCCCTACCTTCCCTCCACCCGCTCTTTTTCACTGTACTGTGTGCCTTTCTTTGTTCTATCCCGTCTACTTGAAAGAGAATTTTGCGTAATAATATGGACATTTTACTTAAAAGTGTGCTCGTCTCTCGGTCAAATGCCGGTTTCCCAGGCAGATTTTTCGTTTTAGAGCGGGTTCTTACGCATGTAAATTACAGTGAAAAAATTCGGTTTCGCGGCAACAGCGGGTTCTAAGGCAGATCGGGTTCTAAGGCGGCGAGTTCTTAGACAGAGACTACTGTAATGCGAAACGTTCACGTACCCTGTGCTCCAACTGTTGCTGCTTTACTTCTTCCTCTGTCATGTTACCATAGACTGGTACCAAATAATTGTCATAAGCTTCTAACAACATCCTTGCAACTGTGTCTTTATCATTATAAAGTTCTTCCAGGCTCTTTTCCTTGTCACTGACATTGCAGCCACATGAGTCACAGAATGTGCCATATAGTGTTGCCTTTACAGAGTCCCTCTCGCCTGATGATGAGCCAGCTGACTGCATGTCATTAGAACATGGGGAAAAGATTGGCAATGAAGAGGCCGGTGACAATGTTGATGACGCTGGTGATTTCAATGATGATGCGTATGAAGCCGGGGAATGTAAGGCAGATGAAAGGTCATGGGAAGATTCCATTAATGAAGCTGCGGGAGACACTGAGCTGCCGGCCCTTGGAGCTTCAGACTGCTGCATAGATAATGAGAGAAGTGAAGATGCCACGTCTGTCAACAGAGACGGTGATGATTTGGGCACACAAGGGTTGAAGGGTGAATGGCTGGGCGATGTCTGGGACAATGGTGACGGAACAGATGGTGGTGACAGCAGCTGTTGCATGCACTGTGTCTGTGGACTGCATGAACTGTGGAGGAAATAACAAGAATGTTCTTAGGGGAGTGTAGTACTTTACACAGTAAGTAAAAATATTTTTTTTATTATTTATCTCTAACCCAGAGCTGTACAACATTACAACCTTTTTCTTTTTTACTACTAGATGAGGTACCCGGCATTGCCTGGAATAAACCTATTCTCTATCTCTCCACTTTCTCTATTTAAAAATGTAGTCTTGGTTCAGACCTCATGCACGGCAGACACTACACACTGACTGAACGCTTGTCAAATACAATCTACCCATGTGGTGGGCTTATAACAGGGAAGACAAGAAGAGATCAGTTCAGTGTATCGATATTTTACATTTTTACAACTTTAAAAAAAAAATTGCCTGAAACTTGAATAAACACAATGGGTCGACAGAAAAGCAATTGGATTTTATAAACTGACACTTGAGAAAATTAATTTCATAATTTTTCAAACTGACATTTAGGCTGTAGCGTTAAGCAAAAAAAAAAAAGGGGGTGGAGGCGGCCAAAACCCGCACAATGAATCATTCCCACCTTTATTTTTTCTTTATGGTAAGATTTTAACTTTGTAATGTTAGGAAATCAGATTTTTCTTTCTGAAATTCGTGCTTTTCAATAAAACACTGCACTGAAACAAGCACCATTTCATCTTGCCCCCCCCCCGCCCCCCCTTGTACTGTCAGAATATTTCTGCCTCTCCATTGCTGAATAAGTTGAGATAAATCTCCATCATGCATAATGAAATGCAAATTGGACATGGGCTGTGGTATATCATCACCAGTATCCAGCTTGTCAGGACATGAATCTCTGATTGTAAATACTGATTAAAAAAATCAATAAAATTCACGTTACAGATTTGAAACTACCATTACTACCAACTTTGAAATGGGTGATTTTTTTTTCTCACTATAGCTACACCTGAATCACAGGTGGGAATTGGAAAAATCCCCCATACAACTGAGGTCAGCCGAGAGCTCGCACGAAGACAATCCCCACCTATACTGAATGGACAAAGACAACTCTTTCACAAAAACTATGAATGAAGACAGAGAACTGCTGTCTGTCATTACCTTTCATTAAACAATGCCTCCAGGTTTTGCACAGATGCAATCTCTGTCTCTCTTTTTCTCCTGCAACCACTTAAGCTTTCAACACATTCATGTAAGCCTGGGATTTTAGTGTCTGAAAAATGCTGGCCTGCCATGCCACTGCTTTCCTTTGCAACTCCAGCCAGTCTTTGACCTGCCTGGCAGGTGGCTGTTGCAGTCATTCCTGGAACATTCTGGCTGCCAGAGGTGGAGCAGTCTGCTGGGGCCTGGCCATATAAACTGTTTGAGTCAACTGAGTTATCACTGCCACTGTCCAGAGATTGCAATATCTGGTTCTTGATACTCTTATCTGAGGGCTGACCAATTTTGCCTTTCTGCAATCGCTTGATCTCTAAAATGTCATTTGTGCGCTTCACTGATGTGTATCTCCCAGTTTTGATAGCTAAAATGAAAACAATGGAAACATGAAAAAATAACGAAAATGAAATGCCTTGAATAAACTTTTACATACTTTTTTTTCTTCACAAAGTTGTGATTGAAAATAAGATTTCAATTATAACTTTCATTCAATGTCAGATAAAAATGTATCAAGAAACCATATAAACATATATTTATGAACAGTTTAAAACATCCCAACTTCATATGATTTATTGAGGGGTCTTTCCATTGTTAAATCTAGCATTGTTGAAACACTGCATATATTCTTTTTTTTCTTCTTTTGGAAGGATTCAGTGGTCTCAGTCAGTGAGACATTTTATGGTAGGACTACTCTCAAGTGAAAACAACAATTCAATTCTTCAAAACAAATCTTGCAATATACCCCATTACATTGATTTTTACCATTCGGTAACCTATCGCCACCCCATCCCATTTCTGATTTTTCCTAAAGTGTCTCAGAGCTTGCTAATTCTTATACCAAAAACATTATTGAACATTACAGAAGCAAGACTTTCCGGATAAATATTATGATGAATGTTTCTATCCAACAGACTCGGACTTTGCAGAAACATTGTTTAGCTTGTAAATAGACAGTTCATCTTCACAACAATTTTACATACATAATTTTGTAGTGCGACATTTTCAACTGAAGGGCAGCTTTGGCAACCACTTAATCTATTTCCTAGAATTTAGACATCTGCAAGCCAATATTTAACCATTTTTTTGTGCCTCTCGTAAAAATTTTAAAAATTAGGGCTCGGTGGATAAATACATACACTGTAGTAATGATATATTAAGTGGTTGGCAACACATCAAATGATAAGTACTCTACCTGCTTTGGCCATTCCCACAGCCAGGCATTTCTGGTAACGACATGCCTGGCAAAGCTTCTCTTGTCCATGTTCAATCAGACAGTTTCTGTCTCCCTCACACTTATACTGAGGGCTCAGTTTCAAACTGCGGTGGAAGAAACCCTGCAAAGAATATTATTTTACAATTTTTACATTGTAACGTAACACTCGAACTCTCAGTGAATCTAAAAGACACATAGCAATGTCTGATACTGTTTGGGATCTATTCAAAAGAGCAGTGCTCAGAAAAGTTACTGGATCAATAAACAACCATATCCACCAACTGTTGCCAGTATGTTATTATCATGATCAAACTTTTAAGTGTGCAGAAGTCATTCTAGAATTTTACCATCCCAGTATATTTTTTTTTTATTATCCCCATATAAAACATGATTAAGCTGGGCACAGTTATAGTTGGTCTATGAGTCACAACAAACCAGACCAGCTGAGTACTAGTAGTAATCTGTTCTTGTAAAATGTGAGTGTGCATGAGAAGACCCACAATAAGTCGGCAGAGCTGATTTTGAGAAAAACGGCTTTGAAGTGAAAATATGGGTCCGACACAAACTTCCAACTTGGCTGTTGTTTAGGGGACCGTGGCATGTTGCAGGGTAAACTGTAGACAAGCAGTGAACACTACTCACTATGATCTCTATAACGGCTTTGTAATTAGACTACGGTCTCCTAACAAGATCAAAAAACTTCCGACTTGGCTGTTGTTTAGGGGACCGTGGCATGTTACAGGGTAAACTGTAGATGAGCAGTGAACACTACTCAGTATGATCTCTATAACGGCTTAGTTATTAGACTACGGTCTCCTAACAGCAATCACTCCAATATCAATGGGTCAATTAGCTATTGCCACTTTTAGGATTAAATGCCCTTTTCTCAAAACCTTGTTTTAGGGGGGTCACTGACTTCAATTTATCAGAAATGTCTTGTCTTTTATTATGTGTACAGAACTCAAAATGTCATGTTTGCCACATATTGTGGGTTTTCTCATGCACACTCACAAATAAGAAATAACAGAAGTATAATAAAAAGCCTGAACTTTCTCATTTCAATAAATTTCATGAAAAAAATCGTAACTCAATAGTTCAGTTCATGGCCTCCACGACTTTTCAAGCTGCATCCAGACAATGAAAATGCACCAGTTACACACAAGTGACCTCAGTCACCTTTACTTCTATACAGACATTACTTCCATCATCTTCATCTCTATTAAAAGCACTCCCACCATTAGGCTTACATGTTTTTCCATTTTATTTCTCATCCATTTTTATGTTTCTGTGTGGGGCCTTGTAACATACAAAGCTTTTTTTGGTCCATATTTTAACTTTTACTGCTGTACAATCTATGTTGATTCAGCAGAACTCATTTAGTCTGATTTACCTTGCAGGCTTCACAAGTGTTGGCTCCATAGTGGAATCCTGCACCAGGAGCATCACATACACGACATGGGGGTAGAGGTGCTTTGGCCTGACCTTCTGAATCTACTTGCTTGCGTTTCCGTCCCATCTCTGCTGATGGTAATAATTACCTGCAAAAAATCAAAGCTTTGTTAGGACAATACTATGCAACAAATATAAAAATTTCATATTAAGAAATATAGTTTAAAGTCTTGAGGTGTGATCCAGGAACTGTTACTATTAGTGTACCCGTCAATGTTCGCAATTCAAACTTTACCAAGTTTCTGTTAAATTTCCAGATGCAAGGATGCTTTGACACTGATGAAAAATATGTCAGTTCTCAATCTCTAGTTCTATACATGGTCCTGGACGCCGGCTATCATTTCTGTACGTTCCATTCAAAAACAATGTCCTATCTTGCCTGGATCCCTTCTATGATAAAGATTCTTTCCAACCAAAGTCAATGTTGAGTTATCATACAACTCTTGCTTTTGACTCTGTTATAAATGAATTATGCTAGTGACATGCTATTATAAAGATCTGAAACAAGGCCACTGGTAAAACTTGATTGTTGACCAATGTGCTGATACATTTTTTGTTATAAAAAAGAGAAATTAATCGTGAGTTGTGTAATCAACAATACTGTGTATGACCCCACTGAATCCACATTTTCCCATGGCATTTCAGACATTTATTATGTCTTTGTAAATTTTAAAGTACAAATGTTTCACAACTTTGGGACAGATGCATCTACTATTCAAAAACATACTTAATTTAAAATATCAATAAGTGTGACAAAAAAATTCACAAAGAATTGTGAGAAAACTTAGTTCTAAAGATTTGTCACTGAGGTCTTCAACGATGATTTCATGATACATATGCTTTATAAATTGTACTTGAATTTCTTTATTTCTTTTCACCAATTTCCACACAGAAAAGCCCAGATCAAAGTGTCTTCCTGGATAATAGAATATAAGTACGGGTTGTTGAAAACAAAGATAGTTTATCTTAAATTGAGCTAGGGAAAGTAAGAATCATCTGAAAGCTGCGAAAGTTTTTTTCTTCTTTTATTAAGCATAATCTGGACTAGTCATAATCAAATGAAACTCCTACAGAAAAAATTGGTTCAAAATGCAACCTGAAGACAGAGGTAACTTTCTCGCATTGCCAAGTATAAAAACTCTAGGCTATGCACTCACTATTCTAGATAATCTCCAGAGGTAACTAACTGGCCTTATTCAGACCTACAGAGATATAATGACCAAAAAAAAATAAATCATAAAACATAGAAATGATGTGCAGTAGAAAACAAAGCAAAGAGAAAAATGCCAACCCAAAGCAAAAGTTTAAGAACTAAGTGCTAACACCATTACTCCGAAGTGCAAACTGTCACAAATCCCAGACTGGGAGATGTAATGATTATAACAGGACAACAATCACGAACGAACAAGTATAACACTTAACAGAACAACCCATCAGACTCACACATTTATTATACATAAAGATAAAGATAGAAGTGCAATTACATACATTATATTATTGAATCTAACTACCGTCCAACGGCCTTATTCCCACATGCACTCTTCCTCGGGTCCACAACCCGGTAATTACTTTCTAAAGACACTTCGGCTTCAGCCTCTCCTCTCAATGTCTTAATAGCACAATATTTCACTCGCACCGCAGTCTCTCAATAGCACCTTCCTAGTGCAATAACACATTAGCATTCCAAGAGCACCTCAACATGGCAATGGCACAGTAACATCCCAATAGCCCCTCAACATGGCAATAGCACATTAATACTTCAATTCACATTAGTATCTCAATAGCACAGTAGTATATCAATATCACAGTAGTACATCTTAATAGCACATTAACAATTCTATACAACGTCCCTGTCTGTGGCCAGACTGCCACGACTCATGCGCTCCTACTGTCCTGCACGACAGCTTCACTCCACTGGCTTATGAGTAGCCTTCGGCCCTATGCTGGCCTATCCCCTGTGCTAGTTCGCTCACCGCGAGTGGCGTCTCTGCCCGACCCCGGCACCTACAAGAAGAACATTACATTGGTATAATACCATACCATTTCTAACCACTTCACCCCTCATTACAAACCATGAAGTGTACACACAATAGTCCACCTTTCACTCACCACACACCTTACGGTAACACACCTCCACCGTACCACACAGCACTCACTCTCGCTACGAATCCATGAACCTAACTTACATCTATCGCTCATGGCGCACATTTCTATACACAGTAATCACTGACTTCCACATTCCTCACATATACTTATTTACATCATGGTCATAGGCGAATATAATACATCAATCATCATAATTATAAATCATAGTTCAACCTACCAGTCACCACTGGAAAACACACAACAATCTCCCGACTGCCTCTGATCTCACGTCTGTCCCCTGGGACCTCTTAACTTGCAGTGATTGTCAGTACAGCGCTCTCGCCTCATGCCGACCCCCCAACTCACAACATTTCACGCTTTAACGTTAACTAACAGAAGTCAATATAGGTGAGCAGCCTCATTATCCCGTGAGTCAATCCCTCACTTCCATGCCCCCGTAATCCTTGAATCCCGCTCACTCCACTCGTGACACAAACATCATTTACCGACCGACACAAAATAACTGATCCAGTCCTTAGCATGACTTGCATTTTAATTTACAAGTGGTATGGTTGTCATGTCATGAGGTCATCAGGCCTTGCCAAAACAATCCTGCAGGGCACAGTACAAGGAGGAAGGCGGAGAGGTTGACAAAGAAAGAGACGGGAAAACAACATCACAGAGTGGACGGGCCTGGAGTTGAGGGATGCGTTGAGGAGGGCGGAGTGCCGGGATGAATAGAGAGGACTGGTTGTCAGAGCCACAGAGGTGCCCCTACTGACGGGAGTCTAAGGGATCAAGGAAGGAAGGATAAATAGAATCAGTTGTCTTTTCTAGTGTGAAAACATGCTAATGAAATTAATTCACTTGTCCAGTGAGTGCCTGCCCACCAGCGTGCAAAAATTCTCACTGGCCGATGAATATCAAATTGCAGACTTTCAATATTTCATGTTTCTTCACCCTCATATTTCACCCCCCATGAAAGCCTAGAATTTACACAAAAAACAGTCTACTATTTATCCCAAATATAATGCGCAACACTGTATCCGTGGTTATCTAATATTAAATAATATTTATTCCATTTTTAACTAATTTAATTTGTTTGTTTTTGCAAATCAATGGCATCCACCGCATGAGATTCCTAGAATGTTTTTGGCACAAACTAACTTGACAAAAACTATAGAAATGAACAGCTGACTTTGCATGCCCTAAAATGCAAACTAGACCCAGACACTGTTTGTTGGAAAGAATGGCTATAGACATGTGTTTTACTTTTTTAGTCCTTCCACTATTTGAAAACAAGTTTACATGATGCTTCTGCAGTAATCTGCACAAGGAAAAAAAGAAGTACTCAACAAGAGGGATAAACGTGACAGGGAGTGATTGATATGATTCTGCATGAGTGTATACTTCAAGTTCAGGTTCAAGTTTAGTTTATTGTAGGCCTGACGGCCAATTCAAAATACACAGAAGACATTTTTGGTCTAACAAGTAGCCAAGATGGTAAAAACTTTCCTTATGTCTTTGAATTTTTTGCAAGTTAATAACACGTGAAATTCGTCCTCCAATTCATTACAATTCTCACACAATCTCATATCATACTCCAGTTTAGGTCTCTGCCACCCTCCCCTCTCCACCATAAAGTTGTGAGAGCCCAATCTTATCTTTGCTATGGCTATCCTTTTTCAGTTTGTTATATTTCTGGGGCATTAATCCAAGCAAAGGGCTCAAATGTCAAAGTTTGGATTCATTTCATTGTCTGTATAACAAATATTCACTTTAACTTATTCCTGAAGAGGATTATATTCAAAATCTGGAGTAGTTTTTGTAATAAATGTAGCCTAACTGGCATATATATCTCTCCTATACTCCGATTTTGGTACAAGTATGACAAACAACCAAGGACTACAGTAGTCCTTGCACACAACATAATTATTATCACAATGCATGTTCACCGCTTCATCATGCTAAGAGTTGCCCATGGAGCTGGTGCAGTAGTGCATGGGACCACTGTGCACTACATGCATGGGGAACACTACCTCTGGGAGACTGGAGAGGCGTTTTCTATTTTCGTGCTCGATTCTCTATATATGATAAACCATGTAATTGCAGCACATAAGGTAGTTCCTTGTTCATACAAATGATGCAAGTCCTACACCTCAAAACTAAGGTTTTGCCAATATATGCTGGTTCATCATACAGAACACAGATGACAATTTGTTGCAAATCTTGAATCAAATGTTGACATCAGTAAAAAAAAATATATATTAAGGCCACGCTTATTCGCAAATGGATTTTTGGTTTGTGATTTTTATTTAGGAAGAGCTCCTTAAAATGGCGTTCGGTCGAGCTATCGATGAAACTTTCCGCAAAACATTTTTGATGGCAAGAGCTGCCTATGGGATACAAAATCGCCCAAGTACCATATCAAGTAGGCGAGAACCAAAACCCTCTGAATTTTAGAGAGTGATAAAAGTCTAGAAAGATCAGATTAACTTCACATACATACACTGAAAAGCTGAAATGAACAATTCCTTCGCTCGACGAGTGAGAGGCCAACGGCGGCCACCCGAGCGTCCATCTCAATCACATGACAAAAACAAACGACGTGCATCACTTCTCATTCAGAAAACAGACCAGTGTAAACAAAACAGCGTGTCGAGGGGGAAATCAGAAAGCAAAAATTGGAAAGCCAGAAGAGTTTGTCCTCCACTGCCGCTCATTCCTTTTTTTCTATTCCAAAAACCTACCAGAAGTAAATTCGCCTGCCGAGTTTGGGTGTTGGGGGCGAGGGTCCGAGGCTCCACAAGATCTGACTTTTTTGGTCACTTTTTTCTGCGTTTTCCCCCAATGATCAACGTTGCTTTGCTCCAGAGTATAAAATTGTGACTAGGATTTTAAAAATATTTTTAACAAAGTTTTTTAGATGAATTATTATTATTAGCCAACTTTGTTCGGTGTGAAATCACAGAGTGAGAGAAAGTCAGACAGAGGAAATAAAAATGAATTAAACTTTCATGGAAACAAAAAAAGTAACGCAAAACAAAACATGACAAACAGATCCACGTTACCGTGGAGAGAGATGAGCTGTTCAGTTCACACTGACTAAAAGAAATCATTTGCATGTTTAAAGTTTGGATTTACATTTTTATTTCTGACCCGTTCAGTGAACAGGAATAAAGTAATCTGGAGCACACTAGTAATACTGATCAATTTCCCCAAAACATTAATTTTGCAAAATCCTTAAAAAAAAATTGTTTTCCTAAAAATGAGCAATCCTAGGTTTAAAAAAAAATGCTATAGCGTGGGATTGAACCCAAGATGGACTGGATCCATAGTCTCCGACTGATAACCGCAGATGCTAGCCATTGCAGACTGCGGAATGCGGGAGAACTTTTCCATAGTATAGTAGACATCACAAAACCAAGAACCCCCCCCCCCCAGATCAGGATCTTGGATCTTATTCGCAGAATGTCACAAATCCCAGACTGGGAGATGTAATAAGTTATGACAGGACAACAATCACGAACGAACAAGTTTAACACTTAACAGAACAACCCATCAGACTCACACATTTATTAAACATAATTATACAGATAATAGCGCAATTACATACATCATATTATTGAAATTAACTGCCGTACAACGGCCTTATTCTCACATGCACTCTTCCTCGGATCCACAACCCGGTAGTTACTTCCTAAAGGCACTTCGGCCTCAGCCTCTCCCCTCAGGGTCTTAATAGCACATTAATAATTCACTGGCACCGCAGTCTCTCAATATCACCTTCCTATTGTCATACACCTTAGCATTCCACTAGCACCTCAGCAGGTCAATAGCACATTATCATTTCAATAGCCCATCAACATGGCAATAGTACATTATCACATTCACGCTCATATCTACGTCTCTGTCCGTGGCCAGACTGCCACGACTTTATGTGCCTCTACTGTCCTGCACCGACAGCCTCACTCTTGGCCTATGTGTGGCCTCCGGCCCTATGCTGGCCTATCCCCTGGGCTCACCGAGGCGGCTCTTTGGCCCGTCCCCGACACCTACAAGAATAACATTACATTGGTATAATACCCTACCATTTCTATTCACTCCACCTCTCCTTACAACCCATGAAGCGTACACACAATAGTTCACATTTCACTCACCAAACATCTTACGGTAACACACCTCCATCGGAGTACACACTACTCACTCGCGCTACAAATCCATGAACTCAACTTTCATCTATCGCTCATGGCGCACATTGCTATATCCAATATCAAGGACTTCCACATTCCTCACATATACTTATTTACATCATGGTAATAGACGAATATAATATAATACATCAATCATAATTATCAATCAACGTTCTACCTACCAGTCATCACTGGAAAGACTCTCTCACTAGTCTTCTGACTGCTCCCCTTATGTTCGCCCACTGGGCTTTCTCTTGCGTCCGTTCAGTAGGACCTTCTAACTTGCAGTGATAGTAATACAGCGCTTTCGCCTCATTCAGACCCCCCACCACTCACAACAGCACGCTTTAACTTACTTGTCTACGTGCGTTAATTTTACTCTCCTCCTTTCCCCCCGAATAAGCGAATAAGCACTTCCGATATAATATATCATATTATAAGATAGATTTTCTGCCCTTTAAAAATTGTAGGCCTACCAATGAAAGCGCTATATTTCAATGTCTTACTTAACTCACTGATGCCCGTCATCGCACGGGTGCGATTTTCTCACTGCAACGGCAGCTGCCCGTCATCGTATGTGCGATTTTACTCTTAACAATGAATAGCTCATAAGGGTAATGTAGGGGTGCGATGACTGTGGCACAGGTGAATTCTAGAGTCATTTTCCTTCCACTGAGTACCCGGATGAGCTCGCTAGCGTGAAAACTAACGAAGTTATGATCGTTTTTGTGCTGCTACCCCCCCTTGCCCAAAATCCTACGGTCGTTCCGACTTCGAGTACAAAAGTACAAAAACTGTGTAGATCTAGCTCTACACGGCCTTCTAATGATGCAGTAGCATCTCAGAGTAGTAAACCAGACAGTGTAACAGCTACATGTAGACCTAAACACCAGCCTGGACCCTCTACAGCCCAATATTTTAGTTCTTCTGACTCGGAAGATGATTCACACATTCACAACTCAAAACTATGAAAGATAACTCAATTCTGTTTGTTACATTATAAATCTTATTATAACATTTACATAGGGCCTACATGTCAAATTGCAACACTGTAGCTTAAATAGTTTTTTTTTTTTTAAATACCCTTGATTGGCTTGAAACGCTGGGTACCAGGGAATAGCTAGGGTAAAAATCCCGGGCATCAGTGAGTTAAAAATCTCCATACTTGTAACAGCACATATTATAATTATTAGGCTCAATCACTATTCTCAGACTGGCTAGGCCTAGTCACCGCATTCCCCTAAATGATTTTGATTGATGGGGGATCACTTTGCCGTGATTTCAGGCTGCGAATCTAGTTGAGGTCACTTGTTAAATAGGCCTATTTGTATTTAATGTAATGCCTCTGATAGCTGTGAAAGGTAGAATTATTGTGTGGACCACACCATGGGTTCAGCCTGAAATTTGTGGACCAAATAACTTCAATACTTGATGTTACACTTTATGCCCACCGACCTTCTGTATTTTGGTAAAATAATTTTTGGCAAACAGTGCACCTATGGTACCATATCCGGTCATGTCCCCAACCAAAGCATAGACCCTGTCATTCTCTTGCGTCATATTTGATCGTGATATGAACTGGCACTTGTTCTTTAAATCATCTAGGTGGACGTTTCAGCCATTAATTTGACTAAGGACATGGGTACCTGATAAGGGTGAATTTGGCTAATTCTTGAAATGTATGTAGTGTAGGCGTCGAGCTTGTGAAATTGATCTAGAATACTAGATCTAGAGTCTAGATTTAGATCAAGATCAACTAATCTAGAGTCTAGATCTGGATCCTAGATCTAGATCTAGATCTAGGTCTACATGTCGACCTCAAGCTCAGAGCTGAAGTCTTCGTACATCACTTCCGTATTTACGTTTATTATTACATTTTAAAAGATCAAACTTAAACATAATTGATGAAAAAAGCGAATATATTCACCTGGACTTCTATGACGCAATATCACGCTCACAAATATTTGACATGGCTACAAAAACCGTCAAAGAATCCACCTGTCCCAGGCCAAGCCGAGCGTGGTGGGTCAAATTCCGTGTTTTCTAACACAGGACAATGTTTGGTCACATGATCAGTGCTGAGGTCGTGGGGCATAGGTCAGGGGTGACAGCTTCATGAAGCGAGTACTGTACCTTCCTGTTCAGTAATATTACCGAATTTTATTCATGACCCCGAGATGTTTTCAACATAAGATGTAACTCTACGTCAACAGCTGGGTAAGGCTAGTGCGGTAGGCCCCATCTTGTTTCATTTGGCCACTAGAGTTAAGAGCAAAGCGTTTCGATTGTCCACATCGCTCTGCGCGTTTCTTCACTCATCTACCCACAAGGTTGTCTGCATAAATCTCACAACAATCGACTAATATTTCTAGGTAAGTTGGGGTGGGATCTACCGAAAAAGCGCCGAAGACTTGGCTTACGGGTGTTCAAGACTGGAGCAGAAGACTGAAGAACATCACCCTCTACAACAGGCACTGTTTAAACTCTGTGATTATACTGTGTATGTCAGTGTTAACCATCTTGACATAATTTATGAACTATAGGCTACACTGCAAAATACAGACTGAAAGATTTTGTGCTCCCAATTTCAGCAGTGGGTCTCGAGTGGAGCAACACATTTGAAATGAATGATTTTCTTGTAGACCCTATCCAGTAGCAGTAGCCTACTGTATCTGTTTTTCATTTTACAAAAAAAGTGGAGAGACTGTGTAGAAACTTAGTAAACCATTTCTTAATCAACATGCACAAAATTGCAAATTATATAGGATCTAGATCTAGGTAAAAGAAAATTATGTTTCGTGGCCATATAGTAAGGCTCAATGTGTTTTTCAATTTCAAGTAGGCCTACATTTCCCAGCATGACTGCCAATCCTAGCAGCTGCAGACAACTGCCTGAAAAGTGATGAGGCAAAGCTTTGTCCATGCATGCATTTTCTTTTTCTTAGCAAATTTGACTGCAAACTTGGGATTCATCCAACGGGAGGTCCTCCGCCCGTCCGCGCCAGTCAAGAAAACACACTAAAGAGGGGACTTTTGAGCAGGCTTATCAAAAGGTTGGGTTTAGTATTTGTATGGGACAAAGAAAGAAGAAAGAAAGAACGAAAGCGCTGGTCAGGGGAGGTCTTCATCATATTAATTATTATGTTTGTTAACTTTTTGGTAAGTGGCGTGAACGGGGGGAAGACCTTCCCATCCAACAATCAATTTTCATGGATCCTCATTCTAAACAGACCTTCAATGTCATATTTTGCGTACCATTTTTGGGTGTCATCTTTATGCTGATTACGAGGGTGGTTCAGAAAGTTTTGGGAGTTGTATAATAATTCAAAATATTTTTATGGTATGAACCTGTTATTTTCAGAATCCCTCAAAATATTCCCCCCTGCTTTGTATGCAACGATCCAGTCTCGTCAGCCACTCCTGCAGGGTTCAATGGTAGTCAGACTCTGGTATGGTGTGTAACGCTGAATTGACAGCTTTTGCGGGGTCTCGTATGTGTTCAGATTTCCTTCCTGTGACTGTGAGCTTATCTTCCAATGCGAAAAATAACCAAAAGTCACAGGGTGCCAAGTCTCGACTATAGGTTGGATGAGACAAAACTTGGATTCCTTACTCTTCAAAACACAGATTTGTGACCCTTGCTTTATGGGAGGGGGGGGGGGATTTTCATGAAGGAGTAAGGTGCACGAGGTTCCTATCTGTCATCCTTGCTCGTCAACAGCTGCTTTCACTCAGGGCAATACTTTTTGCACATAGTAGGCTAACCAGAGGTCATTGTAGAATAATTTGGCACAGTATTGACCACTAGAGGACCCCTATTGTTGAAGGAGATCATGAAAAGTCTCTTCCTACTTTGAAATCCTTGGCACAACAAAACTGGGCTATCTCCTTTTTTTGTCAATCCACGTAGGGTTCATTCATTATGATGGGATCCCATAGAAGGTAATCCAGGTTTCATCACCCATTACTACGTCTGTAAGTGTAAGTCTCTTGCATCTGTGGGGCTGAAACATATTGAGTAATTCAGTGGCACAGCTCACCCGCTCTCGTTTTCGCTCGTAAGTAAATGGAATATCCATCGGGTGCATACATTTCTCATACGACGTTCTTCTTGCATAATTTTATTTTTTGTATCAACCCAGTTGAAAGTCCAAACATTTCACCAAGTTCCTGTGCAGATGAATGTGGATCTTATTCAGTATCATCATCATCATTGCCTTTCTCACCCTGGATCAGGGTATAGGCCACCAACAAACACCTTCCATCCCTCTCTATCATGGGCCAGCCTCTTTACGTTATTCCAAGTCTTTCCGCTTCGTTGCACATCATTTTCTCTGGCTCTTCTCCACGTTCCGCGCGGCCTTCCTCTTGATCTCTTGCCCTGGGGATTCCAGTCCAATACCTTCTTCGTGATGCTGTTTCCTGGCCTCCTGAGAGTGTGGCCGATCCATCTCCATCGCCTCCTACCAATTTCCTCTCTGACTGGGTTCTGTCTTGTTCTTTTCCATACAATTTCATTGCTGACCTTGTCTGTCCATCTGATCTTAAGTAGCTTCCTCAAACATCTGTTGATGAAAACTTATTCAGTATGGTGGCGGATAATATCTACTGTTTGCTCGTTCACAGCAGAATTTGTGCAACCAGAACGTGGGTCGTCAGAAACCTTTTCTGTACTTTTATCAAATTCTCTTACCCAACGACAGACAGTCTCTTCTTTTATCAAATTCTCATACCCAATGTCAAACAGTGTCAAAGGAACACACAGATGCTCCACAAACAGTTTGCATATTTTCATTAATTATCTTGGGGGATTTCCTGAATTTGCAGCACATGAAAGTATAGGAATGGATGTTTTCCTTTGAAAACTCAATTGTGTTCTAGGGTGGCAGCTTAACCCATGGTATTTCTATGACACCATCATTGTGATGCGCTTTTTTCATTTGGAAAATTGATGCTTCATTCGAGGGTGTACTGTATACTTGCTACGGTTTGATTAGAATTACGTTTGTGTTGCATGTCTAAATTCGCTAAATCTGTTGCTAGATGGCAACTTGTAAAACTTTTTGAACCATCCTTGTATATTTTATGAAATTTGAAATGTTGTGTTGGTCTGTGCTCAGCGTAGAAGATCAAAGTAGAATGGTCAGCTTGCTACACACATAACCTTTACTAGAATATTATCCAAAGTTAATTATCTTTGACAAGCTAAATACAATGTAATTACTATTTTGGGAAACAAATTGTTACTGGTGCTAATTATGTCTCTTTTTTGAAAATGCCAGTATCTAATTTATCTTGGATCAAAATTTTACACACGGTAATGCAGGAATTTAGTGGAATGAGCATAAATTTCGAAACAGCTTTTACAGGCAGAGTGACATATGTGCTCATTTCATAGTTCTGAGAAAAACCCAAAAAAGGGTGTGGCTTAGCCAGCCCACAGAAATGCTTTTATTTTCGAGTTTACCTCTTTAGAAACTACTATTTTAGTACCAGATAGGCCCATCTGCCTTTGACATAAAGAATTATGTGCGAGACAAGTTCATTGAGACAAAAAATAGAAAAAGGCCATGCTGTCAGATCAGTTACGTTGCTCTGCCTTTGCACGGCAGAATATTAAATGGCATACAGTATTTTTATAGCAACAGCTTTGTCTTGAAGACATAGCTTTCTAGCTTTCCCTCTCAGTCACTTACATAAACTTGACCTTACTGTTTTCTCATTTACAAGTTATTCATGGGATAAAGTATTAAAATTCATCATTTTCAGCAACCAGCAGTAAATGTTTGAATCATTAAGTGCTTAAAATCAACATCCTACCTGACGAGAGACCCGTAAAAGCTGAAAGATGCATACAATTTGTTTGTGGATGGTGAATAGAGCTCGTGTTGATTTTTTTTTTTTTTTGCAGGTTGGCTTGGACAGAATAGAACTGTATTCATGTTGTTCACCTGTGATGCCATGGAGACAGAAGCAGAAAGGTCATTGTGGAATGCAGCTGGGGAGGGACAGCTTGGAGAAGTTCGGCGTATAATTGGAAGAGGAGTGAACGTCAATTGGTCCTTCTCAGAAGGTCTCACTGCCTTGCATTTTGCTGTTCTGCAAGGCAATATGGACATCGTCGTCTGCCTGGTGCAGCGAGGTGCTAATGTGGATCAAGCGACCAACACAGGCATCACTCCTCTTATGTCTGCCTGCAGTCAGGGACTGACTGAAATTGCCAAATTTTTGGTGCAATCTGGTGCTAATGTCAATGCTGTAAATCAGGATGGGGACTCCATTTTATTATACCTTGGAAAAGCGAGGCTGTCAAAAGCAAGGATTAGCAGAGGCAGGGGGAGTTTGCATGGCTTCTACAAACGCTGTCACAGTGAGGTGCAGTGTAACTGCATGGACCTAGTGAAACTGCTTGTTAGATCTGGGGTGAATGTAAACCACCAGGACGATGAAAATAACACGGCCCTGATGACATTCATTATCAGTCGACATGACATGATTGCCATGTACTTGCTGCAAGCTGGCGCTGATGCTACTGTGGTCAGTTCAGAGGGCCACACAGCTCTGTTCTTAGTCTGTCAGAGAGGATTATCTTTTGAATTGGTGCCTAATCTCATAGCATGTGGTGCAGAGGTCAACCAGGCCAAGCAACCTGAAGGCACCACACCATTAATGTCAGCATGTCTGAATTGCGCAACCAACGCAATGACTTTAATTGAAGCTGGGGCAGATGTAAATGCCACAAGTGACAAAGGAGAGACAGCTTTAAGATTTGCACTTCTCGGTAGTGGCAGTGATTTGATTAATCTATTATTGGATGAAGGGGCCAGAATCGACAAAGAGCTGGTACTGGCTGTTATTATTGGTCACAAGGTGAACATTCAAACCTTGGCCACGCGATGTTTGTTTCCCAATGTAGTGGGTAGTTTACATAGCCTGTTATTTGATTTTGAATACCTGTCAAAGAGATTTGGTATCCCAGTTGCGCACTATTTTAACCATCCTCTTATTGCTCACCTGGAAGCCATAGGTATCACTTCCATTACACCTTTCATGATCGCTCTCATGAGCAATAGGGATCTTATTCTGCGATACTTTATCAAAAATCTCTTCCTACATCCACTGGATATGTGCCTTATACAGGACTATTGGAAACTGAAGAGAACTCTTCAAGATGATACTCTGAGCTTAGAGCTGACTCCTCTTACAAGCCAACCATGGTCCTTGAATAAATTAAGTTTCATGAGTGTGTCGTCACTGATGGGGTTTGACATCAAGCGAGAGGAACGTGTGAAAGCCTCGGGTCTCCCAGATTCAGTACAGCGCAAGCTTCTCTATCGGGATCATTCTGCTTTTCAGTCCCCTTCCAAGTGGTCAGAATTCCAAATAGCTGTCTGACTGAAAAATATTGTCTGCTGCCATCAAATAGAGCACATGACAAGAAACCATGACACTGTAAGTGTAAATCGTAAGATTTTTTTTTTTTTGTTGTCGTCATTTTGAAAATGTTCAGATTTACCGGCATCAGTATTAACTCGAATTATCTGGTGGTTTTGGTAACTTTAGGCCAATTTTTGCTTTGTTACTCACGCTATGTTTCACTCATTAGCCTCATGTTCATGATATCAGGATCGATCACATGTAATGTAAAATGTTGTAAAGGCTTAGAACCTGGTTTTTAACAGGTTGAAGTGTTTTAATATAAATGCTGTGTGTTATTAATACTTTGTATTATTATTTTTTGTTCTTTTTTTAATAGTGTACACTGTAACGTCTTATGTTGCGAAGGTCAGATCTATACCATAACAATATAACATACAGTGTTATTTTATACTACTTTACTAGTACTGTGTGAATGTGTGCATACAAGTTTCACAAGAGCATGCGACAAGGTCAATTGTAGATTGGAAAGAAAATTCTTAGATTTTTGTGGAGTAACCTTTAAAAGGTAGGGCTGTATTTTCAGGACAATGTAATTTTACTCTCTGCAGTTAAAATAAACATAGAAAATTTAGTCACGGAGTTTATTCTTTCATCCACAGTGTGAACACGTTGTGCAGCCAGTGGGATCCTGTCCTTCAGCAGTGCTTCAGTGACTGATGGACACCAGGCCCAGAAAAGACAGGATTGAAAAATCTTTTTGTTTTCAGGAGCCTCAGATTTGAAATTTTATGCCTCGTTCTTTGACTTGAGAGAGACTGAAAATTTTATGACTTTTAAACATCAGTTGAAGAGTCATCTTTTTACACTCTGAATGTCTGTCAAGCTTTTGTTTTTCCTGAGTATGCCTGTGTATTGTGTGGTGTGATATAAATATTATATTGTAAAGCTCTTAGAGCTTGGTCGCTAATGGGATGAAGCACTTAAAAGTTTTTACAATACTATGTATTATTATTATTATTACTGGTTATTGAACAGAAATTATGTCAGTCAGTGTAATGATTAATGGATATTTTCTGCAGCAGCTTAGCAAACATGAGAGCAACAGCAGGGCAAAATATATTATGTAATCTCACTTGAGTATCATATAAATACATGTAATTAATAGTCCATAGTGATGCAAAACATAGTTTGTACTCGCATTTTAAACACTGGCATCAAGAAAGAAAAAGAGAAGGAAAAATTGTTCTAACTGAAGTAGGGGATTGGAGATATCAGATGGAGAACACAGTGTAGATCTTTACTTTACAGTGCTTTTATTTTAAAGTGAAAATGCCCAGGGAGAAGTAGCAGTTGACTGAGTATGATAGTGAAACCAAAGTTAACAGAAAAAGGGTTTATTGGTAATATTGGAGATTGAAAAGTGAAAGTGGAGGAGGAATAATATATTACACTAGATGACCAACCGGGCATTGCCCAGAATAAACAATAATGTGCCCCCCCCCCCCCCCCCCCTCTAGTATAATAAAAGAAATAAACTACAGTCTTGTTTCAGAACTCATGCGCACCAGAACACTACGCACCAAACTGAACGCTTGATACGGTTATTTTTTTATGACATGCACGGTACTATATACATGTATTACGAAACAAACATGCAAAAATACAGATGTTACATAGCAATAAACATTGGTTATTTTTTAAGAATACATGCTTGAAGTAAACAACTTTTAATGATAGCCATCATCTTCCTTATCTCAACTGCCACCCTCCTGCCAAATTTAAGGCCTGAAGAGTGTATAGTTTGGTCAGTTAGTCATGCCAAAGGTTGCGAGTTACTGAAATATATAATAGATTATAAGAGCTTGAAAAGACAACCTGTCCAGTATGTTGAATTTCTTGCTAACTAATATTATATGGAAGAACTGTGATCCACACAGTATGCAGACAGATGAAAATTTCATAATCACAGCATTTACGAAAACAGTGAGGATGTCATATAGTTTCATGAGTGTTTCATAATGAAAGTAGTGTTATTTCAAATTTATCAACATTTTGCTTAATTAATATAATGTTTTATGTAATAGTTGTACATGTATCATGTATGTGTGGGAGAACAGTAATCCATACAGTTTGTGAATACAGTGATGTCAGATTTCTTACTTTCATAGCTTTTTATAAACTGTTAAGCTGTTATAATGGTAATTCACATGTTTCGTTAGATCATTGACAGAAATGAAGATAATAATAATACTAATAATGCTGTCATTAATGTCAACAATACCGTTCACCTTAAAGGTGTCATAGATTTGCTTTTCAAGTGAATACACAGACCAGCTGGTACTTCTACATGTACTAGTACTGTAGTACTGGGCCTACTATTACCACTTACTAACTAATAACTGTAGTACTTTATGTGTGCAGTTTCAGACAATATCTCCATTACATCTCTACAAGTTGAATCAGTACCACATTTGGTACACTAATTAGTATTGTTTCTTTCTTTCTTTCTTTATTTACTTATTTTTATAGTGCTGTGAAGATTTAGGACATTTCTTGTTATGGTTTATTTTTCCTAGTAGTGAATATTTTAAAGTGAAGGTTTCTTATGTGGAAAGTTTAGAATAATGCTCTCAAAGGCTCTAGTGCAAATTTTTTTCCCGTTTTTTTTTTTTTTTTGTTTTAATTGATCCTCTTCATTTTCATAACTTAATGTGTATGCATACATTATTAATGTAAGTGTTTGTGATGCGTTTCTAATTTTTACTTATTATATCTCGCAATTAAATTTGTAAGGCATTGCATTGTACATGTCTTATTTTCTTCGTTTTTTTTGGGTTTTTTTTTTAATTGAAAGAAATTTATTTTGGGCCTCTGTGTCCATCACTGTACCTCAGAAAATACACGTACGATTGTAATATTCTTTAACCAAGAGGAGCAGATACTCAGTGTTCAAGATTCTATTTGCACATGTGCAATGTGTTATGTTTGATCTCACTGACTTTGTGTCAGAAGGCTCTATTACTGCAAGATATATAATTATAAGTGCAAAAAAAAAAATTGTATCTTATGGTGAGATGACCTTTTTATATGTTTTTATTGCTTAAGATAATTTTATAAAGTTTTGAAAAACACTCGTATTAACTGGTCTTTGTAGAGGAAACAAGAAATGGATAATATATATAAATGTATTGAATAAATCAGATTTCTTATGTAAATATTGTAGTATTGTTAGTTTGTTGTTTTGTAATGTATTGTATTTGTAATGAGGATAATGTGAAATGTGTGTGTCCTGAGTTTGACACTGTTTCTGTCTTTCATCTCGGAGGCCTCTAACTGCCTGTCTGGGACATCAGTTGGCACTCCTGTGGTCTTGATTCTTGTTCTTGCTTACATGTACTTTGATATCAAAACTATCTTTTTCCTTCTCAAAGATGACAAAATTATTAACTGACTCACACTTGAGTCACAGTCACAGCCTTCCCAGTCTACAAGTATAAACTCCAGCCAAGATCCCTATTATATCAATTCCAAGTAGATTTGTTTAGGATTTTCTGTTTGGGTTTGTAGGAATACCATAAGTATGGATTCCCCACATCAAACCGACATCCGTGAGATGTCGTAACTACAGTAGTTTATCTACTTAGAATAAATAGAAACAATGTCATTCCTAACGACAATGTGCAAACTTGATGTCAGTCCTATGCGTTGGATCTCCATAGGATTCCTGGCTTTAATAATTAGTGTATGCTTGTTTCTCTGTTCTTTCAGTTTTCTTTTTCTTGTTTGTTCTCCTGTCTTTAGTTTTACTGGGCCATATTTTCTGTCAATGTTCTCATCTCTGTTGCTATAAAAAAAACAACAACAGAGAACCTGTGGATGTGGCAGCAGGGCTGGAAGGGGGGGGTATAATACAAATTTTTGTGTGGCAAAAAAAAATAAAAAATTGTACAGTGCAAAGCCGCTTGTTAGAAAATGAAACAAAACCTGAACGCCACAGAAAATTCTATGAAAGAAAATTGAAAACCAAGGAGAAAAGGACGATGAAGCTTTCGATCATTGGTTGCGGACCTTCTTTGGGCCAAAAAAACCCAAACACGATTGCATTTTGAGTATTTCAAGAAAGTAACAAAACGAAACTGCTCATTATCACATTAATTGACAGTTCTTGTGTGCTTCTCTGTAGGATTTTTTGGGTTTTTTTTCTAATTCAAATGTGGGGATTTGCAACCTACAACTTTTTTAACCCCTCCCCCCTCCCCCCTCCACACACTCCTTTTTTTTTTCTATGTGCCACATATGTACATACATGTAATTTGAATCTGAGCTTATGTTATGACCCGCACCGAATGTGAGTGTGGCCAACACTCGACATGTTGCTGTGAGCAGAAAGCGATTGAATTATAACAAGAAGGCGGATCTTGGGACAAATAACAATAACAGTATAAATCAAACATGTAATTCAATTTCATAGTATCATAGCCCCTTTCAACCTTTACATCCAAAGGAAATCTGACACAGAATGTCTCAACAATCCCTGGTAAAGTCCACTAATTTTACACCATGTAACTTTTTTTTTTCTTTTGTAAGTGTCCACGAAGGTCCACTTAATTCATGTACATTATTCACACAAAATCATCAGCTTTCTGCCCCCAGTTTCAGCAGCAAGGGGAACAACGCTAATTGGTAGTCCTGGAAACTTCTGAACTTATGCTTACAAAAGGATGAGATTGAGAAAGATAAAGGGAGAGGTAAAAAAAAAACAGCAACACCGGTGCCTCGGCTATTCATAAAAAAGTACATAGTACCATGTTACAAACTTACATACAGTATAGGGTATAAGTACATAAAGCCGGCCGAATGCGACCCAACACATATAAAAATATAGAAGTAATTTTGTTTTACATCCCCAAAGAGTGTATTTTTTTTCCAGCAGATGCAGTGGCGTAACTGAGGTATGGCAGCCACAGAATATGCCCTGGACGCAACATAAAGGGAGATGGGGCGTCTGTACTTACCATTCTTGGATTGTGAAGACATTACATGTACTCCTTTTCTTCCGATCTTGTGGAAAAGGTGCGATTATTATTTTCATGCAATGCCATAATTTGTTGATTAAATTAGATTAACGTGCTTGAGTTAATTTCATGGTTTCCGGATTATTTTCCTCTCTGTCTCTTTTCTGTTTTCTTTTAATCCATAAGTAGTAATAAACCCTGAAATTACTTGATGTCTAAAATATATTTGGGCCAGTTTATGACTAGCGACAGTGTGTTAGTGTTACGGTAGCGGCGACGCGTTACGTCAAAAGTTCAGAAACTTTTTGTGACAATACTGTAGTTCCCATCCCAATAATTGATCTGATATTGTGGTTAAGTCATCCAATAGATGGATGTCAGTGTCAGTAGATGTTTGGACAGGGGCGTGCCCGGTGCTTGCCTTGGGCAGGCGTTATTTTCGGCCGACACCGCAAACCATAATTATTGCGATCTTAGTTCGTGTTTGTTCTTTCTCCTTTATCTGAAAAACTCGAGATATTTTAGTACGCTATGTGGAAGAAGTATTACAAATGCACACTTTGACACTTGTTTAAAATGCGTTGTGACACTTATCAAGCTGTTTCACAGTTTTGGTTTCTTTTACAGTGCAATCCTAATATCTCGACATCAGTGGGACCGTCTGACTTGTGTCGATTAAAGAGAAAGTCGAAATAGCAGATTAGTGGTGGAAGAGAAGGAAAAAAGGGGGTGGGTGGGTGGGGGATCAAACATCACCATAATAATGGGAAGTGTCCAATAAATAACGCAATTATGTCCCCTTTTCTTTTAATTACCGGCATATTGTCATCCGTTCCTCCAATATCACTGTTGTGCGGAGCACTTGCTTGGCAAAGATCTGCAGATATCGGAGAAATGCTGTAGCTATCAAATGCGCATTGCTTTATTTTTTTCTTTTTTTTTGTACCTCGACCTGACTGTTTCTTCGGAAGAAGTGGTGATACCGATACACACACACGGTACGGCAGTTAACCGAGAGATCTAGGTTAAGGCCTAGTATCAACGGCGCACAGTTTTGTGGGGGAAAAAAATTACTGTCGGTAGTAGGCCTACTCAGTGCTTTTACTGCCGTGCGCTTATGCAAGGCACCCGACACTCGCGTTACTGAAACCAAGGGTCATCCTCCGTGTCCACACACACCCTCTCCTACCCCTCTCCGCCAGCACCGCAAAAAGAAATAAAGAAGTCTTATATGCGAGGAGTTGCGTGGGCAATTTTGGTAGCACAGTAGTAGATCTAATGCACTTGTTTTGCCGCGGTCGGGAAGAAATGTGTCGAGATAAGAGGAAAGAATGGAATAACACGTCGAGTTACCGGGAAATATTTAGTAGCATTAAAGAAGGAACATGTTAGGACTTAAAAATTGCGTCGAGTTACCCAGAATGTCGAGAAAAGGCATGTCGAGATAAGTGGATTGGACTGTAATTCCTTATCATAATACTAACGCTGCAAACGTTTGTCGTGGAATTTCTGAGTGGGGCAAAAAGTGGATCTGGAACAAACAAGAACTAAGGTCGCTATGTGTATATATGTAGGTTTTATATAGTTACACTGAACACGTGTTCGAAATTTTATCAAATCCTGTCATGAACTATCCGTTTTAAGCCCATGGTAAAATTCACGTAAAGTAAAAACGGGAACATGCCCTTCAGTGTCCTGAGTTTGAGCTTCCTTGGTGAATTTTTGATATTATGACTTTCTCAGTCTCCAAAAGTAAATTTTACAAGCTGGCAGCTCAAAATAAATAAATAAGTAAATAAATGAATAAGCTTAATATTTTTACTCCAGAGTACAAACTTTATGTCCAGTAGGAAAGAACAGGGCTGCGAACACAGTATCAATTTCGAGTCAAACCTGAATCCAATACAGAACAAAAAGAAGACTGACAGCGCTTATGAACATTCCACCGTGGTGAAGTTTTGTATGGCCAAGCGAAACTGCTATATCCGCCTTAAAGTTTAAAAATAAATATATTCCAGAAAAGCAGTCCTACAAAGTCTACTTTATGTATCAAGAAATACGTATTATCGTCACAGTCATAACACAATTGCATATGTAGGCCTAAGTCATTTTTAAAAATATCTTAAAGGTACGGCCTGACGTTCTGGATAAAACAAAACTAGTTTGTTCTGTTTTCTGAAAAGCATGAAGTTTTGTATCGAGCGTTTTAAGTCTGAACTTTGGCACGAAACCGCATTTGCACAAGTCACAAAATTTGTAAAACAATGATACTTTTTCACGCTTTCTGAAAATGTTGTAAAAATGACTTTGGAAATGTGTTATGATCTTGGCGGTATTGAAAAGAAAAAAAAATGTGGGCTATAAAAAAAAAAATTGCACAGAGCTGAAAGCAAATATTGTAAAGTCAGTCTTCTCCTAAGCAACTAACACATTCTACACAGTATGCAACTCAACGTGTCGATGTGCTTCTGTCAAAAAAGAAAAAAAAAAGTGGCTCGTAAAATAAAAGATTGCCTACATCGCCAAAACTATTACGAGTAAAGTGCTAGACAGTACCGCCCACTAACTTTACTGGTGACCCACATTTCATTTCAAGTGCCGGTAAGTGCTGGCCCAGGTGTGACATGTACGCAATCAAATAATGACGGCTATGAACGGAGAAGTGGGATCCCATACAGTCCTTCGTTACTGTGTTTGGTAATACAGCCATCCACATGTATTCTGAGACGTGTATTTTTCTTATCAGTGGACGTAGCTGCTTTCCATTGGGTTTTGAACTTTCTTTTCACTATTTTCAGCCACAGGACTCTTAATTCTTCTGCACTCATGTTAATGCTATAGTATTACAATTAAATACATGTATTATAATTTACTATTGGCTTTTGTAGAGCCACAATCGTAGTTAAAATTTTACCTGAAATGTTTAACACTACTCAATAAAAATGATGTAAAAAGGACAGAGAGAGAGAGAAAGAGAGAGAAAGACAGACATTAAGTTCAGTTAGTATAAATGGTGTTTTAATAAATTTTGGATGCTGCTGCTACCATTTGTTATTTTCGTAACATTTTCCATTGTATTTATTGCCTTTTTGTTATTGTTGCTGTTGTTGTTGTAGTGGGATCTGACAGCCATAGACAATGCGGGTGGTTTGGTGGGCATGACGTCTTGTAGAGCCTCCTTCTGTTTTGTCATTCTGTTAAATTCTGTCTGTCGTCTTGTGTTGTTGTTTTTTTCCTAGCCACAACAGGACCTTCACTATGTCGACGTGGTTTCTCCAAACTCAAACTCAAACTCAAACTCGTACTAGACACTGTCAAGTGGCCTCACTGTTTCTTTTTCTTCTTTTTTATTGTTGTCACTTTTTTAAAAATGTACTTTTGCATTTTCTTTGCTAAATCCTAGAAAATATAAAAAAAGAATAATGTATAAGCTGGCTACCCTGTGTCGTCACAAATGTATGTACAAAAACGCACCAATTTATTTAACTGATTTTTTTTTTTTATTCACTATTTACCATCACGGCATCTTAGATCAGCTGCTGACAGTAAAAAGTTTTAAAATTCCTAAGATGTCCCTTAAGATCATGGGTGAACAATCTTTTTTCTTTTCACGGCCCCAGATTTGGACTTCTCTACCTTTGTCTTTGAGAGAGAGTGACAATTTTAAGACTTTTAAACACCAGTTGAAGAGTCATCTTTTTATACTCTGAATGTCCATTTTTTCTTTTTTCCTGAGTATGCCTGTGTATTGTGTGTGTGATTATATGATATAAATGTTGTAAAGCGCTTAGACCCTGGTTGTTAACGGGATGAAGCGCTATTAATGCTGTGTATTATTATTATTATTATCATTTTAACAATAGGCCTACGTATCCAGCCAGCAACCTTGTAACGGAAATCCAGTGCGTAGGACTGAGGTCAGGTTGGCTCATAAGCTGGTTACGAAATCCTGCCTACGTCAGTTTGACGTAGGGTATCCACCTTTACGATAATCCCGCCAAACCCTATGGAACTCTTATGTAAATCTACTTAGGATTGACATAAGGATGCTGGCATGACCAGGTATGTCTCATAGTCATACTCATTTCATGTCTGGCATTAGTTGTTTGTTTTTTTCTATGTTTAAATAAGTTTATTCTCCCATTGTTGTGGTCTCAACGCAAAAAACAAACACCAAAAGTACTGATGCTGGTGGCGGTGGTGGTAGTAGCAGTGGTGGTGGCGGTGGTGGTAGTAGCAGTGGTGGTGGCGGTGGTGGTAGTAGCAGTGGTGGTGGCGGTGGTGGTAGTAGCAGTGGTGGTGGCGGTGGTGGTAGTAGCAGTGGTGGTGGCGGTGGTGGTAGTAGCAGTGGTGGTGGCGGTGGTGGTAGTAGCAGTGGTGGTGGCGGTGGTGGTAGTAGCAGTGGTGGTGGCGGTGGTGGTAGTAGCAGTGGTGGTGGCGGTGGTGGTAGTAGCAGTGGTGGTGGCGGTGGTGGTAGTAGCAGTGGTGGTGGCGGTGGTGGTAGTAGCAGTGGTGGTGGCGGTGGTGGTAGTAGCAGTGGTGGTGGCGGTGGTGGTAGTAGCAGTGGTGGTGGCGGTATGTAGAATGACCTAGCCGACGACAGCACCAACTGTTGAAGGAAGAAGGACGTGATCAATGACGTGGATGACGCCATTGTCGCAGTCGATGTCAGCCTCCTCAAATCTGGCCACTGAATTCAGGTTAATATCATATGTAACATAGGTCGTAATTGTAGAACTCCAGGTATTGGGAATAAAAAAACTACTTGTAATTCTCTTGATTATGATCGTGATGATGATAATGGTGGTAATGATGAAATCCGTGTAATCAGCTCTCTCTGTCTCTCTCTCTCTCGCTCCCTCCCTCTCTCTCTCTCTCTCACTGTATAGCTGTTTGTCTGTCTCTCTTCCTCTCTGTCGCTCTCTCTCCGTCTCTCTCGCCACTCGGTCTCTGCGCCGCTCTCTCTCCCTTTCTCACTCTGTACATCTGACTGTCTGTCTCGCTGCCTCTCTGTCTCTGTCGCTTTCTCTCGGTCTTTCTGCCTCTGTCTGTCTCTCTCTCTCAGTATATCTGTCTGTTTTTCTTCCTCTTTGTCTGTGCACTGTCTTTGTGTCTCTCTGTATAAATCTGTCTGTCTGGCTCTTTTCCTCCCTGCCTTGGTCGCTCTCTCTCTCTCTCTCCCTCTCTCTGTCTGTCTGTCTATCATTTGTCTCGATGTATGTCTGTCTCTTCCTCTTTGTCTCCCTACTCTCTCTGTCTGTCTGTCTGCCTGCCTGTCTGTCTGTGTGTCTGTCTGTCTCTATCTCCTTCTCTTTCTCTCTCTCTCTCTCAGTCACACATAATTTTAAAGTAAAATGAATAATGCATGAATAAAATAAGATACAGAACTGGGAAGCATACACTAAAAGTACAGTGTACGCTCTGCTACTCCTGCAAAAAGTAGCCATTTGTCCCAACTGTATTAAATATAAGACAATAAATATTCAAATCCGAGCTTGTAAAAGTCATAATGTTATTCAAATGTATGTGGAGATCACACAGAGAGAGACAGGCAGATGCAGAGACAAAATAAGAAGAGAGACAGACAGACAGACAGAAAAAGAGAGAGACAGAGCGAAAGAGAGACAGACAGACAGACAGGCCCATAATGTGTGTGAGGCACAGAGAGAGAGAGAGGGAGAGCTGATTACACGTATTTCATCACTATCATCACTGTTTTGTATGTGTTCATGTTACAGAGAGGGAGAGAGAGAGAGAGAGAGAGGGGGAGAGAGAGAAAGAGAGGTAGAGAGAGGGGGAGGGAGGCATCAGTGACGCACCTGTAGCCAAAACTTGAATGTTATGTCCTCTGTAAAGAGTGCTAAGTGTTCCGTTCCTATCCAAGCTTTTTAAGTGCAAGGTGCCACTGTGGATGTGGTACTCAGCAACATCTGCGAACGTAGGTCATTATGTTCTTATAGTGATGGGCGATTGGATTATTTAATGCACAAAATCGCGTGCATAAAGAAAAAAAAATGCTATCCTGGCGAAATTACAACTTTATGTAAATTCAACTCTAAAATACTAACACTGGAAAGGAGGGGTGGGGGTGGGGGAATCAGAGAGAGAAGTCGGAGTGAAAGAGGGAGGGCAGGGCCGTCCTAACATCATTATGGGCCTATGGGCAAAGCAATAGACTGCCCCCCCCCCCACCACACACACACATCCCAGCCCCGGTTTCAACAATGTAAATTTGCGTGCTTGGGGCCCCTGGGCAACTGCCGGGTGTGTCCATGCATTACGACGGCTCTGAGGGAGGGAGGGAGGATGGGGAGAGAGACGGGGGAGAAGTAGGAGTGAGAAAGGGAATGAAAATTCAATAACATGCGTATGAATGTAGTTTTAAAACTACTGTACTCGTGACGGTTAGCGAAAAACACAAGAATGTAATCCAAAATAGACACAATTGAAATGCTGCACTTATGCTAAAGAGCTATAAAAACTTAATAATGTCACTTTGGTGGAAACATCAAAACCACAAACGCTTATTTAATTTCATCTGATCGCAAGTCAGCACCGTCAGGTTGTCAAAATTTATTATTTATAATTATTGTCAGGAATTTTCATTACAAAAACTCACAGGAATAAGTAAGCTGCGAGGCTCTTCTAGAAGCTCGGCGAAGGGAATAATTTATTGAAACAATTTCACTCTCAGTGTATACAGTTTAGAGTACCACAACTTTTGTATTCTACTTTGTGTTGTTTTCCCTTGAAAGTGCCTCAATGTTTAGTCTGTGTTATTATGCACAGAGCCGCCATAGCACATGGGTACACTGGAAGATTGCGTAGTTGACCCGAGGGTTTAGGGGGCCCATGCATACAGATTCCTAAGTAGTTGCGTAGGGGGTGGGCCGCAGCCGATTGCTTTGCCCAGGGCCCCATACTGACGTTGAAACGGCAAGGAGCGCAACAGGCACGGGGCAAATTGAACATAAATTGGAACTGAATCAACTGGTACATTCTATGATCAAAATAAATTACGTCCACAAAGTCCATAAAGGTCTTTTTGTTGTTGTTGTTGTTGTTTTGTAAAAGAAAAGCAGACACAGTCAAGGCCGGCTTTAAGACAACTGGACCAATTATTGCTCCCTGCTGGGCTAATTGCTAATTGGACCCCTCGCCTGAGGTGCGGGGGGGGGGGGGCAGGCTGCACTTAGATTGGTACAGTCAGGGCCAACTTTAAACCAAATTGGACCAATAACCTTACTGGGCTCCACGCGTAAGAGGAGCCCGCTATAGGGTACTATAGTCTTATCAGCTACACACAACAAACACATTGCAACCTACACCCAACACCACACTACCAGGTTTTCAAGAGAACGGTAGCAAAGATTATAATTACTGGTTGGCCAGATGACTCTGGGAAAACACAGATGTTATTGTTTAAGTTGAGTTTCGACCACCAGTGTATACATTGAGGCTCGGGGCAAAATGTCTTGCCATACGAGTGTACTTTTTAATTATTCTCGAAGAAAAGGAGTTTTTTTTTTTTTCCCCAGTTCAAGAAGTTGGTACACTTATTTCTTTTCAACTCAGTTGTGGCTCAAAATCAACGAAAGTATTAAAATTTAGTGGCACCTCAAGATCTTCTTTGACATGCCCACCTACAGCGTTACGTTCTTCTATGCATAATATGATATATTGTAGAATTTAAGGCTCAGCGATAAAAAACCTTTCATGATTATGTTGGAGGCCTTCCTTCCTTCCTTCCTTAATAGTATGATAGGGCCCCGCAGCTCATGAGATCGGCCAAAGTAAATAATATTATACATTCATTTCAAGCTTACGTACGTCGTGCCAGCTGAATGTTCCTGCTTAGTTCATCTTTGATAACGCTGCTCAGTCTGTCAAAAGCGTCTTTTGAGGGTGCAAAAACTGTGAAGGGTCCGACTGGAAGACAGTTCGATTAGGATTAATCAAATCACCTGTATTATATTTGGTATACATGACGCATTTGTATGGGTAAATAGTTTGACCTGAAACACAGGATACCGAGACGATTCATGTCGCCAAATTCCGTCCGTCGACTTGTGCGCGTATCATCAATGCCAACAATGCAACAGTTCGCACCACACCTCTTCGTAATTGAACGAAAAAAGACTAGTACCACAGAACTCTGTGAGTAGTTCTCACTGTGTTTATACCCACACAGGTTGTGGACATGGAGTGAAAGAAGGAATGGCCCGTCTCGGTATTCTGTGTCTCAGGTTTCACTGTAACTTGGATAGAGGCATAGAAGAAACGGCATAAATGTTAAGGAGATGGGGTTGTTGTAAACGATATCTATTTATCTGGATACAAAGTCAGGACTTCTAGTATCCAAAGGTACGAGAAATAGTCTATAATTCTATTGTCTTTAGTAGATCCGAGGAGAGAATGATGTGAAATCAATGAAACTTTTCAGATTTTTATTTTTATTATATTCATTTCTAAGGAGCTGCTTTCCTTAACTTTGACGAAATAAAGCCATAACTGATCTGGAGTTGAATGGGGCCAAGTTCCGGGTCAGGCCAACTGATGAAAAACAAATCGTCCTGATGTTAATTTTTAAACAAATGCCATTGAGAAGAGTTTAGCTCTATTCATTCATCTGTTAAAGGATGAAATTCTGTTAGTGGGTATTAAAGTGTGAATTTACAATGTGTAGACGTTTAAATTCAGATGCATGTAACGTAATATGTAATAGAGGACTGGAAAGTGAATAATGTCTTTAGGAAGTGACTGATTTATTTCTTGTTGGAAATTGGTTTGGAAAGATAATGTTCCTGTGCTGAGTGGTTCTGTTTCCGGTATCTATCTATCTATCTATCTATCTATCTATCTATCTATCTATCTATCTATCTATCTATCTATCTATCTATCTATCTATCTATCTATCTATCTATCTATCTATCTATCTATCTATCTATCTATCTATCTATCTATCTGTCTGTCTGTCTGTCTATCTATCTATCTATCTATCTATCTATCTATCTATCTATCTATCTATCTATCTATCTATCTATCTATCTATCTATCTATCTATCTATCTATCTATCTATCTATCTATCTATCTATCTGTCTCTGTCTGTCTGTCTGTCTGTCTGTCTGTCTATCTATCTGTCTGTACGTCTGTCTATCTGTCTGTACGTCTGCCTGTCTGACTGTTGATCTATCTATCCTCATGTTTATGTCTGTCTTTCGATTTATCTGTGTCTCTATCTTTGCAGAGCACGGCTGCACTGTATCTTCAGCCAAGCTATATCCTGCTTCAAGGCTCCACGTGGAAGAAAAAGGATATTTTTTTTTCCATGTTCAAAAGCTGTTTACATTTCCACGTGCAGCTTTAATTAAGTGAAAAGATTCAGAGATTTACCTCCGCGATGTAGCGTCTGATTAAGATGGACCTGATCCACCAAGCCGGCAAAAGCTGAAAGACCAAAGTCTGGCTTCCTGAGGACCTCGTAGATCGTACCCTCAGGGGCGTCCAGCACAGTATCGATAAGAATGAAAACGGCGCCGTCCGCTTCCACGTCCAACATTTCCACTTTGGCATCGTTTAGATAGGTTGTATCCTATGATGAGAAACATGGAGATACATGTATTAATTATCTCTTCCAACACGCTATTACGGCAACTTTGCTGGCGTCGTACGCCTTATAAGTACATGGCAGTAAGGGTATTCTTACATGCGTTGTCATACCTTTTCAACACAAGTCCCAGCATCTTTCGCAAATAAAGTGTAAGTATATTGAAAGCCAGTGTTTTGGGATAATAATTAACCCCTTCACGATTCAAAGGACTCCTAATTTTGATCCGTGCTGTCTCTGCTTCGAACTCATACCATTGTTTCAAAGTTCGAAGTTTGAAAACCTGGAATGAACTTCAATGTCCATCGCAACATAAGTTCTTGTTTGTTCTCCATTTTCTGAAAAACCGGAGATTTTTTAGGAAGTAGAAGAGGTGTAACAAATGCACACTTTGATATTTGTTTACAATGCATTGTGGCACAACATCAAGCTGTGTCACAGCTCCGACTTATTCTAACCCCTTATCATAATGCTAAAGCCGCAAACTGTTTAACGTCGACTTTCTCATGTGCAAAAAGTGAAGTTGGAACAAACAAGAGCTAAGATAGCGCCATGTCTCCTGTTGAAGAAATCAAAGACATAACAGAACTATTACAATAACAGTGACATACGTTATCTTCTATGACAAACGCGAAACTCTGATCATTATCTAGCAAACTTTGCCAACATGGAATTACTATCACTAGCTAAAGTACCGTTCGTAGAATGTGATCACGTAGTTACACAAAATTTGTAGTCATACTTTTTCCTTCTGCTTGGTGGATAAAATGCGTTGTTTTTTTTCGGCTGAAGAAAAAAAAAAAGAACGTAAATAAATAATATTAAAGACTAAATTTTGTCAATAATGGATGCGTCCACGTATCTTATCAGCAAAAGTTGAGGTGGTATCCAGTTTCATAAGTTTTTGGTCAAGTAGTCAAAGAGTTTTAGATGCTTACACGTGTCACCCCCTAGTTCCATTATAGTATGATCATAATTTTCACGAATTTAACCCATTATGACAAACAGTCAAACCTACAGCATCCTGATTAAAGACTCTAATGAAGTGACCATTAGCGGACACAATGACTGCTCCACTTCTGAAGTCCCAGCTGAACAGTTCCCCTCTCAACACGTGGACACCAACCACTTCCTCAAGCAGCTCTGGTGCGTTGGCCAGGTTATTCAGTTCATACTGGCTAAGTTTAGCAAAAGCATCGTTAGTTGGCACCAAGATAGTGTAAGGACCTGGGAAAAGTAGGTAGATCTAGGTCACAAATTGAAATCTCTACAGAAATCTTTAGTCAACATCAAGATTGTATATAAGGCCTGGCGCACACTTGCCCATTTTGATTGGCGAACTAGTTGGGTGGTGACACCATAACGCTGAGTTACAATGAGACCTCATACACCAGCCAACTATTTCGATCTCATTAAAACTCAACATAGTGACGTCACATCCAACTTGCGGTCCAATCAAAATGGGCGAGTGCGAACCGGGCCTAAAGATCTTGCAAGGCCAAGCTGCAAGTTCAATTTACATGTATTTGCATACATTTTGTCGTTCTAACGATTCGTTCATATTAGGACGCTATCTTGATTGACATTTGGGTTTCTCGTGAGTGTATGTGGCGATGAATCGAGTTTGTGAACGTGGCATGAGTGAGCAGGAAGAATCAGAGCCGCCTCTTATATGTGGGTGGCTATGGGGGAAGGGGGTGTAAGAATTCTTAGCGGTGAAAAAAAAAAGACCAAAAAACCAATGGAAATAAGAGCAAAAGCGTATCATTTTATTTACTTTTTTAAAATTTTCTTTTATGTAAACCCAGGTTTCGTCCTCATTAACCTCACGTTTTTTCATGTATCCGGCTAGACTTTTGTCCGTGCCAAAATCAAATCGAATACTTGTAGATCTATGCCAAAGACCATCTCTCTGGTCGTTTGTTTCTAATCTCCGTTTTGATTTATTTCGAGGGGCATTTGAGATATTTATATGTATGCGTCATTTTGCCGATTCTGAGGTTTTGTCATGAAAATGGTTCTCTCACTCCTAATTTTATTATGTATAAGTGTGATATGCGTGTATTTTTCGTGGGCATTCTTAAACGAGTTTCAATTTTAAGTGTATTGGATAAAACCCTGATTTTACACAACTCTTCAAACTTTGAGCCCTTATTTTCTTGAAAAGTCAAAAATGCACAAACAACAATATGGAAAATACCCGATGATTTGTCGGTTTGGCATATTATCGCCCGTCTTTCTATTTAATGCTTCCATATATCATGTCTTTATCTGCCAGATCAATATCACAATTGTCTGTTCGTCTGTCAATCTAACTGTTCACTGTCTATTTCTAGCCATCTGTCGTCCAATCTGTGTGTGTCTGTCAAAGTGTCCATATTTTTACCATTAGCATCATCGCCAAGAATTCGTGAGTCGTTCAACTGTCTTGCCACGTCCAAGAACTGAGTGGCGTTGAGTTCATTCAGCACGTCCAATTTACTCTTCATCGCCAGACCGTGAGCGCACAGGCCCACCAGTGTGAGTAAAAGGCCGATCATTTTGACGTGTGTCTTCGCTCCTAATGGAATGGAAAAGTAAGCTTAATTACATGCATATACTAGAGATAGTGATGAAGTGTGCAACACCATCAGACAAGCCACAAACCGCTAAGAAAACCTCCTCACATTAGCTAAGAAGAGATAACTGATGTGGTGTGGGTCATGTCACAAGAGCCGACTGCCTCTCATAAACCGTCCAGCGAGGTGCAGTCCAGAGCAGCAGAAGAAGGAGCAAACAGGGGAAGAAATGGGCTGACAATATCACTGAATGGACCCCAAAACAAGTTACTTAGAAACTCAGGGATTGGCACATGATTGACACCGATGCAGAGAAAGAATGTAGAGTTGTGCTGTTGTACATTCTTTGGTGGAGAGAGTTGGTGTGTTCTCCAGCACAGCTCCCTCACGACGACTTCCGGTATAGGGACAAATAACACAGTAATCTGTGAGTGTGGCATTTCGCCTTCTTAGAATGACAATCTCCACTTTTTGACTGAACTGAGTTACATACTACACATTAGTCTTACTGGCCTTCTCCATTATGTGTCAAAGTATCAAGCAGATTCGGTGACGTAATTTGTAATTATTACCAAAAAAGAAGAAAAACCTTTGCTCTAAAAACTATGATCACATCATAAAACTTCAATCCTCGATTTCTCAAAAGTTGACGTAAGAGAGTTAAAAGCTTGTCATTCTAAGGTTACGACTGGCGGTAAGAAAGGATGGATAATTGTGTAAGTCTTGAAATTGATGACGTTTCAATTTTGTAAAAAGAAGATGATGATGATGATGATGATAACGGTGATGGTAGTGGGAATGGCAATGTTGCCGTAGTGAGAGTGAAAATCTGTCGCACTGAAAACGGTGACGTTGAATATGATGTTCCTAAAGTGTGAACATTAATTGGTGGTAACAACGTCAATGATGAGGATGGTGGTGAAGGTGGTGGTAATGATGTCGATGATGATGGTGGTGGTGATGGTAGTGATAATGATAATGATGATGATGATGAGTATGGTGACAATGAGAATGATGATGATGGCGGTGATGGTGATGGTGGAACAGATAGGGAAGCTGCTTGATAATTATTACTTTCTCTGCCTGTCTACGCGTCCAAGATATACCTCTGTATCTAAATCAACTCGTTAATTAACGCCAAGCATTAATCAGAAAGTACGAACGTATTATTTCAGAAAACAATCAATAAAAACGATGCACATTTACCATAGTCATTAAAGAAGGAACGTTAATCTACAGTTCGGTTTCTGGAAATTTATGATGGTTGTGGTGCTGCCGGTGATGATGATAGATCAATCAATTTCGGCAGGCCACAAAACTTACTTAACGTTTGCCAGTGTACAGTTTACTACAACTCTATGAGTTGTATTTGTAAATGGCTGTTCAGCAGGGCCAGATTTATAGGGGACAAAAAGTGCCCTCTCGATACAAAAGTATAATAATGAGTTTAACTGTAGTGTAGGCTTATCTGTTGTTGTGTTAGCCATTTTTATCTATGGAAACTGAAGAGCATATAGCAGTAAACATGTAACTAAGTTCTTTGTAATTGTCCATCGTTTGCATCTAAAAATCTACTTTAGATTTTGTTGCCACATCCTTACATGTATGTACATATTGTATTTACTACAGACATATTGTGGCTCAATAATAATTAACGTCTGGATGACTGCATAACTTGTCACTTCCAAATTACACGGAGTTAACACAAATCGATGTGTAAATTTGGTAATTTGCCGTGTATATTAATGTCTCTGTTTGGGGGGGGGGGCACAGTACCTGAGTTTGAGTTTAGAGAAAGCAATCCGCCACAATAACGGTCTCTTTGTGCTAGGAAAAAACCAAGACGATAGACAGAGTAATAACAGAACGGTAGGACCGAGACAGACCCTACCAGAAGTGCCCGCCAACCACCCCCTACCATGCCTGAAGAGCCCCCGGACCCCTTAAGGCCTAAAGCCGCCGTCGTGTCCAGTCATCAAGTGGTAAACTCATCCCACAGATGGAGCATCAACGGATTTGTCAAAATACATGTAATTCGTCTCTTTTCAAGGACAATGTAAAATGTACGCGACTTTACCCCAAAATGATGGCCATTGCTCACCCAATCGCCGACTTTTTTCAACCTTAGTTCTTGTTTGTTCAAACTCCATCTTCTGCACAACTCAGAAGTTCGACATTAGACGTTTGAGAATTTAGTATTAGGATAACGAGTTAGAATAAATCGGAAATGTGAAACAGCTTGATAAGCGCCACAAAGCATTTTAAACAAATGTCAGCGTGTGCATTTATTAGACCTCTTCTACATACCAGCAGACCTCCAGTTGCTCAGAAACCTGAGCTAACAAGCACTCTTTTTTATGAAGATATACCTATAGTTATGGCATTACATTTTAGGAGAACAGTCCAAATTTCAGATTTGAAAAAAAAAAGCAGTTTCCGGTAAATTTATGAAAAAAACAACGTGTTAAAGGTCTATCAGACTCAAGGGGTTCAAACAGGTTGATTAATAACTATGCTTTCATTAAGAGCAGTTGAATTAATCAGATTAATGAACTGAGCTAAAAACTGACCTGTATGAACAGAGCTGAGGGCTGAAGGATGACAAGTCCAGGGGCGTTCAGCTCTGCCTCCCTGAAGATGACCTGGCGATTGCACTGGGCTATTTGTGGGAATTGACAAATGGCAATTTTTACTCTGGTCTCCTACATGATTTCAAGCACCGTAGTAAAGTAGCGTAACTCAAGTTTTATCTGATTTTACAGTTCTGCGACTCATAGATCAAAACGAATGTACTTTCAGCTGGATTCATTCTGGACTGAATTCCCCATAGAAACTGATTTTTATCAAAACATTTGAATAGTATAAGAAATGGAAAAATATGCAGAATATTAGTTACGACACGCTGCTTTGAAAACTTGATGTCGTCCGCGGATAAATTATAATCCAGCGTAAAAATTACACGTCACGGCAGCCACAGGATACACGATTCAGGAAAGATGACGAAATGGTGAATGTATAAAAATCTAATTATTCAAAAGAACATTTTAAAGGATTGATTATTCTCTATGTACACACAACAGGGCCTGATACCACAGAATTTTAGATTTTTCTCCTTTTAAAATTGAATTAATTCTTTATTTGTAATTAATTTAAGTAGTATTTTAAGCCAATGAACTTGAAAACCAATTGTGTTTGTCATTTTATGTACCTTGCAATTAAATAATTAAAGTATGTTTTCAGGTTTTTTTCCGGGCCTATCCAAGTCCTTTTTTCTTTTTTTTTTTTATATATTTGCACTTTCGTGAGATCTTTCTTGTGGTGTACAATTTTAAACAAAGGGCCCCCAAGCTTATATCGCTTAAGCCTCGACAAGTCTAAACCTGGCACTGTGACACAGAAGTCTTTATTTCATCTGACCAAACACTTGATCTCACCGTCTATCACTCAGCTACTTATGAAGTTGTGGACACCAATTAAAAAGAATTTCCTAAATATCATGCACAAGAATTTAATGCTGAAAATTCTGAGATTCCAATTTCTAAGTCGGATGATACGATATTCATTTGCTGCTTTTTTGTGCATACCGGGAAAATCTGTGATTAGTTCTTTACTAACATAGTGCGTGGGACTCAAAAGCCTTATTTATATCAGATTGTTGATAGACCTTCGTCACCAATATCATCTGTGAAGACTTTGGCTATTTTGACATCAAATTCTTTTCTCCTGACAACAGCAGTAAGAAGATATACAGACAATGAGAAATGATTGTGGTTACAAGTACGTACATCACCCAAGTTGTTTTGTTGTTGTTGTTGTTTTTTGCGCTAGGGGTACGTATTTTAAAGCCTTTTGTGACACCAGAGCTAGAGTGCTCCCCCCCCCCCCCGAAATACTCCTAACAACAACCTTAATTGCATATTCTTTCCGATTTTCTTTTTGTTTTCCTCCTGTGTTTTGGTTGAAAGGGTAGGGGGCAGGGTTAGGGATTCGATCAGATTTAGAGTTGAGGATAAGGACGGAGTTAGGGATAGGTAGGTATACTTACGTGCCCCTAGCGCAAAACCCTTGCGGTGTGTACGTACTTATAACAGCAGCCATAAGATATACAGCTAAATGCAGACAAAACAAAGAAAACAAACAATGTAAGAAAAGTACGAAAATGATCATAATTCATTTGCAAACGTCATGGCAGACACAATAACGGTATTCATTCCTCTCTTGTTGTTGAGCGCTCTTGCCAAAATTAACTTAGCGAAAGCAGGATATATGTTGTTTTCGTTAAAAAAAAATCATTTCCTTAGTTGAAAATTTGCCATGTGCAAAAGTTAGAAAAGATGTTCAGTTTCCGATAGTTGCATGGAAGATTTTGGGCGCGTGGCAAAATGTTTGACAGTCACACATGGACGACAGTATTTGTTCAGTTTACCGTGCACGTCAGTCAGAAGCTCTGAACATTTCTTACGTCTGCCGGTTTACATAACGTAAAGCCCAACGAATGTAGTCCCGGGAGCCCTTATCTTGTAAGGGCAGGAAACCAATCACTCCGCGAGGCTTGGATGACAGAAGTGTAACTTACAAACTGACAGTTGAGTTTTGTGTGACGCCGTTGGAAAGGTAAGATTCAACAACTGAAGGGCTTAATTCTAAATTATGCTTACGTTTAAAAAAAAAAAATGAAAAGAAATTTGAGATGTTAAGCGAAAAGCATTGTTTGTGCAGAGCCTTTCTGTAAAAATCTCAGCACTCTCAAGGTACCTCACTTTGATAATTAATTATTGTACTAACAGCCCAGGGTTAATCGTACTGCACAGCTGACAGACTACTCACTGATCTTTATAATATACACTTAATTCCCCTCTGCACTCAACAAAAAATATCACAAATCCGAAATCCTTTGGGAGTTAAGCGAAAAGCAAGGTTCGTGCATGGTAATTTCTCTAAAAATCTCAGCACCCTCAAGGTACCCCAGTTTGATAATTATTGTAATGGCCGTCCAGGCATAGAAGACAATATTCTCGCTGATTTTTACGCACATCTAGTATACAGTTTATTACGGAGTCCAGATGGACTTAGACATGGTATAGAAGAGCTAACCACTTTAGTTTTCTATGAGTTGAAACGTTGAAGACTATGAATCATTTCTTTGGTCGGTAATTTGCATAAACTGAGCATAATTCATACTCTTCTTCGCCTCCTTCTTCTGCTAGTCTTCTTTCTGTCTTCCACCTTCATCGTGGAATTCCTCCCGAAATTCATCCTTTTTCATTTTATTGTCTTGTTATTCATCAACATTATCCCCCATCCTTCTGAAACATTTTTTGTTTCCGGTTTTCCTACCCCCCTTCCTTTTGACTGTATGTTGTAATAGTTGCTGTTTAATATATATATTTATTTCTTAAGCCGTGTTTTCATGTGAACGGAAAAGGAAATGGCAACGAAAACGTCAAAAATCCGCCAAGTGGTAAAAAAGAAAGAGTGTTTCCGTACACATAAAAACATTCTCTCTATTTCACTTCTTGAAGGATTTTTGACGTAACACCGTTGCCGTTTCCGTTTCTCTACACACGATAGCACGGCTTAAGAACTTGTCATATTCACAAATTGTCCTACGTGACTCCAAATTGCTCCAATTTCAGATGATGTTCACGCTTGTCCGGGGGATCTTGGCTGTCATGGTCAGCCATGTTCAGTCTGTTTATTTAGATATGAGTACTATGGACGCACTGAAGTCCATCAGAAGACCACTGCTAGTCAAGATGATCAATGCAGCCAATCTAACCGGTCTTCTTCAAGATCTGACAAGTATCTAGTTTTCTTTCTTACGCCGTATTTTCATGTGTACCGCAACGAAAACGGCAAGTGAAGTGGAACGAATATTTCCATGTGTATGGAAACGCCGTTTCCGTACACATGGAAACACTCTTTCTTTTTACTACTTGGTGGATTTTTGACGGTTCTGTTGCCGTTTCCGTTTGCGTACACATGAAAACCCAGCTTTAGCATCTTTACTCATTTTGGTTGTATTTTTGTGTTCTGCTGCTGGGAACTTTCCAAACTCAAGGAAATAATGTGTGTACATGATAGGTGATGATGATGGTGATGATGATGGTGATGATGATGGTGATGATGATGATATTATGAATAGAATGGAAGGAAATAGTACACAAAAGGAAGCGACGGAGAGGCAGCATCGTGAAACAGAGGAAGATTATTGAAAGACGCAAGAGAATGCGAAGAAGAAGAAGAAGAAGTGGAGGCTGAGGAAGAGGAAGAAGAAAGAGAAGAAGAAGAGAAAAGAGGAGGAGGAAGAAGGAGAAGAACCAGAGAGAGCACAAGGGAAAGAGAGAGAGAGAGAGAAAGAAAGACATGTTAGCTATGGTGAGTATAGAAAAACGTTGGCCCTTTTGATGGAATGCAAAAGTTATCTTACCTTTCAACAGTAATGTTGCCCCCGCAGTGAACAACACTCTCATAGCTCCGTCTGACAACTACATCCAGAGGGATGTGCAAGCATTAGGGCTCACTGTGGATCAGCTGTTTGCCGATCCTCAGACCTTGGCCTCAATTCTTGCCTACCACGAGATCCCTGGACGCCATCTTCTTTCTGACTTCGTCAACGAGAGAGTTTTTGATACGTTGGGTGGAGTTAAAGTTAGAACCAATCACTACGTCTCTAACAACGTAAGTAAAGTTCACAGCCAATGGGCAGTCTTTCATTTAGCGCAAATCTTGATATGAAAAAAAAAAAAAAGCCGTTCGCGGCGTCTGTGCAACGTTCGGACACCAACCGCTAAGTGGCTGTTCTACTAATTTCTCCCCCTTTACATGCCAAGAATATCACAGGGTCAGAAATGGTCCACTGTTATATTTTGATGTCTGTGCTTCTATTCTTGACATTAATTACATGTACTTACATTGTATTGTCAAATGATGGAACAAAGTGGAATTCACAGATGAATTAAAGTGTCGGGAACGAGCACACAACTCTATTACGACACGGTGACACGGTGATCTAGAGGCAATGTGCTCACTTCTCATGCCGAAGGTACAGGGTTCGAATCCCGGACGGTGCAGGCATGTTGGAATTTTGGGGATTTTTCTCATATTTTCCTGTCCCTGCTCCTATGGAAGATGGGACCTAGCACCTAGTCTTCTCAGATAAGGACGAAAAACTCGGAGGGCCCCTGTGCACGTTGCGCACGTTAAAGATACCTTGGCAGTTGGAAATCGAGAAGAGCTGGCCGAACACGCCGCTGCCCAGGCAAAATTTAAAAAATGTATCCGTACCACTCCCTCTCCCTACCCCCTTCCCCCCGCCCTCCTTCCAAAAAAAAAAAAAAAAAATCTCCGACCGACGCTGCACTGTGGCGACGACATGTCTACTCCAGTTGTAACTGGGCTGCAATGACACTAAGGCAAATTTCCCAAATGGGATTCAAAGAAGTATACAAATACAAATACAATACAAATTACTTTGATTAGTGACAGGGGCTGAAAATAGAAGTTGTAGTTGTATATTATATGAAAACTTGAAATGCTCAGAGCCGGCTCATCAGCATCTTTCATACACCAGTAAACCAGCTGACATTGGAAGTAAAATCGATGGTTTTCATTTATTGTTATTATTATTATAAGTAATTTTCCAGTCATACTTTTCGAATCCACTCAATGAAAATGCGCCTTTTTTTTTACAGCTAAAAAAAAAATAAAAATATCAAAGACTAAATTTTGTCCAAAGTGGATGCGTTCACGTACCCTATCGTCAAAAATTGAGGCTGTCCACATAGTCTTGTAATTTTTGGTCCTGTATACACAAAGTTTTAGGTGCTTATAATTATATTCAGCCTCTAACTCCATTATAGTACGATGATTATTATTATTTTGGTGTTGTTAAAATCTCACTTTTCTTGTTTTATGTCACAAAAAATAGCCCACCTTTGCTTTTAATAAATATGAAGACTACTTTGAAATAAATTACAGATTCCAGAGGGTTCATTAAGATGACTTGCTTTATTGCATGTAGCAACAAATTAAATTTTGCATAATACACACCCGCATATGTTCACGAAAGAAGGGAGAGGGGGGGGGGGTGGTTATTTGATTTTAAAGATTTTTCTGCAGGTTGCATGGAGAGAGTGGATCGGCTGTAAGGACATTCCCCTTACAGATATAAGTCTACGGTTTCTTTCTGAATTGTGTCGATTATTCCATTTCTTCTTCAGAATTTTCTTCTTTTCATTTCGTTGTTTTAGTGAAT